>OX451393.1:5630444-5693596 GCA_949629135.1 Eremobia ochroleuca
CCACCAAATAGTAATGTTTTGACAACTAAAATACTAGCGTTGAAATTATATAAAATGGTCAATAGAATCAGCATTAAGAATATTATTAAAATCTCGATTATGATTGTAAATGTATGCTTGGTCAATCCCTAGTATCAGGTGGGATGACACTGACAGCTCACTCCACGCTCACTTCACCTAAGTTTTCACGGTGCGATGGCTACAGAATCGCACTGTAGCACGGTGGTACCGTGTCTTTATAAGCCTGAGCCTAAGCCTGAGAAAAGTATGAAGGAAAGTTCAATTCACTGATAAATTCATAGCCTATTTAAATAATTGATAAAAATATAAAGCTAAAAAACCGAAACTACTGTACTGGTTTCATTTCAGAGTGCCATACTGTCAACACTACCAAACAATACATTCACTGATTTCGAGTATACAGTAAAATACAACTAAATGTAGTAAATTACAAATAAAATACAATCATGTACAGACGCCAGCACATCAAGCTACCCGAAACTTTCAAATTTTCCCAACCTATTTTGAACCGTTAGCGATAAAGTTGAACATCTATTAAAGAAATTTGACGGATTGGAGTAGCTTGATGTGCTGGCGTCTGTCCCGTATCGTCGATTCAGGAATCGAACAAAACTGAAACCTAAAAATCCCAGTACCACTTTGAATTCCACACTGATTCAGCCAATATATAGGTATTAAAATACATAGATGCGACGGGCTTGTGGCTAAGTATTAACAGCCGCACGGGTCGACCGATCAGGTTAAGCAACGCTTGCCGCGGTTAGACCGTGGATGGATGACCATCTTCACGTACCAAGACCCCTCCGTGCCTCGGAAAGCATGTTAAGCTGTTGGTCCTGCCTGTCATTCTTGGATCTTTGACAGTCGTCGTTAGAAGCCCGAAAGTCTGACAACCAGTCTTACCCAGGGGTATTGTATTACCTAGATACTGGGTTGTGGAGATCAGATAGGCAGTCGCTCCATGTAAAATACCGGTATTCAGCTGCGTCCGGTTAGACTGGAAGCCGACCCCAACATAGTTGGGAAAAGCTAGGCAGATGATGAGATACGATATCCGATATTCTAAACCGATACATAGATACGGTTTGATATACTTAGTGTAAAAGTGATAATAACCTTGCCTACGTCAAGTCCCGTTCCACTCATCTAACTCCTGTTTTATAATAAGACACGATTAATTCTTACTTTTTATTGGCATAGAAACTTTCAAGCAACCTAAATACTTTTATAGTAATTACACATTGACTATATCTTACAGTATTACTTTACAAATGAATAATAAGCTCCGTGAATAGAAAAATAAAATCTCTTTTAACGACATAAAAGAATAGTTAATTTATTTATTTATAATATTAATATAGATAATATTTCCTCGACCTTAAATTAACAAAAATGATTAGCAATACTTCACAAAACAGTAGATGATACTACTTGTCATATTGAAGTGGATATATCTAATATTTTTTTACACGGGCTTGTGAATGCTTCGAGCCCTTTCATATGACAAATATTATCATTACAATAAACGAAACTGTGAAAAGGAATATTTTGAGTAAAGAAAACTAGCCGATTATATTGTAACGTGCAGTATTCGTTCAAACTGTTAAATACAAATATCTCAACAATTTTGGCATTATTCATAACTAGGAAAGCATGTCTAAATCATTTAAATAGTATATAATATAATGTTACGTCTTTAATAAACGATTTAAGTTTGAATTTTCGTGTATATAATTTATAAGCTAGCGCCTCAATTGTGAGTCTGTCCTAGTATCGACGTGGAGGGGAAAAGAGGTGCGAAGTATTCTTTAAGGTGAAAGCGTCAGGATAGCCCGCGAAATTTAATTTTTCTTACGTTGTTTGGCAATGTGCAGGTCACTTTTAAGTTGAGGGCGTAAAAAAACTCGAATAGATCAGTAAAAACTTGGTAATCGCTTGAAAAGTGTTCAGAGGTCCTGGAAAAAATACTGAAAAGAATCTCGTGCAAGCTAGTCTTCAGCAGTCAGACCCTCACTTATGTGAGGTTCAGGAATAATTTGACAGTCACACGATCGTGAGTATATGAAAAAAAACACAGCCATCCCTCATCCGGGTTTCACCGAACTGGCAGGACTAAACGTGCGCACAGAGTGCAAAAGTATTTGTGTCTCATTCTTAGATAGAGTCACGATAGATCAACGCCGGTTGCGTCCGCTAAAGTTGTTTACATTTCTGCTCAGAACTTTGTAAAGTCGAAACTCACGATCACTTTAATTCGGTTGGAAAGGGATATAATATGCGGCCGTAAAAAATATTTATTTATAGAAATATAATCATAAAAATCGTCAATACATCTCTCTAAGTTCATATTAATTTATTGAATGAAATCATAACATTTGAGGCCAATTCACAAGGAGTTGTATTGCTGATTCTAAATGATTATAAATCTGTCACATCGTGTCATCGTGTGTCATCTAACATATTTGTTACGGTCCCGAATCATATTTTAATCAACATGCAACCTGTCATTGCAAAAAACGTAAGAAATATGAAAAAAATATATACAAGGTGTAACTTAAATAACGCACAACCTCTTAAGGGGTCATTGTACTCATCATTATGAACAACTTTTACTATGGGACCAAACCCGAAATCGCGAAAAAAAAAATCAGCTGTTCCCTACATTTATGTTCGTACGAGTCGTCAAAATGTAGGGAACAGCTGATTTTTTTTCGCGATTTCAGGATTGGTCCCATAGTAAAAGTTGTTCATAATGATGAGTACAATGACCCCTTAAGAGGTTGTGCGTTATTTGTGTTACAACTTGTATATAAACGTAATTTGAAATACGCGGGCTATCTTATCGCATCCGCCTTAAACTTCCAGAAAGCGAAGTTGTCACGAGTCTCACCCCGCACTCACACCGGGCCTGCGACCTTCTCTATCTCAAGACGCCAGCTAATACGACTACATTTGTTTTATACATTTTTATACAACACTCAATTACAGAATTTTTAAACGATTTCCTGACCTACTCGGACACACCTTACGATAGATTAACTAAGTTTATACAAGGATCTTTTAAATATATTTTTTTTCAATTGGTCCACGCCAAAAATGTCAAGATTTTCACTTGCTTGATTTTTAAAAGAAAAGTTTATATGATACCAACAGTAAATTGGTAATATTGTGGGCGCGGCCAATCGATGCCTTCGAAAGCATAGCACTAAGCTGACAGAAAGAGAAACGTTTTGATCGTTGAAAAGATTGCAAATCAATGAAAACATTAGACAGGGTGACTCGACGTAAGTAAAAGCACCTTTTCTATAAAATTCCCGATTAGATCGTTGGTTTTTTTTTTTCTATACAATAATAGTGTCGATAAATGATGACAGTGCACATCACTTTTTTATATATGGGGTAGATCATATATAACATATTTATTGTCAGATTCAATAGTGTTCATTAAACAGGTACAGCACGGATAACCAAAACGATCTCCGTACCTCGTAAAAATACTTAATAAAAGCAATATGCAATTAGCTCAATTTATGAAAACATATTTAGGAAATATTAAACCAATTCTTAATAAATATAATTTAAAATTTGCTTCATTACAATATGCCACAATATAAGGTTAAAATAATGTTTATGATTAAGAACTTTTTTATTTTAAAATACAAGCATGCCAAGTTTGGAATAAAAAAATATAATAAATTGGAATAATATTTTTTTTTAAATAAAGAAGTAAATAATATTGTAAGTAATACAAAACTAATATAGTATAATATCTAAACGTATAACACCAAATACTCGTATGAATTATACCAAATAATTATGAAGTTTTTTCCAAGGGTATATCATGACGACATTTTCCACATTCCACAAACGTAGGTATTTAATATTTTAGATGGTACAAAAAGATAGGTATCATTTGCATATTTTGTGGTTCGTTTACTTTGGATCAGTGGGGTGATGCTGGCTAACAGTAACAAGAACGTTAACATGATATACCCTTGATGAAAATGGAGATCTTTTGTTACACGTTAAAACATCCACGTAAGCTTAGCTATATTATAAACCAACAAACGAAACATGATCTACAAATATTCGTCTGTTTGAGCTGCGTGACAATGGAGAATTATGATATAAGATATATATATATATATTTTTTTATGACTTCATATTGTCGTCTTACTTAAAACTGAGGTGTAATGCGACGAAACTTAAATATTACAGTCCTTTCAATTCATTTACCTCTGACAGCAGTAACCGAATGTAACGAAAATAAAGATAATTCTGATTTTCACAAAAGCAACCTTATTACAACGAAAATAAAGATCATCGTGATTTTGAGAGACTTAGCAATGGCAGCAGCAATAGCAACCTTATTGCCATGATATTAAATATCTCGATTATTTTACATTGATGCAACATCAGAGGTAAAAATAACGTGAACGGACTGCAGTCTGGACTAGAGCAGCTCTGAATATGATTTTGAAATATTTATTTTTGTGAAATAAATGTCTGTATAATAAAGACAGAGCATGTGGATGCTGAATAGCAGTCCGTATACACAACAACGATCCGTTATTTCAATTCTGCCAATAACTACGATCCGTTTTATTAACCGGCCAATAAGCTACGATCCGTTATATTAAACGACCAATAATTACGAGCCGTTATATTCATCGACCAAAAAGCTACGATCCGTTATTTTAACCGATCAATAACTACGATCTGTTATATTAACCGACTAAAAAGCTACGATCCGTTATTTTAACCGATCAATAACTAAGATCCGTTTTATTAACCGAGCAATAAGCTACGATCCGTTATATTAAGCAACCAATAGTAATATTCTACGACCGAACGGATAGTTATTGCGTGAACGGGCCGTAACATGTAACAATGGTGTAACGAAACGTACATGCAGACTTCGTATCGTGAACACAATCAGTCACACAACCCTCGCTCAAGAACGTTGGCTCCACATTTTATACTAGACAAGATACATGAAATGATTGACTGTGATCCGTCATAGATGATGAAAATAACTAATCGATGTAAACATTCAAAGCAATAGACAGACTTATGTACACCAAACGTGTGAAACTTCCAGATTATGTAGACGATTATTTTTGATCACACATATAAAATAGTTTTGAGATCTTCGTCTCATTTTTATTTTATTTTTTTGTAATTTATATAATAATATGATGACACAAATATATTTTACTATCCATAATAAACGACACACCATATTTTCAGAAAGGAAAGTCTCAGTCTTACCTCACGACAAGTGATAGAATGTAAAACTTTCGTTGGACTATCAACAACAAATATATTAGATACACATTAAATAATAATATTATAACGACTATAACATTAATGCAAACAGCCAGATGAAGTACATCCATTAATTTCAATTTGATTATCTTTTACAATACGCGACATTATGAAGCTGAATCAATAACGCACATGTCTAATTTCTATAAGAAAAAGATTAATATTTTACGCTGCAATTGTCTTTTGCTTCATCAAAAGATTAAATAAATTATAAGCCAATATTAATTCCTCCTTGTTATATAAACTTTATAACGCGAAATACTGGCTGAAGAACTGTTAAACGAAACATTAAAAAAAAAAACACATGTGATCTCCAAAACACTCCATTTTCAAAGTGGCCCACGTGTGGTTAGTAAAGAGGGCGACATACATGTTATTGATCAGCTTGGTTCAGTCGTGGCCGGCTACTGGTCGGTGGTGGACGGCTTGGGCGCGGGCGCGAGCAGCACGCCCACGTCCCACACTTTGATGACGCGGTCCTTGCCGGCCGTGCACATGCGGCCGGTCGCCTCGTCCATGTACAGTGATGATACCGCGTGCTTCATATCGTGGAACGATGCCAGGGATTCGCGGCTGAAAGTATGGATGTTATAAAGTTAGTTTCGAAGACTCGGATGTTTTAGGTCGAAAAAAGCCCTCATCCAAACGATCAATGATTCCATAAATAGGAAAATAGCATTTGGGTATCGCAAGAAAAAAAAAAAATCTCCACTTAGGAGAAATTGTAGACTATTATTAGGTTAGGGCAACATTCAACTGACAACTGATTTCAGTTATCACACTTTAAAGAGTGTGATTCATCCGGACATACCATTTACCTACGTAGCACAGGGGGCAAACTTAAAGCATTTATTTATATGAAATCATTTACTTTTGAATTGACACTTCGTTGTGCGAAAGAGTTGTACAGAATGTTTACCTCCATCTCTTTCCCATACTGAGGTTAGATTAAAATAATACTGCTATAAGATGTGGTGGTAGGCCTCCAGCGAGGTAATAAACATACTAATAGTAGCAATGGCTTTCATTTTGACAGTTCAACAACATTCATTGCGTTATTTACGTTGTTGAGCAGAAAAAAATGTCGAACATATGAAGCAATATCCTTTAAAACGATTCAGATTGTGATTGATAATGTGTACCAGCAGATACTCACGGCTCATGCCTCAGGGTGTCGTAGCAGCCCGTACACACGCGCTGCGGGAACTCGAAGCCCATGACCGGCAGCGGTAGGCGGTGCGGCGAGCACGCCGCGCACACAGCCGCGCCGCACCACCGGCAGTGGTGCTGGCGCAGACCTGCAATATGACGCGCCTTAGTTATAACCTCCCGTGACGATTCATCATCATCTGTCTACTCTTTCCCCAACTATGTTGGGGACAGCTTCCAGTCTAATCGGATGCAGCTGGATACCAGCGTTTTACTCCAAACGGCTGCCAAGGAATACAGTCATTTGGAGTACTCCTCCTCACCTCCACAACCTACGGACTCACTTGGTACGGTCAACCGTACGCCATGTGGTAACAATTGGACTAAGAAAACCACCCGTATACGACATTAAGGCACCATCGATGTCAATTTGTTACCATGATTTTGGTGGATTGTGAGATGTGGTTGCCCATGTACAAACAGCGTCAGTATGTGCTAACCACTCAAGTTTTAAAATGTTACACTGCTACAAAATTGAATTCGATACGAATATAATTTAAAGAATCAAAAAGACTTCAAAAACAGTTCTTTGTTTCGACTTGGATTCGAACCATCGCATCACCGAACGCCGTCATACTCATACCAGCAGTTTGACGAACTAGCCAGCGAGCCCCTTACGAATGGCGATGAAATCGTTATCTACTATAGTCCGAGTCACTTTATCTTTAGGTCTCTGTCTAATAGATAGATGTTATAATTTGAGAGTATCCATTAATTTTACTTACTTGCGTTTTCTTTATAAAATTAATCCATACCCTCAAGTTATAACTACAACATTGTATGTATACGTTCACCACAGAGTACTTAACCGATTACGATACGATTTACCCATTATTATTTTTTTTTTAGTTATATTATCTAATTTTATGAGAACAAAAATAGTTGTTCTGTGTGAATTGTAAAATATAAATCTCTGTAGTAAAATAAGATCAATTTTTTGTTAAATAATAGCAATAATAAATATTATAATATTATTATTAAAGTATTTTATTTTTCTTGATTTTAAAATTCTTTATAAATATTACTAAAACAAAATAGAAAAACACTTTATATTAAAAAATATATAATGCATGACAAAAAAAGCAATTTTCGTGCCTAGGATTTGAACTTCGAATCTTACTCAAGGCAAGCGGTCATGAAACCTCCGGTCTATTTAGACGTTGAATAACCCTTCGTAAACGTTAACCCTATTATTTCTTGTCGCATTAATAACAGTATTAACTTGTATTGAATATGCGATTCCAAAAAAAATTCAAAACTTTATACAAACACGCTATAATACACAACTTCGAACTTTTTCTCTGTGTTGTACTAATTCGGAAACGCGAAGCATACACGTAGCGCATAACTTTTCTGTTTTAACTGTGTTTAATTTTGCTCATACAAATGAAGTCACTTTTATTATTTTCTTTTCACCTACTTTTTCTTGCGTCGTGTCAGCACAAGAGGAGCTTGAATAGCTGACAAGGTGACACCGAAGAACATTTCAACTAATCTGTCTAAAACTCACCAAGCTGTTTCTTCTCCATCATCGCCCGAACGTTCCATATGAAGGGAGCGCGGCATATCTGGCACAGGTCGGACTCTTTCCACGCGGGAGTCTCGCGGCGCCGCACGCCCATCTCCCACACTCCTAGCGCCCCATCCTCCCCTGCGGATATTAGTCGCTCGCAGCTACCCACGTACCATAACCCTGTGACTTTGTTGCTGGAAAATAAATAGAAGATTTTCAAAATTTTATTAGCGCCGAATGCATTGCCCCCCGACTTTTATGAAAAAGCGCCACCGGGCCTCATATGTTCCTCAAATGACGCACTATCGTTTTTCGCTAATTTTGAAGTCATTTTAAAATTGAAGTGTCTATTTGTAAAGTCACAATAACAGCTTTTTACTAAATGAAAAACTACTAAATGAAACACGGTAGGTATTTAAATCTAAAGTTTTGTAACAAAAAAAAAAACGTATTTTTTTTGTCTATCTGTCTGTTTGTTCCGGCTGATCACCGAAACTGCTGGACATTGGAGGAGTAACTTAGGCTACTTTTACTTTAGAAAAAGAATTAGGGTTCCGCGCAATAAAAATAAAACCCATGAAATCCAATTCGAATTCCCACATGCACGCGAACGAAGTCGCGGGCACAGCTAGTCTAAAATATTTGCCGTCAGTTGCAATTGCAACCCTAATTTTTTTTTTTTACCTTTCACGAATGATTAGTCAAACGAAAAGCATAAGTATGCATATTATGTGAAAGTGTAAACACAGTCCGTAGTAAATCATTTTAATTTACAAAATACAAAAATATTTATTTCAACTTAAACTTTGTAGTATACATAGAGGCAGCCCCAGTAAGTTACAAAAGTACTTGTGTCGGAACTGTCTCGCTCTTCCCTTAACTTGTAAGTTAACGGAAAAGCGAGACAGAGAATTTAAACGCATTGTTTATAAATAATGGTTTCGTTACACAGTGTGGCATTTCATTGTATGTTACTCTGTAAGAAATATATCTCGAACAATGAACAGAGGTAGCAAGTAATCAAAATATCATAATTACCTATGGCCTTGTAGTTCGTATGCCGTGCCCTTTTGACCGCCTATGTCCCACACTATTATCGTCTGGTCGAATGAGCCGCTGAATAATAGCTGGGGCAGAGGAGCCCAGTTCAGTACCCTCACGGAACTGGAAAAATTAAATTTTTCTATGAACAATATACTATTATAAAACTAATGATATGTTACGACTATTATTATCGCATCAAAATTCACATAATAGGGCGATAAAAAAAAATAATTTGCACAATTCAAGTATTTTATCTGCTGACCATACAATTTTTTGTTGTGACGGTAGCGAGAATGATACGGTCAGCAACAAAAGTCGATTAACACTTCAGTATTTTAAGTCTTAATTACTGCGCATAATACTTTAATAATAATCGTAAAACAAGTTAAATTTAAAGAATACTTTAACTGTTATAGGAAATGCTGAATTTTGTGTAATTTTCGATGATTTGTGAATGTAACAGTGTTATTGGACCTTCGACTCACTATACCTACAATCTACATGTGTGAACCCAATGTAGTGGAAAATAATTATGTTTTTTAATTTGAATCACCTATTTATTTTAGTTTACCTGAAGATAGGTTTGTAAAGGTACAGACGCAAGCACATCAAGCTACCCGAAACTGCCAAATTTTGCCAATCAACCTTGAACCTTATTCGTCCGCGATAAAGTTGAAAATCTATTAGAAATTTGACAGATTGTAGTAGCTTGATGTGCTGGCGACTGTACCAGCAATGGCCTAGGCAGTTTGCAGGCGCTTTACAAAAGAAAGTTTGGTTCTTCCAAAAACCTTATAAACAAATGCTTATATTTAGATCGTTCATAGTTAAATCAGGTCATTATAGGTTTATTAACACACATAAATAAAGGTTTCTTTTGTAAGTACATGAAGTTACAGTAGAACACTGACTCCTAGGTCACAGGGTTCTTCTAGTTTAGAAGGCAGGGTTTTTCACTATTTGTGCAGCCCTTTCTCAAAATCCAATGTACCTATGTGAATTGTAATGGTATTGTATAAAAAGGTATTTTGTGTTAATAAACTTATTTTATTTATTTATTTTAGTTATTTTATAGGTTCTCTACTTACCCAGTATGACCTTTGAGCGTAGTAACGAGCGTAGCGCAATTATTATCTAACTTCAGCATCGTTATCTGGCCGCTATAGTCTCCAACAAAGGCATATTTCGACTGGGAGTCGAATCTGACGGGATACGATCAGGAAACTCATTTTGTTATCTCTAAATGGATTTTGCTAGTTGTTGTTTTATTAATTTTATGATTATGTTAACGTATTTGTACGGAAGGACATCCGTTTACCGACTCGAATTATTGTGAAGTCGACTTACCGACTTATGGCGGCTCAACAGTTTAGTCATAAATCGTAATCAATTAACGTTGGGAATGTAGGTACAGACGCAGCACATCAAGCTACCTGAAATTGTAAAATTTTCTCCATCAACTTTGAATCTTATGCTTTTCCGATAAATTTGAAAATCTATCAAAGAAATTTGACAGATTGTAGTAGCTTGATGTGCTGGCGACTGTACATTAGACTGACTGAACTATGACTAGAATTACAACAAGTCCGCTAACTGTAGGTGCCATTAGGCGGATCATAAACTACAACGCGCCACGCGACGAGGCGCGGGAAACGGAGGCGAAACCCCCCGCGCGGAAGCGCGTTTTTATTGAATTTGTATGTAAAAAATCAAGCGCGGGGGCGCGTTGTCAGCGCCCCGTCGCGCCGCATGGCGCGTTGTAGTGTGTGATCTGCCTAGATGACTTTTGTTCCTTTGTTCTTTGATTCCTGATAAAACTTACAAAATACACAATTATTTATCTTACTACTATAATTACAAAAGGATACTGCAAAGACGTGCACCATGCTTCGAAGGAGTACCCGCCGATTCTGCGTCCGGTCTCACTGCAGTGATACGAAAAGAGTTTGTCTCGACTCACGGAGAGCACCCATTCGCAACTTAATGAGAAGTTGACGGCAGTCACGCGTGCTGTGTGCGCTAAGTACTCACGAGCCTAAGAATAAAATGAGTAAATTATTACAGAGAAGCCTAGATCACACGCGTCATGCGTCATCACGTCAACGCCGTCTGCCGCTGAAAACCAGCGCTGGGGCTCTGTCTCGCATAGGATCTTAGCATTATGCTGAGCGATGGCCGTTTTGCGTGGATGTGACACATGTTTTCCCCCAATTTGTTATTAAAAAATAATACGAAATAATAAAGATGTAAAGAAAATAAGATAGGAAATACGTTTATTTGCGGTAAAAAGACACAGAAAAGGACGCTAACTTGTTATTAAAAAATAACAAGTTAGTGTTCTTTTCTGTGTCTTTTTACCGCAATTAAACGTATTTTCTTTCTTTCTTTTCTTTCTAGATAACAAAAGAAGAATCTGGCTTTATTTACTAAGGAATATCGTCATTGTCAGCCGGAATGACAGCCGGGACCAACGGCTAAACGTACTTTCCGAGGCACGGAGGGGTCTTGGTATGTAAAGATGGTCACCCATCCACGGACCAATCGCGGCAAGCTTAACCTGATCGATCGACCCGTGCGACTGTTACTACTTAGCCACAAGATGTAAATATAAAAAAAAATATCCTTGTTTTTTTATCATAAATCCAACAAATAGTCATAATAGAAAATAATTGACTAGAAGACATTTTATCTGTTTGAATTACAATGTAAATATTTGTACTTAATACAAACTTTTGACATTGATAACTAATTGTTTCAGGTTTAAAAATTAATCACAATATACAAATGGCAACAATAGCAGTTTGTAAAACTGCTACAAAATAGGGGGCATATTGAAACAAGTGTGTATCTAGAAATGGCGCCGCAAGCGAGGTTAATTCAAACTCAAAGCATTTATTTTAATTAAACCATATACAGGTACTTTTGAACTGTCAAGAAGTTGGTCAGTTAGAAAATATAAAGCTAGTTGCCCATTCCAAAGCATAGTAGGTGCCTAGGGAGAAAAACAGGCAAGAAACTCCATGGACACATTCTTTATATCATATTTTTACAAAAATATTAGTTAGGTACATCATTAATGTTGAATGTGATAATTTTATAAATTTAATAACTGGGAATTAACACTTATGTCCAGTTTAATACAATACTTTATCATAACTCATGCAATTCCATGAAAAATACTGTCGATAATATTGTAAATACAGGGTGTTTGGTAGAAGGACTGACACAATCTTTTGTGGGATTGGGGATGTCATTTGCAAGTACAAAATTGTTTTATTTTTCATTTTTATTACTAATTTTTAAACTGAATTTTTTCATTGCTTAACACAATTTTACGACTTTGAAAACACCCAAGTCATTTTCTAGAACCAATTGTACTTAAATTTACATTGCAGTTAACACCAAAAACTATTGCGCACTATTACAACCACATACAAAAAAATTATGACAATATTACGGGTGATTAAACAGATACATGTTGTTAATTCAATTACCTACCGTGACACTTAAGACAGGTGTTGTGGGTGAAAACTAGGATAATATGGGACTTCCTATCCCTAAGAAAGTTGTGTCGGTCCTTCTACCAAACACCCAGTATAATTTTCTGTAAAATTCAATTTTCTCAAAACTAGCTTTTCCTGAGATACCACTTTTGTGTTTAGGGGCCATTCAAGTATTACGTAAACACTACAGCCAGGCCACTTGGGTCGTAAATTGTCACACGATTAAGACATAAAATAGGATACCATATTTTCCAAAAACCCAATTTTTTTTTTCTTTTGATGAGGTTATAAGATACTCACAGGATTAATTCTATTGCAGTCTGTTGCCAGTATGAACTCTGAGACTGTGCCGTTCTCTTGACCAATGAATAGCTGCCTTGTCTCTGGTGTGTAGAACATTGACGTGCACCCAGATGGCATGTATTGACAGATAGATGGCCAGTATTGTCCCGAGTCTCGCTTCAGCCATACTCTCACTGTCCTGAAATAAATGTTTTTATTAGAGTTGTGTTTTCTTATAGAGCTTAGAAATGTATGCATTAAACATACTGTAACTACATTCACACAAAAATGTTTTCTTATATTTTTGTTATCAGATTTGTTGTTTGAAATATAAGAACAAAGTTAAAATAAGTGTTAGTTGAACCACTTAATGAATTCTTAATCTTGTGACCAAATGAAGCTGTGTCTGCAAAATTATTATTCTACTATCTAACTATCTGTATGTGAATGTTGAACCATAATACATTGTATAGGAGTTCATATTCATACAGTAATAAAAATCATATTTATACAGTAATAAAAACAAGAAAAACCATAATAACAACAATAGATTATTACTTATATCAATTTACTACACATCAAAAGAGTCATGTAGCTGATACCTATCTATTTAAATACCAGCTATTAGTTAATTACCTAAAAACTTAACAGTATTTACAGCCCACGTAGGGGCTGATTTCAAATACTTTGACAGTTCAATGAGGGTACAAAAGGAACATGTTTTTCGGAAAATAATACAGATAATAGAGCTCTGTTATCAAACAATGGACGAAATATGAGTCAGTAAGCTTACTTATCATCACAAACGCTAATTACTCCGTCCTCGCCAGGTATAACGACCGCTGCATTCACATCGTCGGTGCAACCTTCCAATTTACTCAATAAAGCTGGTTTCTTTGTCGTAGAAAACCTATCGTTGGGCGTCCTTGGAGCAGGTTTAATTTCAGCAGCCATATTTCAACGTTTTAAAACAGAATTACTAAATAAACACGATTATTCGACACTAATTCTTTCAGCGAAAAGAAAACGTCATAATAATTTTGACATTTAGGTTTGGGGGTGCTATTCTTAAAAATGTATTGTGGGTGTTGGTAAGTTTAATCATGAACTTTGAGAGGAGCTTGCGAGGAGACTTAAAATTTACTATCACGATAATGTTCTCTCTAACACGCTATCTAACAAATTAAATAATTATAATATAGTAACAAAACTAAATAAAACCTATTCCAAATATATAAAGTATCTTAATATTATGAGAATACACACCTTAAATCCTGTTTAAGCAGCATGTGTAAATTTTTCTTCGTTCATCAGAAGTTACAAACAAACTACATAATTTGTAAAGTTCTGTAAACTGCAAAATTGTTCTACTCTTTCCTGCTATGTGCTGTCATGCTATGATATGGTTGCAGTGGCTTGTGAGTCCTTGTCTTCCATAAACAGTTTCCGCGCCAAGGCTTCAAGGCTCAATAGCTTCCTGCAAGGTTTCAACCTATCTTGAGACGCAAAAAGCTATTCATTTATACTGAATGCTCTGCCAATTTCCAACACAAAGCCTACAGCTGCCCATTCATAATTCTGAACCCATCGATTAACTCAATGTAACATTACAGGGTGCTTATGTATTTTCTTGTAGGTACTCTTTATTGGTAAGTATAATACTAGCTGTCAAAATTATTATTGCAAAATGCAAATTACTTAATTTTTTTTACCAGCTACCATCACTTGCCTTCGAAATGTTGGTTTCCCTACCGTTACCGTTTTGTTTTCCTGTACTGCTTTGCCAGCCGTCATATAGCAGTACCGTTTTGTGACGACCGTCATAGAACGCAACCGCTATATGACGGCGCGTTATGATTCTTTCATTCAAACTTTAACCCCATTAGGGGGTCGATCAATCGATCAATCAATCAACTCAGCCCACCGCAGTCCGCTGCTGGATATAGGCCTCTCCCAGACTGTGCCACCAACAACTAACTACAACAACAAAACGACAACTAATATGTAATCTCATGAAAACGGGCTCTGGTTACCTATACGATTTAGATTTTTGGTTTTATAAATAAACAGCTGGGTTGTGGAGAGCTTTTAGGGAAGATTGAGTAAATTGGATGCTTTACTATGACCCGGGATAACTAAAACTATCAACTTATTCTGTATGATGCGATGCATTCATCGAAGAATATTAGCTTCACAAGCAAAGCGATGCCGCATTTTGGCTGCATTCCGAATTATGCCATAATCGTTCACAGCGCTCACGTCACATCAGGTTGTTTGCGTTCCGATTTAGATAATTATCACGATCATGACAGCTGAGCTGTCAACAATTAGGAACGCTCATGAACGCGCTCACAATGCTCGCTCAATGTCAAAACTTTATTCACTTGAATAGTCATGGTTGGATTACAGTATTTCTTTGTACAGACGCCAGCACATCAAGCTACTACAATCTGTCAGATTTCTTTAATCGATTTTCAACTTTATCGCTAAAGCATAAGGTTCAAAGTTGATTGGGAAAATCTGACGGTTTCGGGTAGCTTGATGTGCTGGCGTCTGTACATACACCATATTTTTTCTTCTTCTTTGGTTAGGTGGCGACTGTCAGCCAGAAGCACCATTTCGAAAATGCCACGATATGATGAGACTCAAAACAAAGACACACACACACACACTGTCATTTTTGACAGCGCTCACGGTGATATTATTTTGTGGCACGGTCGGCGTTATCGCAAGATAGCGCATGTCAAGACGTCATCTATGACAATTCACGGGACATTGTTAACGCGCTCACGCTAATTCGGAACGGAAATAAGCACGCTCAAATCAAATACAGCACAACTCCGAACGCACCCTTTGAGTCATGCGTCATGATGACCTTTCGTGACATTGGTTTATTATGTTTACCACTTTAGCAGACGCTCGTCGATGCAAAAATGACGTTTGTTAATGATAATGTTGTCAGCTTATAAAGTATTCCCTAAAGTAAGGTAAAAAGACAACGAGCAAAAGTGGTTCCCACTACTAACGGGACCTATGTAACTGAATAATTCATTAAATACTAGCGACCCACCCCTGCTACGCCTGGATTTTACGATTTGACAAAATATCGAGATTTCTTTACTTCAACATGAATGTATTATACACATAAACCTTTCAGAATAAAATCTCTAAATGTTGGAGTTAAGGGAAATTTGCTTTTTGTTTTGGAAATCCCTATACTTGCTAGTCGGCGTTTGTCTACTAGACGGCAACGGCACGGCTCGTATCGGCCCTTTTAATTTGCTTAGATAAGAGCCTTTTGGAATTCAATCAAATCAAATATTTATAAGAACGAAGAACAGAATTTATACATCATTACAGACAAAACAGCTGTCAAAATCTATTTGCAATCTAAATTCCAGCTGTGTGTGTGTGCACTTACAGTCCTTTCGTAGTTACGTTACCCGTGATGTTGTATCACTTTCAAAATCACAGTGATCTACAAAAGTTGCGGTTGAGTTGCTGCCACTGACGAGTCTGCCAAAATCACAATGATCTTTATTTTCGATACAAGTATGGTGCTGTTGGGTTACTGCTGTCAGAGTTATACAAAACTGTGAAAGGACTGTACCTAACATTCGTCTCAATAAATATAGTGCCGCACCAGATAACAGGGTGTGTAGAAGGCGAGCTACTACCACTAGTTGGTTCCGTGATTATAAGCCGTAGACCTAAACGAAGTACCTATGCACAGGGAATTTGTAAGTAGGCAAAACACCACCAAATGGATCCCGACGGCTGCCGTTTGTAAGCCGTACCGGGCCGTTGCCGTCTGGTGGAAAAACGTCCAACCTTATTATCGGTAGACAGGGTTCTCAACTTAGAGGTTTCCCCCAAATTTTGGGGGTAAATAAGTGGAATGGGATTTATTTAGGCGCTTTATATTTTTAGGGGTATCTTTTAGAAACTTTGTGTATTCGTTTGTTGGATTAAATAGCGACTTAGTGATATTTTGTACTGTACCGGAAGGCCTCGTTATTTAAAATTACGTCTTTTCCGTGGCTTAATGCGTTTTCCTGAGTACATCATAATATGCAGTGAAATAATAATACCTTCTTCTCTATATCTATCTATCTATTTTATCTTATATCCTTCTGAAGTCTATATACCAATACCAATAATAAAATAATAAAGATGAAGAGTTTGTTTATTTAAACGTGGTAATCTCTGGAGGTATCAGTCTGATTTGATAAATTATTTGTGCATTTGACAGTCTAATTCACTTAACATCACGCTAGGACGCTTAGAGATCGTGCAAAAACCAAAAAAAGTCAGAAAGAACGTTGAGCGAAAACGAAGTAATAGCGCCCGGGCAGCCAATGAGATGCGAAGGGGTGGGTCAGGGGCCGAAAAACGCGGACGAAGTTGCGGGCAGAAGCTATAAGTAATAAAATGATCATAGTTTATTTACTTTTCCACTAATGCTGCTTTTAACCAGTTGTAGGCGCTTCCCTTTTCTTTAGCTCGTCTTTTAATAGTGCTACACCCCGAGTTTCATACATATTTGTCTAGTTTATTTTAATTTGTGATCGACACAAAAGTAATTATCAATACATCAATCGGCCTAACCTCTTCCCAACTATGTTGGGGTCGGCTTCCAGTCGAACCGGATACAGGTAGCTGCATTCGGTTAGACTGAAAGCTGTCCGATACTGGGACCTCAACAACCCAACTTTCGGGCTTCTGACTACCAGTAACGACTGTTAAAGATGGGACCAATTGCTTAACGTACTTTCGGTACGGACGGGTCTCAGTATGTTATGGGTGGTCACCCATCCACGGACCAACCTCTGGAAGAGTTGCTTAACCTTGAAGATCGACCCATATGACTGTTATTAGTACAAAATAATTACGGTTTGTAGACAGGGAACAGTGCTGCCGCTTATGACGAGCTTTCAGCTATTAACCCTATTGTAGCGATTTTAGGGGTTTTTAGAATGTTAAAAACCCCTAAAATCGCTAACACTCAAGAATATTGGGTTGACACAAAAGTAATGAGTCACTACAAGACTCTATACTTTTCCTTTTTCAAGTTATTTGTTTTCGATAATATTCTAGAATGTTGTAGAACATTCTAGGTACTTGTGATGTGTCGCCCTCGCGATCGGTTTAGTCAGTTTGAAGAAAAATGGACGAGCGAAAAGTTCGACCACTATACTTATACGAGGACTTGTTAGGCCACAGTGCGCGGGCTGCAACTGACAATATCAACACTGCATTGGGCGCTGGAAGTAAAAGTTATGCGACGGTGTCCCGATGGTTTGACCGTTTTAAATCAGGAGACAGAAGCCTTGAAAGTCAGCCACGCTCAGGACGACCACCCGCAGTGAATGATGACGATTCACGCCGCGAACTGCAGTCGAATCCAGATGCTACCAATCGTGAATTAGCGGAAGCACTTAACTGCAGTCACCACACGCCATGGAATACCATCTGCATGAGCTTGGGTATCGAAAGTTTTGGCTCGGGGGGTACCACACATCCTTACAGACGCTAGTCGTGCAGTCCGTATCGCTATCTGTCAATTACTTTTGCTGCGACCCCAACGTAAAGATTTTTTGATCTGGTTACTGGAGAAGAATCATGGATTCATCACGAGAACGATACACGTCATGCTTTTTGGCTGCCTCGAGAAGAAACGCCACCAACTCAACTGAAGCTGAGTCAAAAGAACCGCTTAAAAGTTCTGCTCTGCTGTTTCTGGGACGTGAAAGGCATGCTGTTTTCTGAACTATTACACAATGAAACTATAAACGCTGACAAATATTCAACCCAGATAACCAAACTATCTGCTGCTATCAAGAAAAAAACGACGAAGGCGAGTCAATGTAGTTTTACTACACGATAACGCTCGACCCCACGTTGCATCTGCCATTCGCCAACAGCTGGAGAACTTGGGCTGGGAGACGATAGGTACCCCACCCACCTTATTACCCAGACCTCGCCCCATCAGACTATCATTTGTTTAGAGCCCTGAAACCACATTTGCGGGGTAAACAATTTAATGATTTCTCTGATGTAGAGGCGGACTTGGACAACATTTTCGAGGCACAGCCATCGGAGTTCTGGGCGAAACGCATCCAAACTTTGCCGGATCGTTGGCAAGAAGTCTTAGATGCTAATGGTGATTACACCATTGACGAAGCTTTTTGTATTGTACTAATAATAAAAAATATAAAACGTAAACCAAGTGTCTTATTAGTATTATATACTTTTGTGCCAACCTAATATTTACCCGTAAACTTCTTTCAAGCTGTGCTTTCAAGGTAAATATTTTTGAGCGTTGGCAGCACTTTCCGTGGATAAGAACAGAATATTGTCCTGCTGCTGCGGAGTGAAACCTTTTTGGTCTTAATAATTATTGGCATAATTGGCTGCGCCGCGCATCAGTGACACATCAGTCACAGCACAGAACAGCACAGAGTACTACTTAGTCTGTGCAGCACAGTTACAAAAGGTGTAAAAAAAAAGTAAAAATGCCGCACATTTTAGCAAAATTATCAGTTCAAGTTCTCAGAAATAATGTAGACTATTTTAACATCGCCGCAAGGGCAAACAGGTAATGTACCGGCAATTTGGTTATTTACGTAACAATGTTTTATTTAAAATATTAATAAATTACTGATTTATTAAAATGTCAGCATGTATTAAGACCACGTTTTAGCTTTATTTCAATTTTAGTGATTATTTGGTCAGTGGGTCGTCTTAGGGGTGGAGTGTAATAAAATTGTAATTAAATTTTTTTGTGAGCATATTTAATAACCTCGTACAAAATATTTATTATAAACTATCAGTGTGTCAACATTCATGTAGTGAATATTAACTGGTATACGATTCTAGAAAAATAATGTAATTTTGGACTTCTTCACATTCTGAGCTCCTGAATAAATAAATCATATTATTTACAGCACTTTCTGGGGCAATGTGCCCATGGGCCCCCCTGATGTGATCCTGGGTATCTCCGAAGCCTACAAGAAGGACACAAACCCTAAGAAGGTCAACCTTGGTGTTGGTGCCTACAGAGACGATGAAGGCAAACCCTATATTCTGCCGTCAGTGAGAAAGGTCAGCATTATTATCTAACTAGCTGTTGCCAGCAACTTCATCTGTGATCCTGGATGAAAACCAGCCTATGCCATAACCCAATTGCCAAATTACATCCAAATCCGTTCAGCCATTTTAGTGTGAAAGTGTAATAAACAAACAAACTCACTTTCGCATTTATAATATTAGTTGCAAAAATATATTATCTAACTACACAATACCTACTTTGTTGTATCAACTTAGATATCTGACATTCTTCACCTGTCTGGCTAAGAGATAATGAATGTTGCTATAGCAATAGAAACATAAGTAAAAGTTATTGTGTACACCAAGGATAGATAACTGAAATAAGACACTTGATTATATAAAAAAATTGCCTCTAGTGTAATTTATACAGAAATATGATATATGATCCCAGAATTTCCAGATGGAAACAGACCTCTGAGTGGCATATTGGAAATAATTAGCTCTTCTTCAGCTGCATCTAGTCAGACTGGAAGCAGACCCCAGCGTAGTTGGAAAAAAGCTAGGTAGATTATGAATGAGTAGTAATTGTGCATAAACTTGACCACAGGCAGAAGAAATCATCTTCAATAAGTGTATGAACCACGAGTATGCTCCAATTTCGGGTGAGGCGGCCTACACTAATGCCGTAGCCAAGCTTGCATTTGGTGACAACAGTCAAGCTTTAAAAAACAAATCGAATTGCACTGTACAGGTGAGTTTTTCATGTTATTTCATCTTGAAATTGACATCATAGAGCATCATCATCATATCGCACCTGCAATGCAAAAACGTAACTTATGCAATTTGTGAGGGTTGTAAATTTTAAATGTTTATATTATTTTATTACAAAATTTTGAGATGTTCGCTTTAACTTTAATATGAAGTTCAAAGTTGTAATTTAAATATTACCAGTTAATTTCGTTAGTCAAGAAGAACTATACAATATAATAGGATGTCGGATTTTCAAACGCTTCTCCTGAAATATTACATCATTTGCATGTGACGTTTTTGCACCGTAGGTGCAATACACATATAATAATTTATAGTACATAAAAATATTTATTGAGTTTAAAACAAAGTAGCATCTCTAAGAAAACTGCCCTCCAGTTATATTGACACTGTATAATATTCGCCACAATAGTAAATTAATAGCAATCTTAATTTTATAGACACTATCCGGTACTGGTGCTCTGCGACTTGGTCTTGAGTTTGCAATGAACCACTATGGCGGAGCTAAGGAAATATGGTTCCCCAACCCAACATGGGGCAACCACCCTCAGATCTGCAACATGCTCCGCATGCCACACAAGAAGTACCGTTACTACGACCCTAAGACACATGGCTTTGACCTCAGTGGTGCCTGTGAAGATATCAAGGTAAGTTTTATTATTATTATATTTATTGTATAGATTTATTATCCTCCTTCTGTGGAGCAACAGCCTGCCTGTGTAAATATTACCTACAGGCTTTTATCTTACCTTATAATATCTTGATAGATTATACAATAGGTAGGTATATCCTAATCTTAACTGTTCATAAGTTATTATAAGTTAAGATAGTATGTATAATAAATATTATTACAAAGTTAAGATAGTATTCAGCTAAATATAAATGGTTTGGGGCAGTCATATGGCCTTGCCATAATGGCCTGTTATATTCGTCCTGTACAGACGCCAGCACATCAAGCTACCTGAAGCTGTCAGATTTTCCCAATCAACTTTGAACCTTATGCTAAAGCGATAAAGTTGAAAATCTATTAAAGAAATCTGACAGATTGTAGTAGCTTGATGTGCTGGCGTCTGTACATTGTTTCTTTCTCTGCTATGCTACACATTTGATCCAGTCGGCACATTCAATTTCGCAGTATTTGTCGAACAAAGGAGCCGACCCGAAGCATTTACTATATACAAGGTGTAACTTAAATAACGCACAACCTCTTAAGGGGTCATTGTACTCATCATTATGAACAACTTTTACTATGGGACCAAACCGGAAATCGCGAAAAAAAAAATCTGCTGTTCCCTACATTTTGACGAGTTATGCGAACATAAATGTAGGGAACAGCTGATTTTTTTTTCGCGATTTCAGGTTTGGTCCCATAGTAAAAGTTGTTCATAATGATGAGTACAATGACCCCTTAAGAGGTTGTGCGTTATTTAAGTTACACCTTGTATATTTTGCCATCCCGCTGTGCCGTTTTGTTGACCCGAACAAGTGTATAGCATGCCATAGGAGCTTTGATTAACTATTTATTTATCATATTCAAATAAGCAACGCTAAGGAAGCTGCAGGCGTTTTTATTTTTCTGTAAAGCTGCCAATAAAAAAGTTAGCTTCTGACAAGAAACTAGAATGTTAAAATTAACACAAGGCCTTCAAATAGTGTGTGCAGGAATTTCTATTATTACACTTTTTGCGTGCAATTAGGTTTTGTTAGAATGCAGATTAACATTATTTAAAGTGTAACACCTTCCCGCTAATGAGTACCTTAATGACAAAGACCTGAACTCAATATTTATTTATTCATACAATCATTTATTGGTCACTAGGTTGTGGAGGTAGGATAGGCAATCGCTCCATGTAAAATACTGGTATTCAGCTGCATCCGGTTACTCTGGAAGCCGACCCCAACATAGTTGAGAAGAGGCTAGGCAGATGATGTTATTTATTTTTTTTGGTCACTTTAGAAATTGATGATTAGGGACACAATATTGTCAGATAATATAACGTCATGCGCATAATATATAGCTAAGGTAGTTCCCAGACTTCCCTGATATATTTATCTGTTAACCATTTACTTTTAACGATTATTTTTGTCAGCACTTCTCAAGTTATCATATTTATGTATTACATAACTAGATAGAACTGGAATGACTACTTATAGCAAAAATATTTATTGTTTTTCGATAATACGATAAAGGCGTTCACGAAATACTCGCATGACATTATAAAATGATCTAACTATATTTTAAAATAGGGTAACACCCTTGTCTTCAATACTGAATATTTATTTATATTCCACAATGTGAACTTGGTGGTAGTATTTACAAAGGCATGATCACTGTGGACCCTATCGGGCAGAGCAAAGTAGGAGAGAGAAAGTGGGCTTTATTGATGGATAAAAGAACCTTGTCCCGATTTGGACCATGGTGCGTCCATTAATGAATCGCATACTAACGGATAGCGGTTTACTAGTACATTTGGGGAAAAATAGTTTCGTTGTTATTCGAAGTGGGCTTGCGATTATAGGCAACCCAACACCCAACACCGGTGACTTAATATTGACGTGAAGATTCTTCATTGGTACTGTCAGATCTTATAAATATGTCTCAAATTTTTGTTGATGGAGGTTTTATTGGCTGTGTCAGATACCTTGCATACCCTAAATACCAAATGATAGTTGCTATGTGAGCGCAACAGCCTACTACGTTTTAGAGCCCCATTTTTGCAGGTACAATAGGATTTTAGTCTTTTCCTTCCATGTTTTTCCACCACGAAGAGGTGGTCACAAGTAGAATTACAGTGCTCTGGAATATTTCACAGATAATTATAGGCGATATTTTCACAAATGAAATGGGTTTCTGCCACCCTAATATAACGCAGTTGACTTTTTTGCTAACAAGGTACCTATGCCCACCAAATACGCTCCTAACAACGATATATTCTATCTACATATATAGGCTATACACTATCTAATGATATATAGGGTGACTGGTAATTAGTGACCGATACTTAAACACATGATTCTACTCATCATTACAAACAACTTTTACTATCGGACCAAATCCGAAATCGCGAAAAAAAAGTCTGCTGTTCCCTACATTTATGTTCGTACGAGTCGTCAAAATATAGGGAACAGCTGATTTTTTTTTTCGCGATTTCAGGTTTGGTCCTATAGTAAAAGTTGTTTGTTGTCATGAGTAGAATCATGTGTTTAAGTATCGGTCAGTAATTACCAGTCACCCTATAGAGGCTACTTCGGGACTCCTCATGGCCCAGAACCCGTACTATCCAGGACACGGTTCTTTTAATTAGGGACCTATGCTCAGCAGAGGGTGAAGTCATGTAATCTTTTCTTAATAGTCACAAGTAATGACTGTCGTATTAAGTTTAAATTATTTATTAAATATTTATTATACATTGCTCATTTGTCAATAATAGGTAATAATAATAATGTAATAATAATATTCCACAACTTTCACACAACGCCATCTAGTCCCAAACTAAGCAGAGCTTGTGCTATGGGTACTAGACAACTGATAAACATACATATATATTTCTAAATACATACATATTATAGATAAATTACACCCAGACACAGAACAAATGATCGTGCTCATCACACAAACATTTGTCCTGGGTGGGAATCGAACCCACGACCTTGCGCATAGCAGTCAGGGCCACTGACCACTAGACTAACTGGCCTGTCATACAACATTCTTTATAAAAAAAAAGACTAATACACAACACACACACAGGTATACAACATTCTTTATAAAAAAAAAGACTAATAGCTAGTTTTGTAGGAGCTATAATCGAAAACAATGGAAATTAACTCATTATAGCATGGCCTTATCGTAGTCATTTGTACGCCAGCACATCAAGCTACCCGAAACTGTAAAATTTTCCCAATCAACTTTGAACCTAATGCTTTAGCGATAAAGTTGAAAATCTATTAAAGTTTGACAAGTTTTAGTAGCTTGATGTGCTGGCGTCTGTACAACAGTACCTATAGTCAATAAGGAATGGCTCTGAATATGTAGGCTAACAGAAGCAAGTGTATTAGTAGGTAGGTACTCATATTATATCGATATGGTACCTTGTTATTTACTCTATACAAGTAGATACTTTTACCTACTTGTATAGACAGTAAATAACTGCATACACATGGCTATAACTAGCCACGATCTTGTGATTAACTATAGAAACATGAAGATAAAGTTCCTATATTATGTATTTTTTATCAATATTATTTTAGAAAATGCCCGAAGGCTCTATGATTCTGCTGCATGCGTGTGCGCACAACCCCACCGGAGTCGACCCTAAGCAGGAAGATTGGAAGGAACTGTCCAAGGTAAATATTTGCAATTCTATCTATATCCTTTTTATTAGATTGTTTATGTATGTCTGTATTTATTGTATATCTAAAGCCGTGTATCCTGCGCGTATCTTTCGAAACATTACACAAAAAAGTCACAACAAAGAGGCGTGGCCACATACACATAATTTGTGTATGAAAACACGATGTTTTTGTTTTCAAAACATTCCCCGCGCGGGTGAAGAGGGGAAGGATTTGTTTCACTTTCAACCGCCACGCGCACCGCGCACATCTAGCATTTAGCATTTTGAAAGCTTAATTATTCCAACTGACACAGGTTTTGAGCTTATAAGAAAAATATATTTAGATTAGTGTCAACTATTCACAAGATATACTTATCTATACTTAATATTATAAAACTGAAGAGTTTGTTTGTTTGTTTGATTGAACGCGGTAATCTTCTGAACTACTTGTTCGAATTGAAAAATTATTTTTGTGTTAAACTAGCGACCCGCCCCGGCTTCGCACGGGTGCAATGGAGAAACTGATAATTTTAGAGCCACTATTTCTCGTAAAAAGTATAGGATAAAAAATGGTTATTGTGGGTTATCCCTAAGAGATAGACATATACCCTCGCGGACTTTTTTGTAGACCTTTTTAAGGTGTACAATACTGTAGTACATTATTTTTATCTGTCTCGACGGGTTCAGCCAGCGTTTACAATGTAAGCGCAAAAAAATGTGTTTATTTACGACATCACATTAGAAACCTCTAAAATGATCAGTGTTTCTCTACTATATTATGCATGTATTATAGATAAAAACCTTCCTTTTGAATCACTCTATCTATTAAAAAAAACCGCATCAAAATCCGTTGCGTACTTTTATAGATCTAAGCATATATAGGGACAGACAGACAGGGAAGCGACTTTGTTTTATACTATGTAGTGATAGTCCATTTATCGAGAAAGGCTATAGGTTATATAACATCACGCTACAACCAATAGGAGCATCAATGAAAAATGTTGCAAAAGCGGGAAAAAATATTCTTTTTGAGAGCTTCCGTTGCGTGCGCTGCGTAAATAGTTAAAGTCACACAAAAACCATGTATGACGGAATTGTTCCCCCTTAAAATTTCTAAAAAAAAATCCGCGACAGCATATGTCTATCTTTTATGGTTGACTCACTATAACCTTTTTTATGGTAATCAAATTTGTTCTTAAATAATGCATTATTTGCGAAGGTGTTTTCATAAACATGATATTAATCTTTATCCAAATAAATACGTTATTCATCACAAGTATTTCATTTTGAACAAAATTGCCCTTGACATCATTTGATTCCAATGAATATCTTAGGAGATATCATAGTTTTAAAATAAATCCGCACGGCCGCCGGTAGCTCCGCGAGGTTCACTATACTTAATTCCACTCTTACTGATCATAGCGCGATGTTCCTAAAATAGCTTCTTACAATAAGTATTAATGTACTAAGTAATAATCATTAGTAATGGAATATATTTTAGTAGGTTTTTTCCTCAAATTAACGCGGGTGAAACCGCGGGGCACTGCTAGTCTAAATATATTTTAATAAGCAGTAGACAGCTTGTGTAGGTATGACAACAAATTTTTATGTGTAAGGTTCTTTGTATAGTGTTTCGAAAATGACCACGCGCAGGAGACACGGCTTAAATGGTACACCACAAACTACCTGCAGTATCGTCTCTCCTTCTCCCTTAATCCAACCAAAGGTTGTCTTTAAAAGATCGCTTTTAGCGATAAGACCGCCCATGGTGTCTCCCTATGTAAATTTTTTACATATACAACATTATTTTTAGTATATGGCAAACCCGAAACACGTGTCTAGTATTTTTATGTAAAGAATCTATGTACAAAATTTCAAAACTGTATTATGAAAAATCACGAAGTTATAAGCTTGTTATGTTACCTGATTGTCCGTACAAAAAATTGGTTACCACTTAACACGCGCAAAGCCGGCCGACCGGCTGGTTTGATGAAATTTGGCACACAGATACTTTATAACCAGGATTAACACATAGAATACTTTTCGCAGGGCGCAGCTAGTACAAATATAAATGTAGAAATTTTACATAGGGTATTTTACAAATATCATAGATAGATAGATAGAATACTCTTCATTACGTAATAAAAAGTATAGCACCACCACAATTCCCTCTATTTCCGCTAAGCATCGTTGCTGTGTTCCGGTTAGAAGAGTACGGCTGGCGGTGTAATTACATGAGACATTTCAGCTTTGTCTCTGGGATACCAGGTTACTTGCGATTCCTCTGGTATTGCAGATGTCCCAAGGCAACAGTGACGGTGGCCACTTACCATCAGGTGGACTGACTGCTTGTTTGTCTTATAAAAAGGAGACAGTGGCGCCGATTGCCTTGTTCACAATCTAAACTTTTAAGTTTAGAAAAAGATCCGTTGAATTGTTCACTTGTTTTGACGGATTACTTTCCTACGGGCCCATATCTTCGTTGACGGACTTAGAGAGTGGACCCCCTGTCCAAATAAGTGTGTAACAGTTTCGTTCTAAGGCCGAGATCTGTAAACGTTACTTAGCTCGTACTTTGACTAAGGCATTTTCTCGACTCTATCTGGCACTTGCAGTTTGTCATTGGGCGACAGTGATGAATCGCGCTTAGAGAATACAATCCCGGGATTAGGATCTCGGGATTGTATTCTCTAATCGCGCTTAGCCAAAATTCGTCTTAAGTAAGACTATTTGTCAAGTAATGTAACCGTCTCATTCGTTTACGAACATTATTCATATAACATATTTATGTTCGTATGAAAAGCTGGTTCACATACGCTTATGCAAATAAGAACATTATATGCATGAGAGTAAAGATAACTTTTTCTGCAATTCTTAGGTCATCAAAGAACAGAATGTGTTTCCATTCTTCGACATGGCGTACCAAGGTTTCGCCACCGGCAGTGTTGACAACGACGCGTATGCCGTACGTCTCTTCGAACAAGAGGGTCATACGATGATGTTAGCACAGAGTTTTGCCAAAAATATGGGTAAGTGTATTTGTTTATACTTTATTTGTACACCAGCAAATCTACAAAAAAAAAAAAAACGATTGTCACTACAAAACACAAATATAATCATTAGAATCAGCAACACAGCTTAAGTTAGAATTGGCTTCCAATGGCATGGATTTCATGAAAGTCATTCAAAAAAATAATATGATCTTAGAGAGTTGTATTGATGATTTGTAGGGTTCCGTACCCAAGGGGTAAAAAGGAACCCTATTACTCCCGCTCCGCTGTCCGTCCGTCCGTCCGTCCGTCTGTCACCAGGCTGTATCTCATGAACCGTGGTAGTTAGTTGAAATTTTCACAGGTGATGTATTTCTGTTGCCGCTATAACAACAAATACTAAAAAACAGAATAAAATAAATATTTAAGGGGGCTCCCATACACATGATTTTGCCGTTTTTATAGATAATGGTAACGAACCCTTCGTGCACGAATCCGACTCGCGCTTGGCCGGTTTTTTTTAATGATTACTATTCTATAAATACATATTTCATACGAATCATATTCAGATCAACATAGAATCTGATGCTGATCTGCATATTGCAAAAAACGTAAGAAAACTTGGATTTTGCGCTACTTTAGCGTTTCCCCCTTATAAAGGCAGACTTAATAGAAAGGCCTTTCGTCGATTCTATTCTATTGAATCTATGTGCCGTGTAACGTAGCTAGTAAACCACGTTAGTGAAACCTACTTAAGAAACATTCCTCATTTCTCTGTTATGCAAGTTTATGGATTGTCTTGCAAGATAAACGTGCAGAAACGGTGCATTGACAAGGATAAATGATGTTAGCTATCGGAGAGTACCTAAATATATCGTGGTGACGCAATGTTTATGATGTGCCTCAAAGATAGCTGTAAGATATTACCGGATTACAGTATCAGTAAGATACGATTACCATACTTACGTTTAACTCGTAAAAAAGTAATGTAGGCAGAGTGGCGTAGCGTGACAAGGGCGAGGGTGGCCCGCCCTTGGCGGCATTTTTTGAGTGCGGCAAAACTTCACAATACTTAATAATGAACGAAAAGAACAAAGGCCATTTTTGACTACAAATAAACAGAATTTGCTAACGAGATGAGAATATTACCAAAATGAAGTAAATTGTTGATATAATCATTGGAAAAAAAAAATAACCTAATATAACTAAAACTTTAAAAAACTACAACATTGCGTCGAAATATTCCTCCGCATCGCTGTCGACTGCTAATGTACCCAAGAGACTGGCGGCGTTGCCACGTTGTATAGCAATGCTTAGCCTCTGGCCAAGGTAAAAGCCAGCCTTTGGGTCACGGGAAGTGTCAACCAGCCGTTTAGCCCCCATGACCTGAGGGTTTCAACCCCAAACGATTCGAAAATATAATTTCCGATAAGGTTATTATACTTTCGCCGCTTGAGGTTTTCCGCAGCCGTAGCAGCAGCGCCAGCACAGCACTCCGGGTCAGGAAGATGGAATGGCGCAAGAGGGCCACACACTGAGGGCCTCCACCTTCCATGGACATAAATAAAGACATGCCGTCCGGTTTATCTTTAAAAAAAATACTGTGGTCGGTTTTTTTGCGAATATTATGGTTTTACGTCAACTTATGTTCTTACAAGTTTCTTTATTATCGGGCGGTTGCAGTAATTCCCGCTGTTCAGATATAGATGTGGGTAGCACTTTTTATACTGAACAATCATTACTGTGAAATGTACATTTTTGAAGCTTGAAGGTGTTTTAATAAAATCCAGTTAACTGTCGACTTTTCTATATTCATTAAGTGATATTTAATATAAAGTGAAAAATGGATGGCGATAAGTTGTTTTTCCGATGTGTACTTCTGCATTATTTACGACTTGTTAAAGCCAAATGAAACAATCATTGCTGAGCGCTATAAACAACAGTTGGAGAATTTTTACAAACATTTGATGAAAAACAGACCATCAATTGCATCAAATCGACGAAAAGTGATTCTCCTTCATGATAACGCTCGACCTCATGTTGCTTTGAAGGTCAAACAAAAACTGATAGAGTTTGAATGGGAAACCCTCCCCCACCCAGCGTATTCTCCAGACCTAGCTCCGTCAGACTATCATCTGTTTCGGTCGATGCAGCATGATTTAGAAGACAGGCATTTTAAAAATTATGAAGAAGTCCAAAAATGGATTGCTGATTGGATAGCCTCAAGTATAGAGCATTCTTTCGCCGCCGAATTCAATTGTTGCCAGAAAAGTGACAGAAGGTCGTAACTGCCGAAGGCGCATAATTTGATTGAAATCATTACAATTTCCATAATTGAAATAAACGTTCAAAAAACATAAAAAACAGCGACTTTTAATGCAATCACCTAATACTTCATTCTGCACAAAAAATCTATGCAAGATTCACCTAAGCACAGTAGTTCGCAGGATACACAGTTCTCAGTAGGACTTTTTTCGCAGAAAATGTATTATTTTCCTGGATAACTATAAACTACCTATATATTTGATTTCATCTCAATTCATAATTTGTTGTAAAAGTTAATTTTCCATAGCATAGCTTGTTACGGAGCGAACGTTCTGATTAGGTTTTGTTAATAAAATCGATGCAATACCAGTAGCTTATTAGTCTGTTGTCAAGTCTGTTGTGACGTCATACAATACTTGTTTATGAATGATGAACCGCGTGTTTACAGCTATGACCTTGTTATCTTATCCGACTTTTTATATTAGGTACGTCAATCGGGTCGGTTGTAGTTTACTCTCTAGGCATATTTTTTTTACAATTTAATAATAGTGTTATGTTATAATTTATAATAGTGTTTAGATATTTGGAATGTACTGGATATGCAAAATATTCCGGTCCGGTTTATCTTGAAGCGGAAAATTCAATGCGCTTTTTTACTTAGTGGCTGTTCATTTATTACGTAAGACGATTTGAAGAGGGAGCGGTCGGGTCCGAACTAGTCTTAATTTTTCTTACATGGGGGTGGGAGGTTTCTAGATTATTCTTACGTAAGATCACAAAAGTAAGCAAAAATTTGTAAGTTTATTATATTTTTTATTTTTATTACCGACTAAACATTTCTACACTAGAGGGTTTAGAATAATGGTTACAGTTTGCGCGTCGATGACCCTGCCACCATTTTTTTTTTTTTTTGTTTAGGTGGGAAATTATCAAATAACTTCTCCCGCTCTGGGCGGAGCGGGAGGGCGGGCATGTCAGACTTTTACTGACTGAAACCCACCCCTGTTCCTTCAGTTGCCTGTGCCAGGTTCCACGGTAACTTTTTCGAACCCGTGACCCTGGCAGGCATGGAACACAACGCGCCGTCAACCCGGGCCTGGTCCTTACCGGACGGCAAGCTACCCATTGCTCGCCGTCCACAAGCCCGCGCCTACGATGGTCGGGAATTGGCTCTCGACTCATGACGCCCAGGGCGTCTCCTGCGGCGACTAGGTGCGTGAGGGCGCAAGGATTGCCTCTTTCTCACGAGTTCCGCCATCTCCTTCGCAAAAAAAATCAGCTGTTCCCTACATTTTCACGAATTATGCGTACATAAATGTAGGGAATAGCTGATTTTTTTTCGCGACCGATTTCGTTCATTTTTTGTTTATCGTCAGAAAAGGCGGTTACAAGTATGTGGTATAATTTATTGCATTTAAGTGGTTTCCATACTGTATATTATGACTTTTTTTATATGCTGACCGCTTAGTCAAATTTTGTAACATGAAATTCTTTTGGCTATTCCAGGCTTATATGGCGAGCGTGTCGGCGCGCTCACCATCTTGTGCGGCGACCAGGAGACCGCCGACAAGGTTATGTCGCAGGTCAAGATTTTGATCCGCACAATATACTCCAACCCTCCTATTAACGGCTCGCGCATCGTCTCGGAGATTCTCAACAGCCCCGAACTCAATAAGATGTGGTAAGTTCTCCTATTGCTGTTTCAAAAAAGTATCCGATTTAAACATTATAGTTCAGCCGAGAGACGTCCACTGCTGGACATAGGCCAAGCATCCGTCCTGACAACATTTATACTGTGCAATAGAGGGTGGTATCACATCAACGCGCGATCTGTTCCCATTGGATATTGTAAATGATTCTGAACAAATTAGCTGTTCCATACATTTTGGCCGTAGGTTTTGCACTGTTCTATGAAACAGCAGATTTTTTTTATAACAGACTAAAAATTTCTACACTGCAAATTCTTATACTATTAAACCTTTATTTCAGACTACAATATACATACACTAGTGTTAGTAAAGAAAAAGTAAAAAAATATCCATTTTTTGGATATAAGTAGTACCTTACGTGCAAGAAAGAGATGGTACCATCTGTCCTATAACCGGTGTAAAAAGACACTTAACGAAGCCGAGAGTCAGTTGTACTCTCCGTTATTGTATTTTTTTTTTTGTGTACTGGTTCATATCTACCTGGGAACCTTCTGGTTACGGAGATATTGAAGGTCAAAATTCCAAATTTATTGACATTTTCTTTACGAAAACAAGTTTATAATGTTATAACACAACTTTAAATACCCCCACGACCCCTTTGTCGTTGCATGCACCCATAAACACAATGTTCTGCTTGTATTGCATTGCGTACTACCGCAAACAGCAAATTTTCACTCCAAAAATAAAAGTTGTTTCCCAGCAATTATTTTTATGCAATGTTACTTAGTTTGATGTTCAGAATACGCAGTGGACGGCTATGTGATGTATATTTTTACACCCTGTATAGCTGCATCTCTCTCTCTCACTACTCACATACAAATTCATAACAAAAATGTGTACACGCTTACAGGTTGAGTGACGTGAAAACAATGGCTGACCGTATCATCACTATGCGCAAGGAGCTGCGCGAAGGTATTGAGAAACGCGGCAACAAACAAAAATGGAACCACATTACCGACCAGATCGGCATGTTCTGCTACACTGGACTTAACCCCGACCAGGTATAATTTTACTACAAACTTATTACTATTCGCTCGATCGACACACAAGTATGCCGTAACGAGACTACGCTTCCATGAGCGATAATTCACAAGTTTACCCTGCGGGGTAGTTGCGTAACACACTATCAGTAGCAATGCCTTTCATTTTGACAGTTCAACAACATTCATTGCGTTATTTACGATGTTGAGCAGACAAATTTTTCGAACATAAATGCAATGGATTAGCAATATCCTTGAAAATGATTCAGATTCTGATTGGTCTCGCAGACTGGCTAATAGTTTTACTTTGACATGACCTATGTTTATATCGTTCATCAGTACTTGAAAAAATTGATCAAGAAGAATCGATATGTTCTTCAACACCTGCAAACACCCTAAAATAAAGAAACCCACAACTCAATTTAAGAAACGCAAGTTACTTATGGTATTATTCTTCATTAAATAAATAATTACACTTCTGGGACACAGCAAAGGCTCAAAAACATTTCTCCCCAATTCATAATTATTTTAATAACACCTGCCGGTCGATTCTGTAAAAATCTCACCGTGAAATCATAAGTGAAGTGAGCAGTGTCAATAGTGTTAATCCCTAATAACAGTTCACTCCACGCTCACTTCACACAAGTTTTCACGGTGATGTGGTTACAGAATCGGACTGCTGTTCAAATTCTACAACACTGGGCTCAAACACTAAAAAATCTAAAATCACGACAGAACCGAATGTTTAGATTTGAATGTTCAGTAATACGATTATTGCTTAAATTCCTATACTTACAGTTCTTTTATTTTTTTTACCTCAGTGTGGGTAGATTCTGAATCTAAACTATATAGATAGAGCTTAGTGAAAAACGCTGAAAGGAACCATGGGAAAAGTTTTAAAGATTTTTTTTTCTTTTTGTATATGGACTTGGTTGGACATTTAGACCAAGCCCCCTTACATTTTTGCCCAACGTCCTTTCAGCTGTTGACAAATTTCAAAGTTCAGCGGTGCTCAGCAGAACATGAAGTGGTGGCCTGGCACTTCGAACAGCTTATACTTACCCCCTTACTAATAAACGTATAATCTATAATAAACTATCAGATGAATAATTAAACACCGATTTCTATCTTTGACTCGTCAGTAATTTGACTTTCGAAGAAGACAAAGCGTTGTGTAACTATACAACGATTATTAGTAATGGGGTAGAGAATATAACACTGGGACCAAGCGCAATAATAATATTCCACAACTTTCACACAACGCCATCTAGTCCCAAACTAAGCAGAGCTTGTGCTATGAGTACTAGACAACTGATAAACATATATGCATATTTCTAAATACATATATACTATAGATAAATTACACCCAGACACAGAACAAATCGCTCATCCAATGTAACAACGACGTAATTATGTCTTAGCTATTTTTCAGGAGAACGTTTTAAAAGTTTGAAATTTAAAATATGATATATCATATTTTCAATTTCAAACTTTTAATCCAATGATTATGCTAAAATGTTTAATATTTTTATGTATGTTACTTTACTATCAATAATAATTTGTAATAATTTCATGAGAAAACTCAAGAACTGTTAAAAAAACATTTTCGTAATTACGTCGTTGTTCCATTGGATGAGCGAAATGATCGTGCTCATCACACAAACATTTGTCCTGGGTGGGAATCGAACCCACGACCTTGCGTATAGTAGTCAGGGCCACTGACCACTAGACCAACAGGCCTGCCAGCAATATTCTGAACAAAAAAGTCTGTCACTTTTGGCAGGAGACGCGTACAAAAAAAAAAGATTCATTCCATACTTTCAATAAAATAGATGGCGCATAAAATAGTTAAATAATATAACTACAATTAAATAAAATCAAGAACATTTATCTACACCCATGCTATAAATCCTCTATAAAAGTTTCTGAAACAGTTAGCTTATTGCCAACATTAAAAAAACCAGTGTCATAGTAACCATAATATCTTCCAAATGATTTTTATAATAATAATAATACCTTTATTTCGGATCAAATAATCCATAGTGTTAGTAAACATACCTATAACAGAAAACTTATTATCTAGTGTTAGTACCCATCACCCTTTGCACAAACAGTCTCATGATAGGAGAGCTATAGCTCTCACCTACTGTTTTCAGGATGCTGTTGCAACTGTCTCTCAAATTCTCAAATTTCATTATGCAACTCTTCTGCTTTTTCGATCCCTTCCTTACTCATCAAACAGTCACATTTCCACTACTCAATCCGTAGTATCTTTATTTCTGTATATTTTTTTATTTTATTAAACTTTCCATTAATTTACATAGAGTTCTTACAACACTGTACAACACCCTATGATTTCAGAACCTTTTATAGAGGATTCATATCATGGATGTAGATAAAGTCTTGTATATAACTTTACATGCGAACACATTCCTGTTTAATACCCCAATATTGAATAATTAACTATTATAAAAATCTCCATAGTAAAATAGGGTGTGTAATGTTTGGTTAATAATAACACAAGTTCTAATGACCTAATTTCATTTAATATACTTTTTTCTAATATAACGATGAAACTATAATATTATTGATATAATTTCATTTTATCTATCTAATTTTATATGGTTTAAGGAACATTTTCTATAAGTAATTCACAATTACAAGTATTATATTCAGTTACTACATATATTCAAAATCTATAAGTAACGTTTAATATAATTTAGAAACGTCTACATTGTTTTGTATATTTTTGCAAAATCTGGTTAGATTTTAAATACCCGCCATTTTCGTTAGGTTAGGTTATAACAGTGACCATAAATGCGCGAAGGCGAGCGAGTGTAACGAGCGCGTCGTGGTAGCGGCCGCCGAGCGCCAAACCCCCTCTATTGTTGGTGAATAATTTGGGTTAGATGAGGTTATAACAGTATGATGTTTCCTGATATTTAATTATTCATTACATAATTTTGGCTGATAATTAGTAAATATGAAAATTAGGTCAACTGAATGTTATATAAAAAGAGCATTATAACGTTATACTAAATGTTATTAGAGCAAAAGAAGGTTAAGTATATGAAATATAACATTCGATCACATGAACTTAGGTTATTTGTTTTTATAGCATATGAAAATAATTATAATATGAACGTAATTTCAAGTGATATTATACTATCTGTTGTTATATTACACACCTAATAAAATAGGTGAAATCAAAACAAATAAAAAAAGAAAGATTCAAATTATAAAAACAAATATTTCCATTCTACTATTTGGAAATGCAAAACATTGAATATTAAAAAAAAAAAACTCATGTTTTGGCAACAAAAATGACTAATTCGTAGTAAAAAATTATCGTCATGTCAATTTTGCTTTCAAACATGACCCCAACCCGGTAGTCTCCTTAGCATTTTTATTGAAAGATGTAATTGCATATCAAGTGCATGTTTAACTTTTGCTGATTTAACGTATATTTTCGTAATACAAATTTAAAAAAAAAATGACTATTATGTACAGACGCCAGCATATCAAGCTACTACAATTTGTCAGATTTCTTTAATAAATTTGCAACTTAAGCGCTAAAGCATAAGGTTCAGAGTTGATTGGGAAAATCTGACAGTTTCGGGTAGCTTGATGTGCTGGCGTCTGTACAGACGCCAGCACATCAAGCTACTACAATCTGTCAGATTTCTTTAATAGATTTTCAACTTTATCGCTAAAGTATAAGGTTCAAAGTTGATTGGGAAAATCTGACAGTTTCGGGTACCTTGATGTGCTGGCGTCTCCACATAAAAACTAGGTGTAGCGAAAAAAATGTTCGATTCATGCCATGTTTTATGTTGAGTCATGTTTGAATCGAATGAAAAATCTAAATGGATTTTGAATTTAAATAAAAACGTGATTAAATATTATAAAAAAATATGAACATATAGAAGGTTAATCCGTCTTTATGTAAGTTTGACGTATTCTAAATGCTTTTTACTGGATTTAACAACACAGCCAGGCATTTTCACGTTCACGGAGTTCCTCACGTCTTGAGAACGATTTACGAAGTGCGTTAATCGATTTGAAAGTAGTTTTTATGAACGTACTAGAATATTTGTTCTTGTACTCTTACTGTAAGACTTCTCCGGTGTTATATTCTCTGAGCTTATACGATCACGGCTATGGTAAATTAAAATGAACATTTTAGACAACTTCTAGTCATTTTAGACCTATGCTTGTTACGTGATTTAGTTTGTTATGTAATGTAGAGGTAGAAAGTTCCAAAGGTAAAAGAAAAACTATCACTTTGATTTTTTTATTTTCATAGAGCTCATGGCTTTTTTCAGCGTCTTTCTCTTACGCCCTGTAGTTTAGAACGTACCCATACTGGCTAGAAAAAAAAACACCCTGTATACTTACTATGTTTCACTGTTTCCAGGTCGCGCGTCTGACTAAGGAATTCCACATTTACCTAACAAAGGACGGCCGTATTTCCGTCGCTGGCATCTCGTCAAAGAACGTCGACTACGTCGCGGAGGCAATGCACACGGTCTCCTCTTAAGCGCAGCAAATTATAAAAAAAAATGGTACTTGTCAATTCTCATTTATTATGTTTTGAGCTTTCGTCCACAGGAATGATTTTGTCCTCCTTTCCCGTTTATCGCCCGGACTCGCTGTCTAATAGCAGTATAATCAGTATATAATATTCCCACTGCTAGAACACAGGCCCTATCAGTAAGATGCCGCCAGTTTCTAATGCATTTGCCGTTGTCTAATATCAAGGGCAAACATAAACTGTCTTTGTTTTTTATTTAAAATCTTTTTAAATAAAAAACAAACCAGACAGTGTCTAAAAAAGAGATTCAAAAAGTTGATTTTCCGCAAGTATTTATATATAAACATTTTGTTTCAGCATTTTAGATACCGAGCTGACGACCAAAATTAGGCAAAATTCGTTGGCTCCGTATGTATCTATTTATAAAAAAAAATCGTATCCAATCGTGTCGCGTCGTGTAAGTAATCGTCGCTTCTACTCCAATGGTCGAAAAAACACAGTATTTATGAAACCAGCTTGTTTTTAATATTTGTTTTTTATTGCTTTTATCGTATATTTTTGTATGCATATTTTATTTTTTAAATTAAAAAGTAACCCCCTTATGCATAAAAATCTTTTATAAATTCTATTGTATGTCCTTGTCATTTTGAAATTAAATATGTGATAAACGTTTAAAAATAAGACGTTTATGAATAAGGGGTCGAGTTTATACAGTTTCTTTTTTTTTATTGTATGGCATACCTTTAAGTTGGGAGTTTATTATAGAATAAACAGAGTGGATTTTTGAGAGACGGCAAGTACCTTAGCAGTCTGTTGTTGTAGTTACAGTATACCGTTCTTATATCATACTCGGCTCTAACCGCTTAAGGTGATACGTAAAACGTTACTGACAAAGGCCGCAGGCGAACTGGCCGGGCATAAGAAAGTGACAGAGCCAATTACTTCCACATGCGAAAAAGAGAGCTCAACAATGCGCTGGAACCAAAATAAAACAACGTAAGCGCAAAAAAAAAAAATGTTTAAAAATAAATTTAGCTGTGTGTCAAAAATATTTTCAATTACGCACATTTTGAATGCAATTTTGCAATGAAATTACTTGGGATTTTAGAATTACAGAAAAAAAATACTATATAAAGGTCTTTTCGGAATTAAATTCTATCAAGGAAATTTAACCCAGTTACATTTTCCTTCAGTAGAGTATTAATAAAATAGTCAGTAAACATATATCCAAAAATGAAATCCATACATGCTTTATGTAATAGTGAAATAAATTTTGTAATTTTGACGTTCGAATAGTGCTGATTCTCAGCCTAGTTTGAATAAATGACTTTTGAATGGTTACGTAAAAACCCAATTTGTTTTGGTATCGCCTTAAGTAGTTGCTCACTGAATCCACAGATTCAGCTGAAAAACATTAATTTCCATGCAGTTTCGTATGAGGATTAAAAGAACTTTAGGATCAAAAAGGTTCAAGTACTCGAAAAGCCACAAATCGCACAAAAAAAACTTCCCATACATTACACCCCATTAGTACAGAAGATATAAAAAACTTCATAAGTCTGATTAAAATTTTATTCGTTAAAATAAGTAGATCAAATAAACTTGCGAAAAAACACAGAAAATTGTATCAACATGTTTGATTCTACGACGGTACTAAGTTTTACTACGCAAAATATTTACAGCTGACGAAACAAACATCTTATTCTATGTTTACAAAATAAACTGATGCAGGTCAATCGTTAACATTGACTTAAAATTTCAACAAGAATTTTATTTATATTACACAATAGTTAAATTCTTAGGGAACACATTTTATCCACAATTTTATTGCATCGTGGTAACAATCTTAAACATATTCACCTGCATCTAATATCGACAAAAACCTATTAACATTTCCTTAAACTAAATCAGTTTATTGTAGGACATACATAGACCATAGACCTCCAAAAATGCTTTTTTCGTACATTATTATAATACAAAATACATTTTTATTAGTTGACACTTGTCAATGATATTTTTAATAAAAATAGTAACGTTAACATTATATGTACAAATTTGTCATAGAACAAACTACTTTTTACCCATGGCACAATTTCTTTAGAATGTACCAACAAACATTCTATTTAAAGCAAGAAATATGTACCATTAAACACACACACGTTTCGAGGTTCTATTAATTTTGAAGCTCCGATTCTTATCCGGGCTTCTGATGTCAGCGAGGACGTGGCTTATGTCGACTATGATCAAAATGATGCTGAGGGGTAAAACTTTAGAAACTCCAAAATATAAGTTAACACTTATTTAAACCTATTCTTAATTCTTGTGTAAATAATTGTACACAATCACAAACCTTTTATAGCTTAATACTTCATTTATCCTGATTAAAAGAAACGTAAGTATCATGTAGCACCACCATTTTTAAGACAACCTGTAAATATATCTAGATAGACTACATTTTCCTTACTGCGTCTTCCTCACGCCCGTCAGCATCGACCACCGGTGCTGCATCCACGCACTGTGGCGTTGGTAAGTTAACTCATAATATTTATTGGTTACAAATCAATATGCAGCAATTTAGTAATAGTTTATACATTACCTTATACTTTAAAACCATGATTTTATAGGCCAGGCCTACTGTGGTTGTTTTCGCATGTTGGGCTCCACTGGATACATTCCGGTACAAGTTTTATTTTAAACTTATAATAAGTTACTTTTATCTCACTCAATATGTCACATACACTACCATCCAAAAGTTTGGAAGTACACCTGTCTTCAAACAAAACAAATTAATACCGACTATAGGCAACAAAAACTAGCAGAAATAACTTTCTTTTGTTTTTACCTTGCTGCTTCCAAACTTTTTGACGGTAGTGTATATTGCATCCATAGATTTAATATTAGCAACTGAACCTAGCGTTACAGTTTAGCTGTGCTATGCATAGTACAGGCTGTTTCTAAAAGTTTATAATTAGTGTATGACTGTATTGTTGTTGATAATCAACAATAAATTACACAAAAGTCATAATATTGCTTCAACCCTGTCATGCAAAACAAGACCTGAAAATACTTTACATATTATTTTGCAAATCTTGAGGGTGTACACGTTACTGACCGAAACCAAACAGGAATATTGAATATTTTATTTATGTAGGCACTGGTAGGGTACATACGTCTGGTCATATTTACCATTGATAGTTTTTCAATAAAATGCCATTAGTCTTAGAAGGTACAACATTTCCAAGTAAAATGTGGATGTACTGAATCCCTACTCAATGTGTAATCATTTAAATCTATTACTGGGCTATTTATTATGCAATAAAATTAAAATGTTTTTATACAATATTATGTACACCTTTTGATTTCTGAACATGTTATTATGAAAAATAAAATTATTGCTATGTTTACTATACATATTTAGAAATTGCTATCGCACCCTAGGTATGTTATATTAGAATAGTAAAAGCTGTGAAAAACTCGTGAAATAAATAATCTGATTAAATATTATATAGGAAAACCTAAAAGGAAATGTATATAAAATAAAATATATTATTCATGTCAGTATGTGTGGCTATATCAGTAAATAGCTGGCATATGTTTTGTAACATTGTTGCTATGTTAACTCTCCGCGCTGAACCACATCACATAGATAATAGCAGTCTTCTATGAACAAAACAAACCTAAAGATTCAAATTAAAAATAATTAAGAGGCCTTTTGGAGTTATTGCATTTAGAATCATTGGTAAGTAACATAACATAAATAATAAACATCCACTATCAAGAACTAAAAATCTAGAAACAATTTGTGCGTTATGTAAAGGTACTTCATGAGAAAGTTGCCTTGGTAAACTATATATACTTTAAATTACATTCCATAGTAAAATTTACGCGGGACCAAACAGCACTTTACGTGAACGTGGTAACGCAGGTCCCATATTTTATTATTTTTTTTACACTTAATCGTTTTAAAACCAAACAAAAACATACATGAAAATATGATTTTACCACTGAAACCCACAAAAATAATGCCCTTAATATGACACATCATCGCACAAAGTCAACGGGACGTCAACGAGAAACGAGATTATTCGAACCCAATGTGACGTCCCGGTGACGGCGTGCGGTGGACACGCGGCCATACTAAATGTATGTATCGCTACTTCGGCGCCGTCATCTCGTTCTCGTTGACGTGGCGATGGATAAACGGCCATAAGCTACGATTCCCTAGAAGAGCGGTGGCAGTACTTAACGGCCGTAGTGACAGCTGTCATGAAAATGATGACAGCGACAAAGATTTAAATCGTCAGATTCGACCTACCGCGTCAAAAGATAGTCGCCTTTCTGTTACGTTTTTACACCTGCACACAATAACGCTGTGTCTTGACTCGATTGTCATGGAAACGCTATTCAATAATGTGCGAGCTCACTCTTCTCAGTATGCGCACTTTTTTCGCGTGACTAACTATGGTGAGAGCATATCTAGCGATTTAAATCTTTGGGCATGGGGTTTTGACTTATGTCAAATACAAGAAGCTTATAGATAAAAGTGGAGACAACACTCTAAATACTCAAGTGAAGACGACTGTGGTCGGACACTCTCTTTCTGAATACGTAAATATGACAGAGAAAACATATATCTCTGTCTCGTTCTTATGTGTGTGTTTAGAAAGAGAGTATCCGACCACAGTCGTCTTCACTTGAGTATTTAGTGTTGCCTCCACTTTTATCTACAACCTTCTTGGTCAAACACTGGTGTATATGACAGATTTTCATGACGGCCGTTATAATATGACGGAACTACTCTCCTAGGAAATCAAAGCTTTAGTAACACAGGAATGAGTGACAGAGATGGCGCTCTACAAAGCCGATCTTTCTCTTTCACTCCATGTGTCATATTTACGGCCAGCTACTGTACTACATTTGCATTGTCGTTACATAAACTTATAATAATATATGCACATTTTTGAATGCAGGTTACTTACAGACCTGCACTTATATGCACGTAAAAGCAATATACTCCTAGTTACTGTAAACTATAAGTTACCTTGATTGTGTATGTAGCTAAGCAAATGCAAACTTGTATGAATTTACATGAATAAATAAGTGTATATGTTATTCATGACTTCTCTGTTTTATTTCAAAACTCTTACTTGAGCAGTGTACGAAGTCACTGTGAAATAAATGTACTAAATATTTTTGTAAAGATAATTATCGTTTTATTTAAGAGTTGCAATTGTTGTAGTTAAATTAAAGACTGTTTTTTTTACTATATTTTTTTTTAAATACAATCAAAACTACTGATTTCAAGGTCATGTGTATTTTCAGATGAGATTATTTGAATATCCCCAAAATACTACTAAGGTGTTTTTTAGCCTCTATTACGAAGGGAAATATGTAAATACGCAGATAGTATACAAACACCTTTAAAAAACTGTATATTTTAACAGAACAAACAAAACAGCACTATGATCACGCCTCCCTCGAGACCCACATTGTCACCACTTTTCACTTCACATTATATGTCCGCGCTTACTCTAATTCTTTACATTTTATTAAAGATATTTTCCACACCTAATTTATTGCTCATTTATTTATTTAAAGGCATACTTTCACTTACAGTTTGTGAGTCAGTCGAGTTAGCGGAGTCTTCGCCTAATAATCGGCTTAGTTGGTCGTCGAGCGTGTCGGCTCGCCTCGGCTCGCGCGTCTTCGCCTCCACCGTGGCGAAAACATCGTCCCCCGCCATCATGTCGCCCTCGTCCAGATACGAGAACGAGTCTAAATTTATATCAGAAGTAGTGATTGCAGTGCTATAAATGTCTATTCTCTTCTGTTGTGATTGAGCTTCTCTTACTTTTTGCGAAAGTTTCTCTTTCGCTTTCGTAAGTGCTTCGGACTCGGATTTATCCAGTTTAGAATCGTTCTCTTTTAGTTTTTCAATTTTAGTTTTGAGAGCGAACGACGAATCGTTACTCGACGACCCCTCGTCTTGTAGCTGGCTGAGCAACGTTCTGGTTGCGAGGGACATTGCGCTCGAACTGCTGTAAATTTCGCTGCTCTCACCTGAACAAATATTTAGGTTTTCTTACAAATTAATCAGAAGAACAAACAAAAATAAAAATAAAGGTGCAATCAAATGTATAGATTACCGCTTGGTGTTGCCCGTTGCATGCTTTCCTGTGATGAATGTTTGTTTTTTGATTTGTGACTGGTGGGCATGTACTCACTGTCGCTGTCACTGGACATGCCCAAGTCTAGGTGTAGGGAATTTAACTTGTCCTCATCCTTGCCCTTTCTCGATACTGTGTCAAGTTCCATTTCCCAGTCGGTGACGCTCGAAGAATCTTTGACACCTGATTCTTTAGGGTAATTTGATTTACCATCATCTTTTTCGATTAATGATAAACTCGTGGCTACCATAGGTACCATTTCACCTATGCTCTCAACGTTAGAGTCTAAGCTGCTCGCATTGCAAGTTTCTTCAGTTATTTGGTTTTCAAACAATACTGGTGTTTCTGGGGTAATTGGAGACAACTTCTTGCTCTCGTCGGAAATGCGAGGCGCGTTACTTCCACGACTGTCTAATATCTCTGACATGGTCGTAGTGCGACCAGTCTGTTCGTTGTTCAACTCTAAAACAATAACATTTCCCGCACACTTGGCTGCCTCGGCTTGGTCAGTCTTCGACGCTTGCAATAGTTGATTAACATTTTTACCCATAATTACTTTAGACATGTCATTCCCATTTTTTGCGAATGTTAAAGCTTTGCCTATCGCTGTACCCTTTTGTACTACAATAACGCTGCCTTTTGCACTAGATGGTCGTACGATAGGATTGGAAATTTTAGTAGTCACGGGTGCTATACCCTTTACTGGTACAATATCCGCTAAGTTCGCGGTTTTTATTGTCTCCACGCCAACGATTTTAGCACTAGATGGTATTGAGCTAACTGTTGTAGGTAAAGACATTACAGTCATAGCGGGCGCTTTAGGAGTTTGTGAAACAGATTGGGAACTCACTGGTACTAACTTCATAGCGGTGGGTATACCCTTGAAATGTATTAGCGGTATCTGTCCGTCGTTCCCCGGTTTCGTTCGAGCTTTTGCCGGTAAAACGACCATTTTTTGTCCTGATTTAGGATTCAAAACGACTGCTTTCGCTGATACTTTTAGATCAGTGGCAGGAATGCCCTTAGGTGTAAGTGTTTCGGTTAATTTGTTTGTACTAGTTGGGTGGTCCCTGTGCGCCGTGCTGGCGCCGGATGTGATTATTAATTTAGAGTTGGACATGTTTCTATTTTCTGACGACGGTTTCGAGACAACAATCATTTTCTCGGACATAAGGGGTGTAGTATTACGCGATTTCGGTATCGAACCGATGACTTTAGTCGTTACTAGTTTGCCGGGCGTGTTCAAACCTTTCTGAGCTGAACTCGGTGCGACAACTACTTGTCTGTTAGACAATAGTTTTATACCTTCAGAGGGCTTTTGTAACAACTTGAGGTCAGACATTTGTACTTTTTTGTCTGTGCTAATTTCGCCGCGATTCTTTATGATAAGTTGGCAAGGTTTTCCGGATATTGTGTGTTTGTGGGTGACGGGCGTGCTCTGCGCTTGTAAGGATGCGGGGTCATCGGGGTGCGCATTCTCCGACGCTTCCAGCTCGTGCGGCACGGTCGCGGGCTGTGTTAGTAGCTGCATGGTCGGCGAGTCCGTCACCATTCCCGGGGAAGACAATACTTTAGGCTTTAATTCGTCCAAATAGTCGGGTTTTGTTTTATTACCTAATATAGATTGAGCATAACTAGCTTGGAAAGTGTTAGGAGGGCCTGAATACTCCATCTGCATGGACGTTGGATTGTACTGTTTGTTAGGAGAAGGTGGCAGTTCTTGTTTTTTCATTTGCGATTTAGATACAACAATTTGTGCACCCTTAGCGCTTTTATGAGACCTGCTCTTGTGCGGCGTCGAGCGCGGACCGTGACTTTGATTCGGTTTACTGGTTGACACTTTGCTTACTTGATTATATGAGTGTTTTGACTGCCCTGATGGTTTACCTGTGCAGAAACATTTAATTGTTAAACGAAATACTGTTTTTTTTTTTGTCTGTTGGTAATTTATAAAGCAATTTCTCAAAATTATTCTTTTCTTGTATGAAACATTAAATAAGTAAATAAAATTATATTAATATGTAAAGCCTACTCACTTGTGGCTGGTTGTGAGAACTTAGAATAAATCTGTGACAAATTCAAATGTTTCTGGTTGGTGTTGACAGGTATGTTCCTCAAATTTTTGACAGGAGTGCTGGCTTCGTCTGGTATTGCACCACCCTCTGGAACTTTCCGCTTTCGACTTACAAGCTCTGATTCCCAAAGCTAAAAATAAAGTAAACAAATGTATATGAATAGAGGGTTAGAGGGGCCCATAGCTAAATAACAACAACCACACAGGTCGATCGATCAGGTTAAGCTACCCTTGCCGCGGTTGGTCTGTGGATGGGTGACCATCTTTACATACCGAGACCCCTCCGTGCCTCGGAAAGCACGTTAAACCGTTGGTCCCGGCTGTCATTCGTAGATCTTTGACAGTCGTTACGGGTAGTCAGAAGCCCGAAAGTCTGACAACCAGTCTTACCTAGGGGTATCGTATTACCCAGTAACTGGGTTGTGGAGGTCAGATAGGCAGTCGCTCCATGTAAAATACTGGTGTTCAGCTGCATCCAGTTAGACTGGAAGCCGACCCCAAAATAGTTGGGAAAAGGCTAGGCAGATGATGAAATGTATATGAATAGAATAATCAGCATCACATTTATGAATTTAATTCTATAAGAGAAATGGAAAGGTTTTCTATTTAAATCACCAAAAGAACATACATTGTAATATTAGCAAGTTATATTTTTTAGCAAACTGCACCAGGAACACATGCATTTGCATTGATTTATAAATTTCTGCATTTTTTCTGTTACCACGCAGTTTTGAGTTAACTCAAACTTTTATGACTAATATACTGCTCAGTTTATTGGTGTTATGTAAGTAGTTACAAGCCAGATGCAAAGTCTATTGATTAAGGGTTCAGAAAAAAAAAAAACTTTGTTCTATGAATATTACTCTGAACGATGAACTGAAAATTTTTCTGGAGAATAAAGTGGTTGGTGAACGAACAAAACACACCTTAGTTGTCTGATCTTCCATAGCTATGGGAGGGTACATGGTCTCATCATGGTCAGATGCGAGGGCACTCTCAGCGGTCTGCCCCTCTGCATCAGGCATTTCCTCCTCATTGGACTTGGGAGCTATGAGCTTCGCCGCTTCAAGTCTCTTCTGAATCTCCTTATTCTCAGCAGCAGCAGCTTCAGCTGCCTTATCTGCAATTTCTGTGTACATGGTCTGTGCAATTCCTCGTGGCATGAGAGGCACACGTCTCCGACCTTCGCTGATCCATGCTATACCTGTGTTTGGACCTGATAACCTATTTGTTGAAATAATAACATAATCCATTAATTTAAAGTAAGCATAGATAGTAATAACTAAATAATAATTTATAAGTTCATAAAACTAAAAATACATATCATATTGAAGTATAAAATTAATCAAGCATAAATTTTCAACAACAATAAAAGAGAAGTTTCATATTAATTATTTTTATTATGTAAATCTGAAAATGGTGCAATTAAAAAGACTGCTTGGAAAATAATTAGTTTACTTTTTAAATCTAAAAATAATTAACAAAACTTTTTAATGACATGGAAGAAGAAATTATTAAAAATTATTTGACATTTCAGATGAATAGGTTATCTGTCAAAATTTCTTACTAAGAAAATTACTTTCTAACACTTATAATAAACATAATACAGCCATATTATGTTTGCAAAAGCAGTGGTCAACCCATATTGTCAAACCAAACATACATCCACAAGGCTGAGATTCAATATGTAACAACAGAAAACATAAAAAGAAGTTTAAAAATATCAAGTTTTAAAACTATCTTATAAGATTATTATGCACACAATCAATTAGAAACAGTAATAAACAAGAGCAATATGTTAATACCTTTGACTTTCAGTTACTCTCAGCCATCTTTGACTTTGTGTAACAGTGTTTAAAAATAAATCAACAAACCCTACACTGAAAAAATTAAATATCAACTTACTGATCAGCAATTGTAGCTAATAACTCATCATTAGACACGCGGCGCGCCTCAGCGCTATGCCGATCATCGCTTATATGCAAAACGGCGCGCAGTTCTTCCAGTAGCTTTTTTCTGTTGTCTTCCAATGCTCCTTGTGCTCTAAACACACTGATCATTTTCGAGTAGGCTTCCAATTCTAGAAACAAATGAATATACTGTACAATTCTAAACATATTTCTAATACGATTGTAGACAAATTAGCTAAGACGCACTGAGTATAATTTAAGAAAACCATAGGAGGGAAAATGAAAGCCATTTATAGGACTAAATATATACCGAGTCTACGGAGTGTGAGGCGACATTCGTCGCGCGTCAGATTTAGGAGCATGGGCCACATCTTAGACGGCTTTTATTAAACACTAAAAGTTAACTCTTGATTATATGATTTTGAACATTTTTATAAAATAGTCAATTGGCAAATATCCATACTGTTTACTTCAAACGACAATTCGTTCATTTTGACACTTCAAATAAGAGAAGCGAAAATATAAAGCGTCTTGTCTATGCTACTTAGTGATACCACTATTGTGATCTGAAAGTCCATGTGTCCAGGGTCGGCTTTTCTGAATTTAGCAAGTGAATGAAATTTCGTATATTCAGGAAGTGAAATCAGAATGTTCAGTACCCTAATTGCGTAACACACTATCAATCACAATCTGAATCATTTTGAAGGATATTGCTAATCCATTGCTTCATATTATGTTCGAAAAATGTGTCTGCTCAACAACGTGAATAGCGCAACGAATGTTGTGGAAATATCAAAATGTAACCCATTAATAGTGTGTTGCACAATTACCCCGCAGAATTGTATACTACAATTGCGTGTTCCAATCAATAGCAATTAAAGTTTAAATTTATTTTACCACCGTATCAGCAGTATTAATGATACAGGACCCCGAGCTACAAGCCACGACACGTGTAAGCAAAAATTTATAAAATATTATCCAACACTCCAAATTTTTATTGATATGAAGTCCGTAATGAATGAATACCTACTGAAAATATGAAAATTAACGAAATGTTTATGGCTTACAAAGGCTATAAGCTGCAGGTGAGGTCCAATTATCAAGCTATTGCATTCATTTAGCAAAATAACATGAGTCTCATCAACTCTAAGCAATCCAAGTCAGGATGCTCTAACTCTCGATCTCGCTACGCTCGCTCTTGTATTTTCTAGGTAAAATGACAATGACAGCTTAAGTTATAATAATAATAATAATAACTTTATTTCGGATCAAAATAATCCATAGTGTTAGTAAACATACCTATAACAGAAAACTTATTATCTAGTGTTAGTACCCATCACCCTTTGCACAAACAGTCTCATGATAGGAGAGCTATAGCTCTCACCTACTGCTTTCAGGATGCTGTTGCAACTGTCTCTCACTCTCCTCAGAAGCGATGCTGTTTTTTTGCGCAAGATAGCGTGAAAGCCATCTGTGCGAGCTTGCGCAAACATCTCTGAGGCACTACAGTATCGAGGCAGCCTCAAGAGCATCCTGAAAGCATTATTATACTGGATGCGCAGCACATCCAAGGCAAGGCAGAATGTTATAATTTTCGAGCTCGCTCCCCCTGCTCTTGAAAGACGACTTAACGTATTCGGGTCAGGGTGCTCCAATTTTCTAACTCACTTATTAAGGAATGTAAGAGAACGGGACCTCCAGAGTCAGGATGCTATTTTGTTTATTTGTGAAGAATAAACACTATCCACCTTTTGAGCTTTGCCGCAGTAGGATGAAAGGCCCCCAAGAAATTTTGATAAAAGGATTCAGAACTAAGTAGCTACGTCATTGAATCTAAGGAATCGCATGACGAGTTTTTTAATATATTTCAATTAACATTTAGTGTCACCGTATTCCTAATGCGTTTCGCCTTTCTCTTCACTATCTGCAATTCTGCATTATTGATGATGTTTTTACTAGTTGTTGGCCGCGACTTCATCTGCGTGTAATTTGTTAATAAAATTTGCCTATGGCCTTTTTCGGGTTCTAGCTTTCGCAACAATCGGTTGTGTGTGAAAATAAATTGACACATCACGGGACACCTGGCCGATGTGAAATATCGACTTTACATACGGGTATATGGGCTTGGCGCTGTGAGAGTGTATTACCGAGCGGGTAGGAAGAGTCGCAAAAGCTTAAGCGCGTGCCGACGCCAACAGCCTGTGTAACCCACCATTAGATGTTACACATCAAAAGTAGCAGACAGACAGAATTACGTTCTCATTTATAATATTAGTATGGATTTCTATGTCTAGCGAAAAAGTATGAAAGGTCCCCTCTCTTTGGGAGATTTTTTTTAATTGCAACATTCAGTGTTTGCACCATAGACCTAGACGCGTTCAGTTGTCGTTTGTAAAGTAAGTAAAGAAATGACATCTTTTTATTTTTGTTTACATGCCGTAATCGTTTCTAAGTTGATTATATATTCAATTACATTATGTGTATTAATTACTCAGTGTAACATTTTTATTCTTTTAGTGGTACTGAAATGTTTTTATACAGTCATTTTATTGGAAATTTCAATTTACAGAATTGTGTAATAAATAATCTCCGTAAACGACATTAAATGTAAAAAAAAATATAAAGCCATGCCGTTATGAAAAAGTTTAAATTATACTTTTTGAATATTAAACTTGATTTTTTATATATAAAAATGGTACTGTAATGTAACAAGTACCATTTGAATTTACAAGAAATTATTAGGAACAAAAAATATACCATACAAAACTTCTAATTGCCAGTTAAAAAAAGAGAACGTTCCATCGCATCATATAGCAATCGCTTTATCTGCCATCTTTTTCTAATAAAACTTTTTGTATATGAGTGAGGGGTAATAGAGTTTTCGATTCATGATTACAATATCCACGTTAGCAGTACTGTTTTTTTTTTGTATTTACAATTTGCAAGCGTCTCCGTTTGCATCAAACCGTCTGTCATTCAACAATCGTTGTCAACGTTTTTTTGAGTTTGAATTTCACTGTAAAGAGTGCAAAAATATTTTGGTTTTTGAAAAACAACACCACAATTTGTTCATTTACGATGGCCGACGTGGACGAGATAATTGATTACATAAAGTCACTAAAGAAAGGGTTTGACAAAGATTTATTCCAAAACAAAATCGATGAATTGGCTTATGCAGTTGATACAACTGGCTTGCAATACAATGATTTCCACACTCTGTTTAAAGTTTGGTTGAATTTATCTATTCGTGAGTAATTATAATGTTGGTCTATCCTGTAATTACAGACCCAGATCCCTTGATGTATCTAAAGTGTGCGATTTACTTCCAGCTATAACAAAATGGACTAGTTTGGGTGCTTGCCTTGTGCCCTCAGACAGTGTTGAGGACAAAACCGTGGAATACGCCCTGAGCTGGATACTTTCTAATTATGAGGACCAGTCAACTTTCTCACGAATTGGATTTTTACTTGACTGGCTAACAGGTAAAGAAAGTAGCTAATAATCATACCCCTTTGATTATTATTTCAGTGAAAACTTCAGCACCTCTCATATGCAAATGGTGTGTGATTGTAATTTCCCAAAGGTATATGCAGAACTGTAGTACATACAACCAAAACTGTGGGGTAATTGTGTAATACAGTAAAAGTAGGAATGGCTCTCGTTTTGACAGTTCAACAACATTCATTGTGTTATTTACGTTTTTGAGCAGACAAATTTTTCGAAGATATGAAGCAATGGATTAGTAATATCCTTGAAAATTATCCAGATTGTGATTGATAATGTGTTATGCAAATGGGGTGCTGATCAGTAGAGTACACACTCCAGAACAATGTATGTGTATTTCCAATTTTTCATCAAACATTATACTTATTTTAATTTTTCCAGCTGCTTTGGAATGTGACTGCATTGACATGGAAACCCTGGATATAGGATATGATGTTTTCTATGTTAGTTTGACTTATGAAGTTCTGGTAAGCATCCAAAACAACCTTATTTATTATTAAACATAACTGATATTTGACTAGGCTTTAATGCATGGTTTTTTTTTTGCTCTTTTTTTGTAGTGTTGTGTATGTAATGTGACTGTATGAGTGTATTATTTCTATTATGAGTCAATGATACTCGAATGAAATGATTTTATATATTTTTTTTGTATTTATACATTTTAGTCCACACAAGTAAGCCCTGGGAACATCTCAGCTATAGCCCAACTGCCATGAACGCAACCCTCCTATTGAAGTATTTTAGTTCAAACGAGGCTGCACTTACTGCTTTCGGGCTATAGTTAATATGTATAATATAAATAAAAAAATTAAAAAACTACTAACTTTGTCTATGATCTATAAAATAATAATTTATTTGGTTGTAAGAATAATATGTTAAACATTAAATTATTTCTGATTACAGACACCACATGCTATGAAATTGGTATACACCCTGACAAAGCCTATTGATGTTACAAGAAGGAGAGTTATTGAGTTGCTTGACTATGCCAAGAAGCGGGAGGCTAAAAAGGTGAATAAGTCTGGATTATTTATTGATTGATGGCAAGTAATAAATGGGGCTTGTGGTTAAGTAATAACAGCCACATGGGTTGATCGATCAGGTTAAGCTACGCTTGCCGCGGTTGGTCCGTGGATGGGTGACCATCTTTACATGCCAACCCCCTTCCGTGCTTCGGAAAACACTAAGCCGTTGGTACTAGCTGTCATTTGTGGATCTTTGACAGTTAATTCGGGTCTTCAGAATCCCGAACGCCTGACAACCAGTTTTACCAAGGGGTTTTGTAACCCAGTAACTGGATTGTGGACGTTAGATAGGTCGTCGCTCGAAGTAAAATACTGGTATCCACCTGCATCTGGTTAGACTGGAAGCTGACCCCAAAATAGGTGGGAAAAGGCTAGGCAGATGATGATAATGATGGTGAGTAATAAATATGGTTTTCATGTCATCTTTCACACTTGCGGCGTAATATGCAGATGCACTGCACTTGTATAATCTTATAATAATAGTGCTCCTTGACTACGCAAAATACGCGCATTGACGTGGAGTTGCAGACACCAGCCCGTATTACCTAATAGGGCTCCTTGGGTTTGATAGTTTGATTATCCGAGAAGAATACTGAAATGCTTTGAGTCTGAATAGTGGAAGAAGCATAGTAACATTCTATTTTCAATTCTATGAAGCAATATATTCCATACATCTTCTGATTAAAAATTAAATTAGTTTCCATTTTTTATCACAGAACATGTACAGGCAGCTGCAGGTTCTCCTCGGTCTGTTCAAGTCATACAAACCAGAATGTGTCCCTGAAGATGTACCAGCTATCTCCATCCACAGCGCTTTCAAGAAGATCAACCCTAACCTCCTTGCTAGATTCAGAAGAAATCAGGTATGAGGAAGATAAACATAACTTACTAAAAACTTTTTTATAAAAATAAAAAAAAAAACAACCGACTTCCACGAAAACACTACAAAGTGAAAAAAAACTTTAATTTTGGAAGTCAGTGTTCTTGGTTCTGCATATTCGTTTATTGACAACAACTTTCAAAATTAAAGTTATTTTTCACTTTAGTAATAACAAAATTGAATATCTCCCTCGCTTTTTTTACTTTCTTTTTTTTTTCTTTCTGAAGCTTTTGTAAGCGCCTGTGTTCTCCGAAAGGCTACAGAATAGAATCCCGGGATCCCGGCCATTTTCTGACCCCGAAAGTTCCAAGACTTGTACTTGGCTAATCTCGGATTTTTTGGGATTGCCACAAACAGGTCTACTATGCATTCCGTAGTCCGTTGCGCCTTGACGATGACCTTGCCTAGAATATATTAACAGACCACTTTACTCCAGAGCTACCTAAAACTAGAAACTAAAAGTCTGGAAAAATATGTATAATAGCATTTGCCTCTTTGAAATTTCTTATAAAACAACTGTAGCAAAAACTCAGCAATTGCCAAAAAAAAAAAAAAAACGTCCTTAGTGGAATGTATTAAGCAACTAAGAAGTGTTGATTTAAAAATTATTGATTTAAAGAGTATTCTATTCTATTCAAAGATGATGAAAATCAGTTAATGTCAGATTTGGAATGGCGTGACTTATTTCCAGTTCCTACACACGCTTTAGTGAGGAAGCAAATAAAGAATTTTGTTAAAAGATTTAATAATAAAAAAAACCGTACGCAAAATACGCGCATTGATATGGAGTTGCGGACACCAGCCCGTATTACCGATTTAATAAGATTTAATAATTGAGATGACACAGAAGAAGAAGAAAGGTCAGGATCACAAACAGATGATGAGCTAAGGCCACAAACCTTGGGAGGTTTGTGACACTAAAGGAAAAGTTACAGCTGGAAATTGATAAAAGTATGAAATCCCCAGATCCTGAAGTACAAATACTAAATGAATCAGGGTTGGCAAATAGTATTAGACGTGAAATAAGCCTGTTTGAAAATGGAGGAGTTCGTGGATATCACTTAGAAACAGCATTATAATTATCTATTGTCTGTTCCTCCAACCAGTGTAGAACCTGAGCGAGCATTTTCATCTGCTGCTTTTGTTGGCAATAAACTATGAAGCAGGCTTGGAAGTCAAACATTGGATGCTTTGATATTTCTGCGATTGTATTTTCAAAATTCTATGATAAATAGTTTTTTGTTTTATCTTTTTTCTTTTCTTACTATATTGTGATTTGTGTTGTGCAACAATATAAGAAACATTTTTTAAACAATTACTCGTTTTTTTTTCATTTGTACTCAATTATAATAGAAACCACATGGTCTAATCTCGGGATAGCTTTGGGATCCCGGGATTAGGCAACAAAAATCCCGTAATACCGGGATTGAAAAACATGCTCGGGATTGTATTCCCTACCGAAGGGTCATCAATTTTCTAAAGTTTATTTTTGTTTTAGGAAAACAGGAACACAATGCGTAGGGAGAAACATCATCTTACATGGATTAATCCCATCAATTCTGTAAGTATCACTTATTTACATTGTCATATACCATAGATTCTTGCTTTTTATCTATATCTTTAATTTTATTGCACACAATTAACAAAAAAAAGGCAGTAAAAAATAAAAAATATAATAACTTTTATTGGGTTTAAGATATACCTACCATAGTTCATATTCGTATTTGAATATGGACATGGGGTTGGTACAGAATTTCATTTTTACACTGCATCTAAAAAACAATAATTTAGTTAAAAGGCAAGTTAGTTTCGTTAAACTAGATGTGACGCTCTCAGGCAGCGTGATCAGCACTTCATCGGCAGTCGGAGGCGCCCCGTCCACTCTTTCATAAATCAATGAGCAATGTAAAGTTAAAAAAAAAAAAAAAATAAACACTATTCCTACACATCATTCTTCACACAATCTATCCGTTGTTTACCTCTAATATCATGTAAATTACAGGAGCGCGGACGAAATAAGAAAGCAGACCCATTGGTGCCTAACATGGAGTTCTTCAGTATTGGCTCAAAGCAGTATGCAGACAAGGAACCACAAAAGAACTTCCTTGATTTTACAGAGTGAGTAATTAGACAAACAATACTACGGTTTCCTAGAAGGACGGTGGCGCCACAAAGCGCTTGCGCCTACCTAGAGTAACTATGGTGCCTATGGTACCTACCTATAGTACAGACACATCAAGCTACCTGAAACTGTCAAATTTTTCCAATCAATTTTGAACCTAATGCTTCAGCGATAACATTGAAAAATCCATTAACCTTTTGAACGCCAATCACTTGTATACAAGTTCGAGATTTTCGTGCCCTCAGCGCCACTACTTGATTAGAAGTAGTATAAAATAAATTTACGACTTTTACAAGACCTTTTATTTTGGTTTTATGGAAAATTGCCCTGTTATAAGCCATATTTTTAACTTTTTCACACATAATAAGTTCTTGTTTGTTTTATATTCAATAGAAACAAAAACGCCAGAAAATTTTTTCGTGCCCCCAACGCCAAATACTTGATATAAAGTAAGCCAGTGATGGGACACGATGAAGACATCGCTATATTTCATCTCGTCGAAACGATCATAAATACTATTATTGCAAGAAAATGACGTGAATAAATAATATTTTATAAATGTTGTAAACTATAAACTACGTTTTATTCACCTTAATCAAGAATAAATAGGTTTTGTAATCATTGTCGATAGTGAAACACCGTTTGAAAAACCCATCCCTACAAAGCGGCTAGTTTTCCGTGCCCACAACGCCACGAACTTGTATAGAAGTAAATCTGTGACGTCATAAGCGGACGGGTTTCAAGGTCATAGTGACTTTGTGTATTTTAGTGTAGTGCAATGTTTACATCTTGCGTTGGCGCACATGTTCTTACAAAAAATGAGTGACGGTGAATATGACGAATTATTGCGAGTTTTACAAGGTGTGGAGTCTGAATCAGAATTTGATATAATAAATGAAATAGTTCGTCGTCTTGACATTCCGTTAAGTCGTCAACTTCCGTTTCAGGAATGTACTTCCGTTTTCTATTAGTTTCTAAAAACAAGAAAAATCATTGCTAGTATTTTGCGACACCTATACCCACCATTATGGTTGTAAAAATACCTAGGTATTAAACAGGTATTTTACCATAACTTACGGTATTATTGGTATTTTATGTATGTTATATGTATTTTGATTAACTTTTTAAGATCCTGCGTTATTACGAAGAGTTGTAGTTTAATAAATAAAAAATATTTGAAGTTTCGATTGTATTCTATATTTTAGAATGACTAATTCTAATATAATAATCTAATCTAATAGTCGTGTACACGACTATCAGATCAGCGTATTAGGGTCATCGTGATCGTGATCGTGAGCGTGATCGTCATCGTGATCGTGATCGTCATCGTCATCGTGAGTGTCATCGTCATCGTGATCGTCATCGTCATCGTGATCGTGATCGTGAGCGTGATCGTCATCGTGATCGTGATCGTCATCGTCATCGTGATCGTGAGCGTGATCGTCATCGTGATCGTGATCGTGATCGTCATCGTCATCGTGATCGTCATCGTCATCGTCATCGTGATCGTGATCGTGATTGTGAGCGTGATCGTCATCGTGATCGTGATCGTCATCGTGATCGTGATCGTCATCGTGATCGTCATCGTCATCGTCATCGTCATCTAGTGATGAGCAAAGCAAGACCAAGACCAAGACTGGGACAGCCTTTGTATTGGTCTTCGTGTTGCTTACTCAGTCTTGGTCTTGGTCTTGGTCTTGCTTGTTCGGTCTTGGTGTTGGTCTTGCTAGTGTATAGATAGTCTTGGTCTTGCTCAAATACTTCGAGTCTTGATCATGGTCTTGGTCTTGGATTTTGCTCATCACTACTTCTATCTCATTCTCTCGCACGTTAAATCCTATAGTTGTGTGTTTATCTCTTTTTACCGTCGCTTTTTCCTTTCATTGATTTTCAAATCACAACGATGCTAAAGAAGTGTTCACTTCAAAATACCATTTCATGTTTTATATCTGTGCATTTCCACCGTATTTTCAGTATTTTAATTATTACTCAGATAATTTACTTAAAAAATACAAATCAATCGATTTATACATAAAATACCGTGGCAAATGGTATAATACCGTATTATACGGTATTTTTCGTTTTATACGTTTCAATACAAACGGTATAATACAGCACTTACATCTCTACCTACCATTAACAAATTAATAAAGATCTGTAACATCTGCGTAAAACAGTCACCCTCCATTTTAATTTAAAAAAAAAAAAACACGTGGAAAACCACGTATCTAGCTTCTATTGATTGTATTTGGTTCTATTTGTTGTAAGTAAACGAAATAAATTATGCATGAATCGGTTGAGGTTATGCACGTGTAACTCGACCAGTGAATAGAAAAAAAAATACCATAGACATCGACATCTAGACATCCTTATATCAGAAAGGATTTTGAACACACGTCTAATAAATTTACAATTCTTTTCTTTTATTATGGCAAATATATATAGGTTTTCATATTGATTTTTTTAATGAAATAAAACAAAATATGAAAATACGGTATCAGTTTTTATTTAGCTTCGTAAATTGGTGAATAAACATTAATTTCGACTTATAATATTATTTGTCGATAGGACATTAATCCCATCCCTACGTTTTACTATAGATACGTTATACATTTGTAGCGTGGCGCTGGAGGACACATCGCGTATTATATAGATGGGCGTCGAAAAGGTTAAAGAAATTTGACAGATTGTAGTAGCTTGATGTGCTGGCGTCTGTACGTACAGATTTCGCAAGTTATGTTTACGTCTCATGTAATAGGGGGCGAGCCTATTGCCAAGAAACAGGCACGAATTCACTTGTCCCGACCCGGGAATCGAGCCCAGGACCCCATGTTCAGTAGTGGCGCGTGCGACTACTAGTGCAACGAGGCAGTCTACAATAAAATACGCCATATGTAATCCCATTCTAATGTTCCACAGCCCAGTATCAGTCCTCCAATGTAGTGTCCAAAGCTCAACATCGCGGCCGGCTCGCCTTCGCGCTCTCCTGTGTAACGCGACCGGCGTCGCTCTGTTAGCAGTTGCGTCACACGCCGAGCAAGCTTTTCTGTCGCATGATCTGCATCATCTACTCAATAGTTGTGAGTATTCATAGGAGTTATGACGTATGAAATACACCAGAGGAGCAATTCCCGTTCAAAATCAAGTAGCAATCTCATCTCAGCGACAATCAATGACAAAAACTTGTCAAAAATGGAGGTAAATTGATATTGAATTGATTGATAATATTTTTGACAGATCGAGACTTAAGATTAGAATGAAAAAAAAAAAAACGGGAATTGTCCCTCTTGAAGCGATTTTCGCTAATGTGTATAGGCCGCTCCCATCCTGCGCATAGATACAGACAAAGGCAAAAACGCACTACGCCGACTGTTGTGTTAAATGCCCATTCACGATTTGAGTTTTCGTTATATCACGAACCTTGTTAATCATTGCAACATAGCACCTCTCATACAGGCGATATTTATACATATTCTCATACATTGCGACACTGGATGCTAAATAAGCACGCCTCAACTGTGGTTTTAATTCCTAAACAGAATAGCAAGCCAGAAAAAACAAGTTTAATTCACTCATTACTACTATGACATAAAATCAGGGAATTTATGTAAAAGTATCTACATTTCTCCTTGACAGGTTTCCTTAACATATCACCACACAGCTACATAGAGAAGCAGGACCTGCTGCACCGGCTGGCGATACTGCAGCACACTCTGATGCAAGGCATACCCGTCATCACCAGGTTCCTAGCGCAATATCTGCCGCTGTGGAACGAAAAGGATTATTTTGCAGAGGTAATCAACAGGCTAAGAATAGGTTTTTTGACTATTTTAACTCTTGTTTCGACTTCGGCAACAGTTTTGAAGCATGGTGCTTTATTGTTACAAGCCCATATTTTTTCACTACAGAGCAAAGACCTATGGCGGCATCTACATCGCCACATGCGAACTACGCATCATACTGACGTCACACAAAATCCTGTATCGCGCAAGCAGAGTTTATTGCGCGACCAGCATATATAGGGTGTCCCTGGAAGTATGGATCAAATCGAATAGGGCCGTGGCCAAACTCATTTCCAAAATTTTGCAGTAAATTTTCAGTAAATGTTTTTTTTCTTATTGAACACATATTTTCTAGCTGCGTAAAAGTATTACCACAGGAAAGGTCCACTCTTCTACAACATCCTGAAAAAAATTGAATTGATAGCCCTGATAGTTTTTTTTATGATTTTTTTTCTTTGAGCACTATGCAAAGTGATTGATAAAACAAAAATTGGTCATAAAAAATTGCACAGACATTCTCAGGGTTAACAAGTTTGGAAATGACCTTGCCCACGCCCCTATTCGATTTGATCCATACTTCCAGCGACACCTTGTATATGCTAGTCCCTGTATACAACGTCCCAACATCAACCATGGACAACACCCGTCTGGTCGGAGGATCTTCCCTTTTCTATGCAGGATGAGTGAACTATCAACCTGTTCACCATACCTCTCTCTATAGATCCAAATGGACATCTCAATCCGTAACTGTCTTCGTAGCGTGACGTTGTCATTCTAATACTCGCTTTTAGCGATAAGACCGCCCATTGTGCCCTCTATGTAGTCTAGATGGAGTCGGGCTAGAATTCCGGCACAAGTTTAGCGCCATCTGTTTCCGTAATGTGCAGAAAACAATGCTAATCACTATGATTTTTTCTGGCAGATCTTGGAGCTAGTCCAATGGGTGAGCATAGACAGTCCGGAGTACGTGATGTGCGTGGTAGAGCCACTTGCGAAGATATACCATAGAGCACAGCCCATGGAACAATGCGCTATACTCAAGAGCCTCAACAACATGTACTCTAATCTCGTAAGTATAGTTTTAACTAACATACATCTTTCCAAAGAAGCTCGGGAGGAGCTTGGGGCTAAGTAATAATAGCCGTACGGGTCGATCGATCGGTATAAGCTGGGCTAACCGCGTTTGCTCCGTGGATCCGGTGACCATCTCTACATACCGAGACCCCTCCGTGCCTCGGAATGCATGTTAAGACGTTGGTCCCGGCTGTCATTCTTTGATCTTTGACAGTCGTTACGGGTATTAAGAAGCCCGTAAGTCTGACAACCAGTCTTACCAAGGGGTTTTGTATTCCCTAGTAACTGGGTTGTGGAGGTCAGATAGGCAGTCGCTCCATGTAAAATACTCGTATTAAGCTGCATCCGGTTAGACTGGAAGCCGACCCCAACGTAGTTGGGAAAAGGCAGATTCCAGATTACACAGCTTTCCAGAGAAAAGTATGTGCTTTGGGAATCATCGTCTATCCACAGAAATACTAATATAATATAATTTTGTAATATAATCAGGTATACTGCAGTACTAGGACTCGCCTACACTTCATGGGCACGTCTCCATCGCAACAGAGTTACTCTCTAGAACTGCGCAGGGTCGCGATCGCCATCAGTGAGATGTGCAACAAACAACTGCAAGTTGATCCAGGTATGTACCAGGAACGCAGGAACTATAAGTGATACACTGGGACTTACAATGAACCTGACGAACTGGGTTATATATTAAGGTTAATGTTAAGGTGTAAGTCCGAGTGTCGAAGGACAAGTGTTTATACTTTGTTTAAATTTGTTCTCATGTAAGTGAAATGTAAATTTCTTTATGAGAATTAAAGGTCTTTAACTAGAAAGCCGAAGAAAAATAATGAATGCTAAGCTAATTGATCAACTTAGATAGATCGTTACAAAGATCTTTTGATGCTTATACATACATAATAGGTCTTTACCTATGAAATTGCCGTTTTGTATGAAAAAATTGAAACGAATTTTTTTCATGTATTTTTTATTTGTATTAATCAAAGTAATCACCCATGCAATCAATGCATCTTTGCCAACGCAGTGGCAGTTTATTGATGCCCTTCTTAAAGAAATCAGCTGGACGGGAGGCAACAAATTCTTCAAAGGCATTTTGTACTGCCTCAAATCGATTGCATTTTTTTCCCGCCAAGAAGTTATCCAAATTCTGAAAAAAGTAGTAGTCTGTAGGCGCAAGGTCTGGTGAGTAGGGCGGATGACGGAGAGCTTCCAACCCCAGTTCTTGCAACGCGTTGTCGTGCAGGAGCAGCGGAGACGAGCGATTGACCAATGCTGGTTGGAGATGTGCCAGCTTCTCCATCATTGTGTTCAGTTCTTCACAGTAGACATCTGCAGTAATGCTCACCCCGTTTGGTAAGAAGCTGTGATGAATCACACCGGCGCTAGACCACCGAACAGTGACCATCACTTTTCTAGGGGTAAGTTTTCGTTTAGGGCATTGTTTAGGTGCTGAACCAGGATCCAACCAACTTGCTGAGCGCTTGCGGTTATCAAACAGAATCCATTTTTCATCGCAGGTAACAATGCGGTTCAAAATTCCTTCATTTGTGTGTCTGTTGAGCAGTGCAAGGCACGTCTCGACGCGTACTTCGCGCTGGCGATCATTGAGTTCCTCGGGCACTCACTTGTCAAGCTTTTTTAACTTGCCAATTTGACGCAAATGGACCAATATTGTTTTGACGCTAACGTCGAAAGCTGCTGCTAAATCAACCGTAGATTGTGTATCATCAGCTTCCACAATCGCCTTTAATTCGTCACTGTCGACCAAAGTCTTCGGACGACCGCGAGGTTCATTTTTCAGGTCGAAATTTCCAGAACGGAAGCGAGCAAACCAATAAAAGGTGGTGCGTTGGTTTGTAGTGTTAGCTCCGTAAACGTCGTTGATGTTGCGTGCCGCTTGTGCCGCGTTGCTGCCACGACGGTACTCATATTCCATAATTACTCGAATTTTTAACGTATCCATGATGACGAAAAAGATGGAAATGCGATGAAAATGTAACACTAATCAATAAACAAATGAGTAGTCATTTGTTTATTGATTAGTGTTACATTTTCATCGCATTTCCATCTTTTGGAAACAAAATTCCATGTTTTTAAAATAAAATTAATTTGAAATTAGAATTCTTAGCCAAACAAAAATTATTTTGATTTGAAATGGCCAGTACTGCAGAACGGCAATTTCATAGGTAAAGACCTAATATGACGTGGTCAGGGTGACGCTGTGGGTAAACATTTGTGAAATGGTTTTGTAAAAGATCCTTGTACAGTCCTTTCACAGTTATTTCACCTTTGAAATCAGCACCCAAAAGCAACCTTATTGTAACGATAATAAAGATCTCCCACAAGGTGTCTCACACAAGGTGGACCGACGACCTTGTGAAGGCCGCTGGAAGCCGTTGAATGCGAGAAGCACAAAGCCGGTCGAAGTGGAGGTGCTCGGGGAGGCCTATGTCCAGCAGTGGACGTCTTCCGGCTGAAATTATGAATAAAGATCTCTGTGAATTTGTCAAACTTGTCAATGGCGGCAACCCAACGGCAACCTTATTGCAACGGCAATAAAGATCAGTGTGATTTTGACAGTCATGCACGAGGTAAATCAACTGTCTAACAATCTACGGACTGTAGTCCGGAAATTCAAATCACAACTGTAATTTTGACAGTAGGATGAAAGGCTATAACACGATAATTTAATTATTTCTCTGTGTAAACGTATTATAATGTGGTGTACAGACGCCAGCACATCAAGCTACCCGAAACTGTCAAAATTTCTCAATCAACCTTGAACCTTATGCTTTGTTGAAAATTTATCAAAGAAATTTGACAGATTGTAGTAGCTTGATGTGCTGGCGTCTGTACAATAAAGTGTGTACAGCCAATAAAAATTTGCTTCGGAAATCATCGTCTGTCGTCGGAAATACGAACGCGCAATGATAAGATCTAATATAGAACTGTTACAACTAACGATCATGGAAGAACTTGCCTGTTTTGTATTACCTTGATTACAGAATTATAGGTTAATGACTATGCAATTCCAAAAATCATTTCAAAACTTTTAAGTGACAGATGACGATGAGACGGTCT
>OX451393.1:5693796-5744561 GCA_949629135.1 Eremobia ochroleuca
GATTTCAGAGTTGCTCCCATAGTGAAAGTTGTTCATATTCATGAGTAGAACATCCTGTAAAAAATTGCAGCCTGTAAAAAAAATAATCCAGTATAATATAATTTTTTGAATCCGAAATAAATAGATTTGATTTGATTTGATTAATTATTAGTATAGATACTTGACTGACATGCAGCATGTCAGTCAAGTTTTTCGAGCAGAAGATTTTCACCTCTTTGTGTTGCGGTACCGCTGCATATAAAGCTGAGCTAGAAATGTTCGCCCAGATTACATTTTTCCCGTAACTTTCAACCATTAGTCTCTCAGAAATCCTTTTAAATCACGAGAAACATTACTTGGAAGCGCCCACGTGGGCGGGTCGATTCCGAAGTTGATTTTTTCTCGCTCTAGCAAAGGATGTTTATTAGCGCCAGAGAGTGATAGAACTGACGTTTTTTTGTTGTAATAAAACGGTATGTCTAAAAATAACATAACTGTTATTTCCAGATACAAAAGAATATTTTCAACAATGAAGAAATCAAACACCATTATCACGAACAGCAGCGCGTTAGAAAACCAGATGCAAGTCCTAGAAGGGTACACTTCCGACCTCATCAACTGTTTGTACTCCGAAGAAGTGCTAACCGGTAGAAACCAAGGGTTTGTTTTCAACAGATTACATCCACAGCTTGTTGGCAAACTTAGGTCATTGATGCCTGACGTTGATGCTAAGTTAAGTATAAGAAATAGTATAGCTTTCGCTCCGTATACTTACATACAGTTGGATGCTATCGATCACAGAGATGCGGATAATAAGCTCTGGTTCAATGCTGTCATTGACCAGGAGTTTATGCACCTTAGCAGGTTCTTGAAGAAAGCGGTCACGGAGCTGCGTTATCAGTAAATATAATAAGGAGTATTTTTAGCGGTATACTGAGCGACAGGAACATCAACTCGCAAACTATAACCATGAAGACAGCACGTGATTCCAGACCTCATAGAGCAGAATTTCTTCGACTGCTATAGAAAAAAAAATCTGCTGTTTCATAAAAAAAATGCAATACGCGCTCAAAATGTATGGAACAGCATTTTTTTAAAATTACCGACTTAAAAATTCTACGCAGAGGGTTCAGAATCATGTACTGAATCCATTGTAACAGATTGCGCGTCGATGTTCATGCCATCCTGCGGGGTAAATGCGTAAAACACTATCAGTAGCAATAGGTTTAATTTTGACAGTTCAACAACATTCATTGCGTTATTTACGTTGTTGAGCAGACACATTTTTCGAACATATGGAGCAATGGATTAGCAATATGCTTCAAAATGATTCAAATTGAAGAGTAATAGTGTGTTACGCAAATAGATTGCTGTGTAGTGTCTTGCGGTTGTATGTTTGACCGCTGTTTGAAATCTAACGCAACAATCGCCATTCCGATCCAAATTATAACGTAGTCTATTGGTTGATTACTCCGTGTTACGTAAGCTATACCCTAATAGCGTAACACACTATTACTCTCAATTTGAATCATTTTGAAGCGTATTGCTAATCCATTGCTCCATATGTTCGAAAAATGTGTCTGCTCAACAACGTAAATAACGCAATGAATGTTGTTGAACTGTCAAAATGAAACCCCATTGCTACTGATAGCGTGTTACGCAATTACCCTGCCGAACATGCAAGTATTTGCACCAACAAAATAGATCAGAAATGTGTGCATGACTGTTCTGATGATGATCAAACATCAACGTCTCGCTGGCAACTAGAGTATTGACGCTCAGAATAACTACTTTTAGAACGAGCCAGAATTTCATTTCTGAGCTCTTTCTTTGATGAATCCTATTCACGATTAAAAAGTGTACGGTTGCTTGCATTCTCTCAGCTAAACAAAGAAACTGCTTACAAATCAAATTAGTCATAGAACGGGTATTCGAATAATAATATTGATACCTCATTTCATTAAAAACGTCTAACGGGCCTCTGCGAGTTGGCTTCGGCCCTAGTACGCCTTCCAAAGGTCCGGGACCCGAGGGTCCCCGATATAATTATTTGAAAGACATTTTTTAAATATTAATACATAATAAATTAGGCTCGCTATAATATGGGCCTTCCTTTCGGGAAATGCGCTATGTTCTGTGTATAATCATAAAATTTAATATTTCTAGATGGACCCATACCAATTAACGTTTAAATCTTGTAGAAATGTAAGTACTAGCGATTGTGTGAATGATTATAAAAAGCTGTTATTACTAATATACTTAACACGAAGCATTTTTGTGCCTTTACTTTACTTGAGTATTATGTATTGACTAAAATAATGAAATTGATTGTGATTTATTAACTATGTCGTCTAATTAAATTTCTTATTTTAATAAAAAAGTGACAATACTTTTTGTACTTTAATTTGTAATGATAATGAAGGTACTTCGACGCGCAACCTGTTGTTACCATGGATTCAGTACATGATTCTGAAGCTTAACATGAGCTAAAAAAAAAATTCTATTCCATATATCTTAACCATTATATTATAATATATATTATTATTTATATTTTTCCATATATTTTTATTGTACAGACGCCAGCACATCAAGCTACCCGAAACTGTCAAATTTTCCCAATCAACTTTGAACCTAATGCTTTAGCAATAAAGTTGAAAATCTATTAAAGAAATTTGACAGATTGTAGTTGCTTGATGTGCTGGCGTCTGTACTTTTATATGAAACAGCACTTTTTTTCGACCACCGGTGAACAATTTCTGCGCTGTTTACGGCTGAATTCATGGTTACAGTTTGCGCGTCGATGCCCCTGACACGTTCTACACATGGAATATACCTACCCGGTAAATTTTTGGGATTGAGGTATTTAGGCAAAAACCGAAACTACGTTAAATAAATAATAGAGCAGTGAAAGGAACTATGAGCTGCTGATGAGCTCGATTTTTAAGGAAATAAAAGTAAATGTTAAGCCTTTTTTTTTCTATAACCGTTTCGAATCATAAATTCATAATGACTAAATTATGATTCCAAACGGTTATAGCAACTAGCATCAAATAAAGCATTGGCTTAGAAATAAAAGAAGGTATCCATGATTTGAGAATATATAATAAATATGAAATGCTTTTCGTTGGTCAGCGCATCACTTCAGAACGGATTTGGCAAATTTTTGTTTTGAAATGTTTGTAATAGTCGGACTATTATATCAGGTTCTTACGCAAAGAAAAACTTGAGAAGTTGCCGGGAAAATTGGGGAAAGCTGAAAGTGCATTTTGTATGAATTATTGAAATTTGGACATGAAAACGTAAAAGGAGATGGTCCAAAAAACACCCAGAATCGATTTGGACAAACTGGGTGCCAATAGGTTCATTGTAATGTACAATTTAATCCACCGAAAGAGTAACGCCGAAACGAATGGGGTATATGCGCTATAGGCTGACAAAGTAACTGCGCTGTGAAACGGCGTTGATTTCAGATCGTCTTAGATGGGTCGAGATCCATTTGCCATCCATGCTAGCAACGCATTGTATACACAATGAGGCGACCTCCAGCAGCTCCTTTACACTTGTAGGTTTCACACGTGCAGTGAACACTTCGAGACGATGTCTGTTCGATAGTTGTACCGCAAGGGAACTTCGCCAAGTGCCCGTAATAGAACGTAAAAATAATAAGGTATTATTATTTTTACATACCAGAACTTGCTCGAGTCTGTCGATTTCATTCAATGAATTCATCATGGGCGGATTTCTCTGCAAGTGTAAGAGATCGTCAAGATCAGTTCAGAAGCGAGAACATGCGCCATATAGTTGTAATATAAACACGAATCCTTGAAAGAAGAGGAACCATAAACTTAAAAAAAACACACGAGGTGTTTTTTTAATTTATTTTTTACATATTTATTTTTTTCATTTTATTCTTTCTATATTTTTTCTAAAAATACTTTGTCAGTCTATAGTTCATATACCCCAACGATTTCGGCATTGCCCTTTCGGTGGGGTAAATTGTGCATTATAATTAAACTACTGGTACCCATTTAGTCCCAATCGAGTCTGGGTTTTTGGTCCATACATTATGGACCATGTCCTTTAAGTCCAATACAAAATTATATTTGAAATTCAACTCTAGATAAATGATTCTCAATCAGAAGCAATGGATAAAGTGTAACTTCTCTTTCTGATATCTATTAGGACATTCGTTTATCGAAATATCTCTGTTTGCTGAATGTTTTGCCTTAATATAGTGATTGTAAATCGAAATAATAAGCGGCTGTGTCGACGCACAAATGAAAAATATATAGGTACGGCACAGTCAACAAAATGCCAGAATATACAAAATAGGAATTATATTTAATACGTCGACTGTCCGTGCACTACATGTTATGCATTTTTGGTCTGGCTGCGACGTTCGTGAATTACATGTAATGCATTAGCCAAAGGCAACTGAACCGCGTTTCCTGGGCTGGAAGTGTGAGAACTTTGATTTTCTAGGGACGTATGAACAATGAATTGGCGAAAATATAACTCGAATATCCCATGGTTTTTTTTAAATTTTGTATGGACCTCTTATTCAGAAGAACAAAACTTTAATGAGCTTCATTGAAATATGTTAGGCAAAACGCTTCTTTGCAAGGAAGACACGCAGTTATGACTCGTGTAGCCTTTCTTGCGTCATTGCTGGGGAGTCAGTTTCAGCTTTTTGTAGCAACCAGTGCAGCGTTTTTGGCAAATATTCCCATTAGCCTGTCTGGGTATACGTGGAATTTCGTGGCAGACTGGACACAGAGAACTCGTTGAACTTTGGTTCGACGACATGTTTTCCTTGTTTTCCAGCCCAAGTAACTTCTTTACTATATGTTGATGACCATCTAACATCTTCATTTTTGCTTTAGATGTCCATTGCATTGTATGATGTTATTCATGCTGAAATTCAGACATCCTGTGTAATTACGCAGTCATCAACATATCAGCCCCTTCTTAGGAACATAAAATACAGCAGTTTAAAAAAAAACCAATGGACTTACCACGACATTACCCAAAATAGACGGGATAGTCAACGTGTTTTACAAAATCAATTGTTTTCAACAGATTGACAATCATTCTAAAGTTACGAACAGAACAACTTGTTCAAACCTAAACAAAAGAAAAGTCACTCCCCCCGCGAGATATCCTAGAAGTGATCTGCGAAACCCCATCGTCGATAAACTGTTGAAATTAGTTAGCTGATACAAAAAACATGTGCACATAAACAGTTTTTCACGAAGATGTAAGTTACTTTTCCATTTCCTCCTGTTACGGTGCTCATTTATTTTTCGTGGTCCGCTCGAAAGCATAAATTATGGATACCGTGGCTGGAGACTGCTACGTGCGGGTGTCGCGGTCGGGGGGGGCCTCCCCACGACCGCTCGCCGCCCTTCGCCTCAATGAGAAATGTTACAGGGCCTTTTGTCCCCTTTGCCCCTTTTTGCGAGCGGCATCTTCAAGGATACTGTGTTAATCGGACCCTGCGATACTTTTTGTGAATGCCGCCTACGGAAGTCGACTGGAAAAACTGATTTTTTTTTTGTACTTTCTTGGCCTCGTTTGCTTTTGATTGTTGTTTGCCTGCTGGGGGATTACCCATCTACATTAGAATGTTATCTAATTTTATTCTAGACTAGCGACCCGCCCCGGCTTCGCACGGGTGCAATAGAGAAACACTGATAATTTTAGAGCCATTATTTCTGCTCGTAGGGTTCAGCCAGCGTTTGCAATGTAAGCGCAAAAAAATGTGTTTATTTACGACATCACATTAGAAACCTCTAAAATTATCAGTGTTTCTCTACTATATTATGCATGTATTATACATATAAACCTTCCTCTTGAATGTCTGTATCTATTAAAAAAAACCGCATCAGAATCCGTTGCGTAGTTTTAAAGATCTAAGCATACCTACATAGGGACAGACAGCAGGAAGCGACTTTGTTTTATACTATGTAGTGATTTTGCGAATCCCACCGGCCTGGAGTGAAATTTGTACGTTTATTGTTCCAGTATGTGGTTCCCCCACTTCTTGCTAGGGTTATCAGTCTTGTTCAATGTTTCTTTGTAGGAACTTTGGGAGTATTGTTAAAGTTTTGAGAATTTCATCAAGCGCACTAGATAACGTAAAACTTAACGTTTGGCAAAGCTCGTGTAACTCGTAATTTTATCGGTCGTCATGCAAAAAGTTCTACACGAGCCAACGACTTTCTTCCTACTTCCTAGTCTTTCACATTAAAGTATATCTATCTACATTTATTCTTACGCAAAACAGTAGACCACTATTTATAGTTATAATAATAATAATAAAAAATAAATAGTAAAAATACTAATCGCAATCCGCTTTCTCGAGCCACCACACTTACGAGTATCAAGCAGGCTAATAGTAGACTGCAAAATTCATCATTATCTTAATCTACTTGCATCGGTAAAGTGAGTGATACCCGATATCGACTTGTCAAATATCTTGAAGGCATGGCTCATCATTTAGTCGAATTGAGGGTGTGCGTTAATACTAGACAGACTATTAAACCATAACAATTTTTTCAGCAGGTAGGTTAGGTTAGATGAGTAGTTATTTCACCAGCAGTGCGATTCTGTAACCATCTCACCGTGAAAACTTAGGTGAAGTACCTAAGCGTGGAGTGAGCTGTTAGTGTCATCCCACCTGATACTAGGGATTGACCAAGCATACATTTACAATCATAATCCTATATAAGGACTAATCTAGGAAAAAAAAACATCAACATTGGGATTCTGAGTTTCTGTTTTGCTGTTTTATTTTAAAACCCCACAAAATAGTAATGTTTTGACATCTAAAATATGAGCTTTGAAATTATATAAAATGATCAATGGAATTAGCAAAAAAAAAAATATTATTAAAATCTCGATCTGATTGAAAATGTTTGCTTGGTCAATCCCTAGGATCAGTGGGATGACACTGACAGCTCACTCCACGCAAGTTTTCACGGTGAAATTTTTACAGAATCGACCGGCAGTACCATCATTCACGCCATTAGACAAACAAAGCTACATAAATGTAACGCATTTCGTAGTCGCTTTTGTAGAAACGATAATGTGTAAATAAGGCCGTAAAGTTACCTTAACAAAACTCCTTCAATTCAAGTTAACTACCATCATGTGCAACAGTAAAACGAATAAATATTAATTCAAACAAGCACCAAGCATTACATAACTCAAGAAAACGAATAATCTCGTGTGATTTAACGCAAAATGCGGTGCGGGCTCGCTGCTCCCATCGGGCTGTTTCTGCGGGTAAAAATATGCGCAACTGGTAACAATTGATAGGGGTGGTGGCGAGAAGGGTGCACTAGTTCATATCTCGTGTGGAGAACCCTTTTGCAACCCCACTTTCCTTTTTATCCCTACTCAAAAATCGCTTCGGGAGACGTGTTTTCGCTGCGAAGTAACTACTGCTCCCATTTTTGCCAAATTGTTGTTTGGGGTGAAATGGATTGTGCCGTTATCCGCGTCGTTTGTGTGATAAAATGGAAGGAACTTATTGCTTAATCATTGTTTTAATTTGTTACTCCGTACATAGCTACCGTGACCACTCTTTGTGTGTATGAACCAAAGCTATGTTTTCAGTGGGTATTAATGATAGGTATACTGGTGACTTTTTTAAGCCTGTGTTGTTGTTATATTCTGAACAGTCTTTGAGGAAAACTGCGAAAGGAACCATGGGCTAAATATTAATACGGCAAGTTTCAAAAGAGTTCAGTCGTCCTCAGAACATTGTGGTCACTTTTGTACGACCATGGTTAATGTAAATGTATATATTAATATTTTAGATAACTTTTAGAAACTTTAGACCAATATTTAGACGTAGAATATTAAAAAAAAAAAACACTTAAAAATGTACCTCCGAAAAGAGCACTTTTGCAAAAACATTTCGTCGCTTTTTTTTAATTGAGCTCATGGTTCTTTTCAGTTTTTTCTCTTTGACCTGTGGTTTAAAACTTACCAATACATGCTACAAAAAAAAAAACAAGCTGAAAAACTAGCAGATTTTTTTTTGTGATTTCAGAATTGGTCCCATATTGAAAGTGTTTCATTCATGGGTAGAACACCGTGTAAAAATTTGGAGACTAAAAAAAATCCAGTATGTGCCTAATAATATTATTTACATATTAAAGTTAACAAAAATAACACACTGAAAACACGTTTTCATCTTTATTCTAAACCAGGAGCTAGCTAGTTAAATACAAATGGAATTTTAGGATTCAAAAGTCATCGAAAAATATAAGTCAATCACGTTTAAATCAAATTAGGCATGATTCCTATGACAGTATTGAGAGATTATGGTTAAATTGATGGTTATATTTAAGCATAGGTAAGTACCCAAAAGATCCTTGCCATAGGTATCAGCAGCCTTAAGATATTTTTGTGTAAGAACACCTAAAATGCTTGAACTACCCACAAAAGTATCAATATGTTTCGATCAAAACTAAGTAGATATGTATGTAAATCGTATATTATCTAATGATATACGTACGTTCCTATCGACTAAAATGCCTTTATCTCGAAAAGCACGTACGTACAAAAGTAATTTGCGATTTATGCGGGACTATCAGTCCATGTATGGATAGAGATACATCCAAACAGCGTGTGTTTCCAAATGTCAAAACCCTTATAAACCTCCGAGATCTGCAAACACGGGCGTTGAATCGTGTTAGTGTAGGCGAAAGCTCACCCGGCTGCTGTCTGTACCCGAATCGATAAAATTCGGGTCCGCGCCCCCGTGCGTTGCCACGGCAACGCGCCCCGAGTCCCCCCCAGCCACCCCCCGCCGCATCTCCGAGAACACCGATGTTGACTTAGACGGATAGGGTAAGAGGCTTATTAATGGTTTTATGTTACTTCAATGTTGTACAAGGAGCTACCTGAGAGAGATCGTCGATTTTAAAGCCGGTTTTATACGCAATTAAAAAATAAGCGTACCAAGAATTTATTGGTTATTCCAGAATTACGTATATTTTCCGAAGGCGATCCGTAGAGCTTATACAGAGTAGAAAACGGGAGAGCCCGCAAATAATGGTGGAACATTTCCAGGGAGCGTGGCCGCCATCTTGGCAGACCGCGTGACGCCACCATTACCAATCGGGTGCGTTCACATCGCGCCTCCTGTCGGCGGCTCGTCTGCATTATTTTCATCTGAATTCACATTTCACTTACGAAGCGTGAATTATTTAAATTAGTCGTTACTTTCGGCTGGCTTATTGTGTATGCAGGCGGCTCAGATCATGGTCCATCATGGTCCAGCCGGTCGATTCTGTTAGAATCTCACCGTGAGAAGTTAGGTGAAGTGAACTGTCATTCCATCTGATGCTAGGGATTGACACTAATCACAGCCCACTTCAAGCTCACTTCACCCGAGTTATCACGGTGAGATTTTTACAGAATAGCACTACTGATGTTATAAAAAGCTCAGGCAGTCGACTGCTGTAGCGGTAGGTTGTAGCATTCAACTTATCGCATTTGGGAGTTTAAGTAGAGGACCTTTTGATCCAGATGGCCCCTAGTAACGAACCTGTGCAAGACCTGCTAAAAACATATGTATTTAAATGATCAGGGAACTGGCAACTGCTACCTATATCTTACACTTCGACTGCGGTAAAGTAAAGAACGAGGATGCACAAAAAATATAGGTTTGTGTCACGAGTTCAAAATGTGTGGATCCAACGATTACCCAAATAAGTTGGTGGCACGATCCCGCATTACAAGTGGGAGCAGCGACGCAGCATCGTAATGTGGGGCGCGGACCCCCCGGCAGCACCCGGCTCGCCGGTAGCCCGGCGGGGCCCGCCACGTCCAGGGAGCGAGGGCGTGCAAACTTTCTCTACCCATAAAACTCTGTTTGCTCAGTACGAGCTTAAACATTTCTTTGCGGGTCAGAATTACTTAGCGATGAATAAGTAAATTGCATTTAAAACGAAATCGTTTTCGTACCTAACATTCTCTTTGTGGAACGTGCGTCGTAGCTTTATGAATTTTAAAATGAAGGCGGGCTGCAGATACTTACGGCGGCGTGAGATAAATTCTTATTAATATTCCCGAGGCGCAGTTTTAGTTCTTTTGTCTCGCGCGGCTCGGGCAGGCAATAAAGAGGTAGACGCCTGGAAATGTGCTGCATTTATACAGGTTTCAGACGACGCGCGCCCGCCCGAGCGCTTGTGCTTTATTTTGTTCGCTCGACGTTCCTTTGCTAGCTCTCTTCGCTCTTATTGCTCGCAGCTAAGGCTAACAAGGTTTTTAATTATTTCCTTTAATGCCACTTTCAACGACGTTACATACGGGGCTTTGTTGTTCTAACGTCGTGCTCGTTTGCTACGCTCGCCGCTGTATCTTGTGCTAGAAAAGAGCTTTGTGTGAGTAGTTTAATTTATGGCGTTAAGTAAAAGCTTTTAGGAACATTCTTGTTCCGGAACATACATTTTACTTTATGAAATTACACACATCGGTTTCGATAAAAATCTTATTAGGAAGAGAGCTGACGCAATGAGATTTCGATGAATCATCGTGAATCTAATTGGCTATTTATTGAGGCGTGCGCGGCGGGCTCTGGTCCTCAATATGGGCGACAAGATATGATGGACGCAGCTTCCGACGGGATTACGTGAGCGGAGGGTTTGAACCCATTCCTCTGAATGGCTCGCTCACAAACATATTCCGCTGACGCAACTCCGTTGTACTACCTACTTGTGATTATGTTGGAAGTCCAGGAAATTGCTAGGCATTGTTGACTGGCGTACAGCAGCAGCTGTGTCAGATGATGGTACCTACTTAATTATGTTCCTGTATTGTGGCAGGTTATTTAGTGTAAGTAGTTGTGTAGGTATGTATTGTTGCTACTCTCTTGCATAGTTCCTCAATATAGGGAACCAATTAAAATCCGTAAATTATATGTCTCTTATCAAAAATGTTATGAGTGATGTACAATTTTATTATCTTTAGGAACTGATGGACCCTAGTGATGGTGCCAAACACGTAGCCGCATTCTGGACTGAGTCCATTTAGATTGCTATCGACACGCTAAGAAGATCATCAAAGCATTTACGGGTAGATTTTTTTATTGTAGGAATAAAATAATCTACCCACGCTCAGTTAATTAGCTAGATTCACCATTCAGTCCAATCAGGGGCGCCTGAATAATAGTACCTACCCACCAACCTATTTTGAGTTTTGATTATTTGTATAGAAAGGTACCTATTATGTACAGGACACTTGTATTTTACCCGAACACCACTTTCGCTATAATAATTTTAAAGTGTAGAGCTGGTAATCCTGTTTTATTTATAACATTCTGTGCGGTTTAAAACACAAAATGTCGGGAGTAGACAATTGTTTTCCTCGGCGAGTGGCCAACAATCCAACATGAAGCTCATTTACATGAACACTACATTTTACATATTTGTTATTGTTACACGGGCTTGCCAAATTCTATCTTATTATTGAATTTATAAAACTTACTACATCTAAGCACATAGGCTTACAAAACTTACCCAAACACAAAAAAGTTAAGGGTTAAGTGAAATGGAAATCCTCTGGTTATAATAGTGATATTTTTTGGAACTTTACACTACATACCTACTACATCTTGTAAAAACATCAAAAAGCATTTTTTTATAAGTCATTCAAAGATATTTCAAACACACCAAACATGTTCCCGTATTCAGATTTATCATAAATTGATGAAGGGAGAGGTTCTGTTCAGGTGTCTTAGATATTGTTAGTTAAAATTGTTAATTGTCTGAATGACGTCATCAGTATCATCTCAATCAACCAGGGGTCGGGCAACAATTTCAGTGCGATCATCCTTCCTCGCTTGAGAGGTTAGTAAACACAAGATTGCATGTCTTCATACGGATAATGGAAAGTTGGATTAGGGCTATATCCTATCGCTGTATCACAGTTCCCGACATAGATAATCTGTGTTCGAGACAAGTTAATTCTTCCTTTGGCTAAGGGCGGGAATAACGTTAATCGTATTTGGTACTTATTAACACTATTTTGGTGCTAAGTGACTTTTGGTAAGCGTCTTATCGGCAAGGGACGCCTCCTAGCTAGATGGATTGACGATCTTAAGATGGTGGCTGGGACAGACTGAATGTGGAAGGTGGAGGACAGGGTGTTGTGGCACAGCCTGGGAGAGGCCTATGTCCAAGTGGACTGCCATAGGCTGAGTTGACGAACTTCTGGAATGCCAGAAAGTTGAAGTCAAGTGTTTAGTTTGTTCAAGGTAGGGTTTGGAAGGAATTGCCCGCTATGCGTTTCATCACGCATCATCACCCATAGCCTGACTTCACCCACTGCTGACCACAGGCCTCTCATTTCACGTACCAATCCTCACGCCCCTATGTCAGCCTCATCCAGGTTCTACCCACGATGGTAACAATGTCGTCCGCCCATCTCCCCGCCGGAATGCGTTTACATGGTAATAATAACAGCCGGCTGATTCTGTAAAAATCTGACCGTGAAATCATAAGTGAAGTAAGCTTGAAGTGAGCAGTGTCAATAGTTTTAATCCCTAATGACAGCTCACTTCCCGCTCACTTCACCTAAGTTCTCAAGGTGAGATTTTTACAGAATATCACTGCTGTTCATGTTCAAATCACGCCTCATAAAAGCACCCGTAATGTACCTATATAATAGGTAGATATAGGTACCTGATAATTGAATTCGATCATAATTACTCCCTCCACAAATTGCTGCCTACATATGCCAGCTTCAATTTACCTCTATAATAATTACACAGCTTCGGTTCCTGGATTTCCAACATGTCCGAGTATATAGTATATACCTCGATGTTATAGCCTGTTATAGGTGGTAGTTCGATAGAATATCCAGCCCCCTCCCAGCACCCCCCCGCCCGGGCTGCGAGCTAGCCACCTCCTCCCGTGTCATGTCTGACGCGAGCTTTATTTTACTGTGGATAGTGCATTTATTATATTTGTAGGTAATTTTTATTTTACTTTTTTTGTTGATAGTTAGGTATTTGTTGTGAAAGAAAAAGCTATGATGCGCCGACCCCAAATAAATTGGGACAAGGGCAAGACGATGATGATGAGTTAGGTGGTTTGGGTAGGATAAGCTGACAGAGGTCTGCTTGGTATCCGCGTCTGTTGAAATTAAAATGTATCTGAGTAAGTAGGTTGTAAAATTACGTCGCTTAGAACACTTGTGCAAAACCGAAAGATTTTTTTCCCAATATGATTTATAATATTTGCAAAAGATTCAATGTTAGGCTCATTAGCATCATCTGCTTATATCCTTCCCACTGCTAGGACACAGTCCTTCTGTCTGTGCCATGTTCCACCACGTGGGCCCAGTGCAGGTTGGCGGATGTCACGTGGTTTCGACTTTTTGTTTCTAGGCCATACCGGTTTCCCCAAGATGTTTTCCTTCACAGTTTTGAGAGCATTGGTGATGAAATTTAATATACAGAGTATAAAGTGCCTGCGTGGTTTCAAACTCACGACCTATCTACAGTTCGTACCGTAAAATGGTGTGAATAGGAACCGAGGGGTGAATCGGGATACGCCCTGGGCGTCGGGAGTCAAGAGCTGACTCCCGGCCACCGTAGGCGCGGGCTTGCAGACGGCGAGCAATGGGCAGTTCGCCGTTTGGTAAGGACCAGGCTCGGGTCGACGGCGCGTTGTGTTCCACGCGCGCCTCAAAGAGATGTCAGCAGTGACGGGGCCCACCGGGGCCGATGCTTGCCAGGGTCGCGGGTTGTTCGAAAGAGTTACCGTGGCCCTTGGCACAGGCAACTGAAGGAACACGGGTGGGTTTTAGTCAGTTAAAGTCTGACACACCCTCCCGTTCCGCCCAGAACGGGAGAAGTTATTTGATAATTTCCCACCCAAAAAAAAAAAAGGGGTGAATCGGGATGAAACTTTAAAATGGATTTTTACGTTGATGTAATATAGTTTGTAGGCAACAATTACACTTAATCGTCAACTATAATATAGTAAACACATTAAGAGACCTATTGGTAAAAAACGATATTATTTCAATGTTAAAATCCATTTTAAAGTTTCGTCCCGATTCACCCCTGCATTCCTATTCACCACGTTTTACTGTAAGTCGGGACCGATACCACTGTGCCACCACTGCCCACTTTAGGTTGGGCACATTGAATGCTTAAATTCTTAAACAAGACCACTAGGACGAATCTGTTGCTCTCCTGAGTCATTGTCGTGTTAGAAAGTCGCGGAATATAAAATCCTGTGTCACATTTCACCGACAAGGTGGACCGATAACCTGGTGAAGGCCGCAAGTATCCGCTGGATGCGAGAAGCACAGAACATGCCGACGTGGCGGTGCTTTGGGGAGGCTATGTCCAGCGGTGGACGTCTTTCGGCTGATGGTGTCATATTTTAATAACACTATAACTATACAACGTGTAACGGAAAGGGGGTATCAACCCTGAAGGAGGTGAATGTGCTCATGAAACTCAACAACTTTCCCCAAAGAACATAGGTCGAAATATGAAAAAAAAATTTGGCCCTCCCATACTAAATCAATCAGCTGGTAGTCAGTTTTGTAAGGGAGGGCCAAATTTTTTTTTCATATTTCGACCTATGTTCTTTGGGGAAAGTTGTTGAGTTTCATGAGCACATTCACCTCCTTCAGGGTTGATACCCCCTTTCCGTTACACGTTGTATAATAGGATTTTTTTTTATAAAGTAGTGTGATATTACGATAGTTGGTTGTCGGGAGCCGCCGCAAGTCATCCGTTATGTTGCCGGCGCGCCATGTGTCATGTCCCATGAAATATAGTAGCTCGTAAAACATAGCGATGCCTATGAGCCACGAATTTGATAAATTATTGTGCATTTTGTTGGGGGTTTCGTTTGTAGTGTTGACAAGATTGTCATTTCAGCATTTTTTTATTTTGCAATAATATGTATTAGGATCAATTAATTAACTAGGTTACGGGATTCCATTGATAGATGAGACAATATACCCTAAAATTAGTCTCTATATCTCGATTTTAAAAACAGCCCATGGTGACTCGATGTTGTAGAAAGGGATATACTTATTTCAATCTTCTGATATCGACTTTTCTTACTGTTCTCCTTTACAATAATACATATATATACATACCTCTCAGTTATTTTACCTCAGATTTTGCATCACTGTTAAAATGACTGTGATCTTTATTCCCTTTATGATAAGGTTGCTGTTGGGTTGCTGCTGTCGGAGGTAAAATAACTGGGAAAGTACTATAGCTACTGACATCGACACTAGAGAACGTAAGCTATTTTAACATTTTCTGAAAACAAGCTGCATTATAAATATTTCATTAACAAAGAGCATTTTTTTTAAAGCCTTCATGCTGTCATTTTCATAGAATATTTTATTTATTTATTTTATTAAAACTTTATGCACATGTAAAAAAATGTGCTGTACAAAGACTGATTTAATGCCTGAGGCATTTTCTACCAGTCAACCAGAGACAAAATAATAGAATGTCTGCGAAGCAAAGGACAAAAAACTGACATATCAAAATTGCAATATTCCGAATTAATAATCTCTCATACACAGATCTATCTCTGTTAAATTCCACTGTGAAGTACCTCTCCAGACTTGCTTTATTAATGAACAGAGGGGAGGCGAACCCTTTGTGAAATTCTAGCTATTCAATACCCGACATGATTGCGTCTATACTCAGTATACAGGCATCAAATTGTTCATTACGGACATATCAAAGCCGTCTACATCGCCCCAGACAAAACGAAACCATTTTCGAAATCCCTTAATTAGTGTCCGTCCCCCTGTCTGTCTGTGTCCGCCTGTCGAATGCGGAATGCCTATCACAAAGGTAGCATTAATTAACGAATCCAATATTGAATCCCTTTGATACATGTATCTGAGTGTGTGTGTACGTTAGGTGTCTGCTTTCGATGTAATTACACGTCAACATGTCATATGCACACTGAATATACTTATTTGGGGTGTGCAGAGCGACGAGGGGTGTTCAAACGTCATGGCGGCGGCCACAGAGTGTTCAAATGAAGTGCAACAACTGTAATTCCATTTTAAATTGTTAGCCTTTTCCCAACTGTGTTGGAGCGGCTTTCAGTCTAACCGGAAGCAGCTGAATACTAGTATTTCACCTGCACATTATACTTAGTCAAATATTGTGGTCAGACTCAGAAGTTTGGTAAATGGGCGACGTTTAATATGTTTCAACGAAATATAATTCTCCTTTTTAAATTAAAATTATGAATTAAAACGCGGTATCAAAACGTATTTTATTTCAAAAATTTGACATGACACCACTGGTATCGTTTTACTAAACCTTTCTCTTAAAATTTCTGGTACTTAGAAACATCATGTAAAGTCATTTACTATATTATGAACTTGTACATAATTGAGCATTAATTAATAATCAATTAAAATAGCGAAATGCAATTTTTTCACACAACTTTACAAAACTGCGTACGTATACCTCGGAAAATAAATGCCGAGAACTGGATCCTTTCTGCTTGGACGCCCACACATAGTGACCTTATAATGATGTTCTTCAGAAAGGTCAGGTGCGTAGTACTCGCAACCGGCGTGCGTGTACGACCGGCCGGTCGATTCTGTAAAACTCTCACCGTGAAATCATAAGTGAAGTGAGCACTTAATAGCGTTAATCCCTAGCGAATGACAGCTCACTACACGCTCACTTCACCCAAGCTTTCACGGTGAGATGGTTACAGAATCGCACGGCTGATGTATGCACGTAAACGAGGCAAAAAGTATGTAAGGGTCGTAGCAGGTGGCGTTCTGTAGTTTCTGCCTACCCTTATGGGAAGAAGACGTGAGTTTATGTATGTATGTGTATGTGATTTTGTATGTAACAAACATGTGCACCTCAGTGCATCTGGATATTATGTCACTAATGAATAAATGATGTAAATGTATGTAATTGTTATTTAAATTCACGTACAACATGCGTAATATATGCTAATGTATAGTTTGCGAGCCTTTTGTTAACGAGTAACGTAATGTGGAATACGGTATTTGAATTTCTAAGTTGTCTGCTATCGAAGTCCACTTTATTCTAATGAGAAAACTTTATAGTAATTAACTTGATAGTAATGCTTTTAAAATTGGCTTTAGTAATTAAAAATTATCTTTACATCACGTAAAGATAATTTTTAAATTAAAATGAATATTGACGCACTGATTCCTCCGTGCTGTGGTTAAGTCCAGGCCCGGCCCCCCACCCGGGACGAGACCGAGAATCAGGTGGCAGAGAGATGCAATTTACCTACAAACGTCAGCTGCATCGTTTAGCAAGCGATTATGGACCGTATTTCTAACAGGTTTATAGCTTGTAATTGGTTGTATGTAGGGCTCGGCCCGGGCAGAGCTGATGCAAGCTCCCGCCGGCGGTTGCCAATGGTTACAGTCGGACCGCGAGGTAGGTAGGTAGTACATAGTCCACACATGCGTTATACTCAGTTAATATTTGAATAGGGATGTTCGCAATATTTATATTGCATGGCTAGCTCCCGACTATTTCCGGGATGGAAAATCAATAATCTTATGTACTGTTGCTGGCTGCCTAAGTGCGCGCTATATTGATTTTGTAGTTATAAACGTAACATAAAGCTTTGATGGCTGGTATTACGAGCATGTTCGGGAACAATTTCTCTATTTTGCAGTTCGAGTGCTGATTGGGCGTTGTATACAGCTTCCTTTATCTTTCGAATATGGGGATTTTCTTTTTCAATTCAGCTTTTTCGATTTTCTAGTTCAAACCTGATGCCATTGCTTCCCTATTCGTGTGACTGCTGCGACCTATGTTGCTAATTGGATTACATTATCGAGCCAGCTCTTTGTCTGCTGGAGTGTACATTGCTGCTCTCCGGCGAGATCGGCGAATAATTTGAAGAATGCAGTGAATGTGAGCTTTGAGCTAGCCTTTGTAGGGAGGCTAATTCTGTGAGAGCTGGCACTTAGCCTGTACACTGTAGCACAGCATATCGGATACGTGTATTTTAATTGGAAACTTGATTAGTTATGTGTGGATTTACGGTCTATTTACATTTTTTTATTAAGCTAGGTCGTGTTATTAATAACTAGTTACTTATTAGTACACAGTGAAGGATTTAGAAATAAGAGAGCATCTGACTACATAACATATCGCTCATCCAATAGAACAACGACGTAATTACGAAAATGTTTTCTTGAGTTTTCTTGAGTTTTCTCATGAAATTATTACAAATTATTATTGATATTAAAGTAACATACATCAAAATATTTAATATTTTAGCATACTCATTGGAAATATATCATATTTTCAATTTCAAACTTTTAAAAAGTTCTCCTGAAAAATAGCTAAAACGTAATTACGTCATTGTTCTATTGGATGAGCGATATAATCTGAACAAAGAGATCCAACCTTTCGTAGTGTGTTGAGAAACTCTTCACATCGGTTTAATCATTCGGTAAACACAATTTTTGAAGGTTTTCGTCAGTCAGTCCATTAACGGATGATCGTTTTTGAACCCTTCAAAAACCCGATAGCCTATTTCTAAAGACACCTATAAAACAAACTTTTTCTAGCTATTGTGTTATACCGGAATGTGTCCTGCACTAGGATATCTGTAGCATCCTTTAGGTAAAGTTAATTTTATGATAATTTTAAAGGTAGTTTACCACAATTTATGCAAATAAAGATACTTCCTACTTAACTGCAAACAACACAGTTCAAAGGCAACGTTTTAAGGAGTAAAAAAATCATTTCTCGTAACTTCCCCTCAACCCAAACAATATGAAATTCAAACATTTTAAAACGTGCAGCGTTCAAAGTTTATTCACGGAAATTACAATTTCGCGATCTTTCTCATGATGTCGGCGGAGCCCTGTTCGCCATTACAGTGAGCTAAATGAGCCCTGAAACCGTTGTCCGAGAACGGCGAGATAAAGCACCGCCTGCCGCCTCCGAAGAATTGATGCTATAAACTTGATTGAATATTTTCTCTTGCACGTTATACCTTATACTCTTTACCGTCGAGACCGGAGATTTATGAAGGTCAACCTAATCTACCAGCCAGTTTTTTGTTCAAGAATAAAGGAAATATGTTTTTGCTTTATGCTTTTACGACGGTATACTTATATGGTGAAATGTCATAAGGGTCTTGTGGCCTGATTTATTTTTAACACGTTTTTGTTAGCGTGGCGGGGTTTTAAAGTATGTAGAGCTACGTACGTGTTTTACCTAATTTTCACCCTAAAATATAATTATTATGTTGTAGACGTATTTATTTCTTTAACCAATTAATGTACACATATAAAAAACAGTAAAATACTTAGGTAGGTACAAAGGTGATGTAGATGATGCTGGAGAAATAGTTTTCAGTTAAAATATTATTTTACCAGCGCCTGGTGCATGTGCCATCTTGGCCTCCACAAATCTTTAGAATGCCAGAATTTTACAGTCGTAACCAAGAATGCCAGAATTGTAAAGTCATTAATCGTGACTAATTCTTTTCACAAGGAAACGAGTAGCTTTTACAAATGTTTCAACACTGAAGTCTTACAGCTATGTTTTGATACACCTACAGAACAAATGTATTGTTCGTAACATGCCCAACTTGGCAGACTCATTTAGAAGGTAGGTACCTATTTAACCTTGGAGATCTACGGGAAATGATAACGCGACCCGAAGTTCAGCGGCAGCTGGGTCGACATAGAAAACTATCATAACTAATGACTAGCACAAGGTTTCAGGAAGCCTGATCAAGTCTGTTCAGTAAAGTTGTCAACCAAACAACATTGTTTGACAACTTTAATGTTTATTACATTACATTAAACTGTATGTAATCGGTCAACCAAACAACATTGAACAATTTGACAACTTATAAATTGAATGTGCTCTGAAATCTTAGCTTAAGAATTAGTTTTCGAAAGAGAATTCGAGAGGGCGAAAACTAGATGTCAAAAAAAGAAAAAAAAAAAAAAATTGTTAACTGTTGTTTAAAAAGTTTGCCAAATGAGTTTTTTTCTTCGGTTGCTTCGTCACTTAACATCAGCCATTTTCCATCATTCTGTAAATATCTCAACGTGAAAACTTCGGTGAGCTGAGTGAGCTGTTAATTCTTAGAATCAAGTGGAATGATAGCTGAATTCACCTAAGTTTTCACGGTGAGATTTTCACAGAATCGATCGTCAGGTGAGATAGTGAACAAAGGTGAACTGAACAAAAAAGTATCGAGAAACATAAAAAAATCCGCATCAAATTCATTATTTCATTGAAAGCCAACAAGAAGACCTCTCAAATACTTCTGAAAAGACTACGGAACAAGAACTACAACCTTCGTGCACTAGTTCTCTTTCTAGAGCGAACAAACGAATAGCAAGACTACCGTGAGCTGAACTAGACAAAGGAAACGCATCTTAACTTATTACCTACGTTCAGCTGCTCCGGCCACTGGAGATTTAGCGCACAGTTTTATGGCTCATCTTTATTGTCTAGGAATACGAGTATAGAGGAGACATAAGACTTGTTTGATTTTCTATAATCTTGAAAATATTTGTATTGTATCTAAGAATGTTTCGCTGACTTTTTTTTACCGTCCAAATCTACATTTTTTTTTTAAATACGTACCTATCCAAATTTAAGAATGTCACACAATATATTGCATCTGTTGTGTTAACTTAATTTAATTAAAGTGCTTTTCTGTGGTTTTGTCTCTATTAATTATTGTATTTGTGTACGTTTTTTCATTTCTAATTCAACAATTTTAATAGTTTTTTTTTTTAATCATTGTTCAGCTCAACCAAAACCTGCCATCTAATCTCTTCACCACCCTTGGTTGACTGGTAGAGAATGCCTAAGGCATTAAGTCTGCCTTTGTATCTTTTTGTGTGCGAAAAGTTTAAATAAATAAATAAATAAACTTGAACATCTTGTATTTTTTGTGCACAAATAAAATTATAGAACAGAATAGAATAAGTATAGCTTTTTTTAGCACATTACAAAATGCACACAGTATTTCCTGGGTATATATTTTAATAGGTTACAGAATTAAAAATACCCTAATAATAATGTCAGTTTTCTAATCAGATTGTAATCTATTCGGAACCTTTAGCAGTGCAAAAATAGTTAAACATACGAGTACCATCCACAGAAGGACTGACATTTAGATAAATATTTAACTCAAGGACTCTCGGGTACCGTCGGGATCACTCGGGACTCTAATCTTTATAAAAGCGTGAATGATGTGCACAATTCGACGTAATACCTGCGTAATAAATAGCACAAACATGCCACTTTGACTGAAAGGGGTACTTTTTGTGAGGCGTGACGTGGCGCGGTCCCCCGGGCTTGTCTTACCGTTATCGGGGACCCAGGGCCCCAGGCCCCCGGGACAGGGCTATAAATCTGCCGAGGAAATGTCCCGGCATCGCGCCCCGTGATGACGAGCGGGTTTGCACACGAATACAATGTTATGTAAGATACTCTTCTTTATTCGTGGGCTTTTCTTAGATATGCTAACATTGTTATGATGGTTATGTGTGGCAAAGCTTTTGAATAATTTCTGCATTGATTTTTGGGTTGAAACAATTTGAAACTCTGTTTCGTAGTCTTTCTGTAGACCTCGGCTACGCTTCGTAGCATCCTGCTACGACGTAGACTCTGACTACGCCGTTTGCATTGAAAGTGACTCAATTATTAGCATTTCAGGTAGATGGGCCATTGAATCCGTACGCACGTGGTAATTCTGGCCATCACTATCTACAGTTTGTTCGTAGTAACAGTCTACGTTTATTTTCTAAGATCACCTAAAACGAGAATTTCGTTTTATATGTACAAATTCAATTTGGAATAATCTGGTATTAAAAAACATTCAATCCTATCGTAAAGCCGAAACATAATATGTAAATACAATAAAAGCCAGCTCAAATACCATTATTGTAGGAAGTTAGCGTACGTCCCTAGTGATTTAAAATGCGACGTAGCGCTCCAGATATTGTATCGCGAATAAATATATTCAAGTCTTTCAGCAAACAAGCGGGACGTAGACTGCAATTGTATTAAAATTCGCTTGTTGACGAAATTGCAAGTTTCGGTACATTGTCGTAACAATCCGTAGCAATGCTACGAAGTTAGGCTGCGAGCTTCGTAGCCATTCGTAGCACTGGCTACGAAGCGTAAGCTTTTTAACTAGATTATGAAACTTGCGTCTGTGAAGAGAAATTGTTAAAAGGATCTTGCATATCTTAAGATATTATTGTTGAATTAGGGTCCCTTAACAAAGGGTGCTTGGGTTAATGTGTCGTTAAAGTAATTTGGGTCCAATTATCTAAAGTATGCTCAGTGGCCATTCAAATGTAAATGAGGTGCAATAAAGAATTATAATAAAGACCATTTACGTTTCGTTTTCTCTTTGAATATTTGAATAAATCTGAGCAAACGTGAAAACGTTTCATATAAGTATGGAACTCTTTGTTACATAATATTCATCATTTTCTGTTGGATGTTTCATCTTTCGCTGGCAGCCGTCGTGTGGTTTCGTCAGGTAATCTAACTTTTCTAATCAAGCTCTTCCTGTAGACCAAGGCTTCTTCTGTCAATGGATATGTATAATATGTATAAGTTCATATGTTTGATCTGAGTATCCATGTGTCGTGGTAGCAAAATTCTGTTCGAGATTTTCTTTTAGGAAATCCTTACAGAATACACGTATATTTTGTAAGGATTTCTGCGATAATAGACTGTTTTGGTTTGATCTAAATGAGTTTCAAGAAGTATGGCATGTCTGTTAATTTATAATAAGTGAACATCCGTATCAGCGCGGTCGGATTTTATGATGACAAAGTAGACGCTGGCTCAAATCTGCTCGTTCAAAGAATTAACGGGTATAATATAGTCAAGCTCACGAGCGCGCTTCTCATATTATATTACCTTTTCACTTTATTTCTAAGAAAGAAGATATAAAGAAATCTCCAGTTGCAAGCTTACCGAGAACGCGTAAGAAAAATGCACGTTTTTTAAACTACAAAGCCAGTCGTTTTCTATTACTTTTAGCAATTTCAAACGTGTCTGAGAAATGTGGGGCGTACTTTTATCATAAAACGCGCTTGCAACGCCCTCTGGTGTCGTATTCTAGTACTGCACATTATTACATTTCGCTGGACGGAGGCATCTGAAAAATATGCAACATTATGTTTTATCAGAATGCCTTTGTATCGGTCCGTTCACCCGCGCCGGTTCAGATATTCGCTATCGATGATAGAAAATATATTTTTCGCAAGGAAAAGTCCTGGTATTTAATGAAAAAATACGATGGTTCCAACGGAATATAAGTGACTCGCGTATCCCAAATTCTAGGATGATCTATTCGGAAATAGATATGTCGTGTTGCGCAAAACGATATCTATTTTTTTCCGCTGGATATCCTCATGGAAACCTATTCGGTTCATTCGTTTCGGAGATTAACTCGGCACTAAGTCTCAATCAAATACATCCAGTATTTCTTTATAAGCGATACGCAATATTATTACGATGAATAGATAGGTATTCAACCCAATTAAAATATTGTTCCCTCTTTGGAACTAAATTTAACTCGTTCAATTCATGTCGTTCATCTTAGTAGACGTGTTTGAATATTGGAAGGAATACAATATTATCACCACGATTGTCAGCCGTATCGTTGGTATCAAGGGTGTTCACGTTTGTGATCTCCGATTTTCAGGTAAAAGAAACTTATCTCACCTATTCTTAGACGAGTACTTTCGGAAATCTATCACTTTTAGATATTCTTTCCAACAAAGATTCGTTCTTTGTTATTCATTACCAAGATTCTAAAGACGCTTATTCCAATATTCCCAGTGGTATATTCCCAAAGGGACCCTTCGGAAAACTTCCCCTTTGTGACAATTTTAACCACACAAATTAATAGTTACTCCGACCCGACCGTGTTCTGTGGTTGAGGTAAAGTTAGAAGTGGTTCGCCTGTCCCAAGTCTCAGTACTTAATAAGTTCTGCACAGTATGACAGCCTTCGGAAGACGTGCCTGCGAGCCCTCGCGGCGGATCATCGCTGTTTATTGTAACTACAATATTAATTATGTATACACAGGGCTGTTGGCTCAACAATTATACTCGCCGTAACTAAACCTACATACCTCCCTTATAATGCAACACCTTGAAAAAAAAATCTAATATTAAATTAAGCCAGATTTCCCGTCATTATGGTAAATCAGCGTCAAAGCCCCTACAACAAGACTAATAGCGTCATAATCTCCCGCGGAATACGTACAGTGCTGAATCGAATTGAATCATCTCCGAGGAGATTACATCAAAACGGTCTCACCTAGAGCGAGCTCGAACAAAAAACTTGTTCCCGGTGTGAGGGCAGGCTGTGCTGCCATCTCGCGCGTTGCTAGGAGACGCGCCGATCAATACAGCCTCCGCCGGGCCGCCTAATTACCCGGCCCCCGCATCCCGCCCGTCCCGCGCCGTCCCGCCCGCTCCCGCCACCCCGCCGCCCTCGCCCGAGGAAACTTCTCGCCGCCCGCCTCGACCGCACCGCCGCTGCTGGATTTAAATATCGAATGATAGAATTCAAATTCAAATATTTTTCGCTTTGCGCCTTTGTTTGTTTTGACGAAGGCTCTTATATATTTTTTTGTAATTACGTTTTTCGTATGACACGGGCGTCTGTAAATATTTTTGTTTGAAATTGCGGTGAGCATCGCGTAGGTCGTAGGTGTATAACAAGGGTGTTTGGGGTGCTTTTTATTTTCTTTATAAATACGAATCCTGATGATTGCAAAGCACTTTTCGTTGAAAGTTAAAGAACGATCAAAGTCGGGGAAAGTAGGTCTCGGCAAATGAAATAAATGTTATATTTGGTAGGTTACTACGATCATACGTATATATAAAGGTAATAAAGTCATAGTACAAACAAAACAAAGATATAAACTTTAAAAAAAATTCGTGAAACAAAGCTTTTACAGCATGATTTATTAACAGCTCTAGCGAATTAGGACGCGCTCAGATTTGGGAATAGATAATGGTCATTAATAATGCAGGCTCAAAACAACCCCGAAACCTCGTAGTTTGCGTTAAATATATTTTCTATACGAACTGTGGTAGTCTTTATATTAGATAGATATACAGCTGACTTTTCCCGAAGCAGGTGCGTGATCCCGCGAGTAACGTAGGTATGTGATCACAATGCGACGCCACTCTGATATATTGGAATATGATACGAGGATGTGAGTAACAGATGAGAGTGTAGTCTCGTTGGAGTGTGAATAATACAAGCTGTTTGTATTTAGAACGAGGAGAGTATGCTAAGTGAAGTAATATCACAAATTTAAACAACGCATGAAGTCTGCGGGGTAATTGCGTAACACACTAATCGTAGCATTGGCTTTGATTTTAGCAGTTCAACAACATTCATTGCATTATTTACGTTGTTGAGCAGACAAATTTTTCGAACACATAAGGCAAAAGATTAGTAATATCTTTAAATAATTCAGATTGTGGTTGGTAAAAATTATGAAAAAAAAAGAAATTAAAATATAGTAAAGACTTATTAGATTTGACGGCACGGTTGGCGCAGTGGTTAAGCGATTGACTGCTGCGCTGCGTGTCGCGGGTTCGATTCCCGCACGGAACAAATATTTGTATGACCTACATGTATTTGTTCCGAGTCTGGGTGTTTTTCTATCTATAATATGTATGTATTTACAAAAAAAAAAAAAAAAAAATTGTATATAAGTAGTTTATCAGCCGTCTTGTTACCATAACACAAGCATTAGGTTGCTTAGCTTGGGACAAATGGTGCTGTGTGAAATGTCCAGGGATTTATTTATTAGAGGGTCTCATGTGTCCACTTTATTAAACCGTTATACATAGATGAAGTACCTTATAGTTTCATTAAACCGTCACAATGGCATAAAGTACCCAGTAGGTACACTGTATTTAGCGTAAAAAAATACAACGGTGCTGGCATCTGCCTTAACTCTTGAAAAAACCCCTTACTATTCAGACACCCACGCAAAAAAAGGCTGAATTACGTTTTTCGCTCATATACAAATATTAAAATATAATTGCTGGCGCTTCTGCCCGACAATTGCTTGCCATGGCGACACATACGCAAAAATGACACGTGGCGTTTAAGTTGAAGCATAGCCATTTCCTCTATCACAGAGGTTACTAAACCTTTTTTTTCTCATAGACCACTTTAAAAATTTTACTGGTTTCGGTGGACCACCTGCGGCTACATTTCTACCATATTACCAAAACTCGACAAAAATGTGTAGATCAGACCCCCGTCGAGTCTCCTGTAGACACCAGGCCTCCACCTGAACCACTTTAGGAATCAATGCTCTATCAGTTAGTAGCCTCTTCCATTGCTATTCAAACCTTTTGTTGATCGGCTTATTCGTTCAGTTTACTGAAGCCAAACTACAGAACATAGTCAAAATTACCCAGATTACGTCAAATTGGTACGTCCTCGTGTCGCAAGTTTCAGCGCTCTACACGTCATTCATACCTAAAAGCATAGTTTCCATTTCTTATTGAATATCAGTTGGCTCTGAGCTGTAACAATGTCGGTACTGCGACATGTATGCCCACGCCCGATCGCTTCCTTTGTTCGTTAGTGCCCTTTGATCGAGCCGACTTCCTGTTACGCTCTCTGATTAATTTCAGACAGCTCTCCCAGACGAAGGTATATACAAGTCTAGATATATTTTATACGGGGTGGGTGGGGAACGAACGTGGGGGCTGTGATTTTGTTACAGTATTTTTGCTGTAAAATATTATTTTGTGAATGGTTTTGTGGTAGAATTATTATATGCGTTGAAGTTTTGAGTTAGTGATAAGGCTTCATAAATACATTTTACATGGACCCTTTTGTTTTTCATAAACAAAGCCTTAAAAGTGACTAAAGTATATTAATGTTATAGAGCATGACGTCAAGTGTGGTTATGAATGGCCATTACGAGCTCATAACGTACGGCCAATGTTTTGCCAAACATTACCCGAAGGTTTGCCAAACATAAAGTACCAACTGTTGGCTAGGAACTTTGTGTTCAGCAGAGAAGGATATTTTTAGTTTCAAAATATGATGATTATGGAACGTGATTTCAACAGTATAGTTTACGTTTTCACATAATATTTTTTCTTTTTTTCACATAGTAATCTCATTCATCACTCATCATATCTTTTTTTCCAAATAGTAATGAGTCCGTTTCATATAACCGATATAAACCTAATGGCAGCGCCCCCGGTTCCATCCGCAAGTCTCGATCCCGTGAAAGTATCGGGATGAAAAGTAGGTATATTTTGTGTTAATCCAGGTTAGAACCATCTGTGTGCCAAATTTCATCCAAATCTGTTCAGCCGTTATTGTGTGATTAAGTAACAGTCATACAAACTTTCACATTTATAATATTATTTAGCAATATAGGATCATATAATCTGTGAAGTAAATTGTATTATTTAACTCAAGATATTTTGGACCTACCCAACTATGGTGTAGTTGGCTTCCAGTCTAACAGGATGCAGCTGAGTACTAGTATTTTACGATATTATTTAACGCGATACCCCTTGGTAAGACTGGTTGTCGAGATTTCGGGCTTCTGATAACCCGTAATGACTGTCAAAGATCCACGAATGACAGCCGGGAACAAAGTCTTAACGTGCTTTGCGAGGCACGGAGTGGCATGGTATGTACAGATGGTCACCCACCCACGGAACAACCGCGACAAGCGTAGCTTAACCTGATCGGTTACCCGTGCGGCTGTTATAATTTAGCCACAAACCCCTCATTTGGACCTACTCATACCTTGATTAATCACTATAATACAGGGGATGATTTATTTGTGTGAAAGTTTATGAAGGTTTGAAACTTACGGCCAAGTTTCCCCCGTGTCAAACTTGTAATATTCCAGGGGTTTTCGTGGTACGAATATAATAATTGTGGTGCGATTGAAATAAAGACAAGGTAAATTTATGAGAGTTTTAGAATTAAACTTTTTTTTCGTAATTAATCATTCTCTTAATTAAAAACGTTCAAAATCTAGTCTCAAACTCATCTCCGCGACATCAAATGTAAAAAGCTTGTCAAAAATGTAGAGAAATTAGAGCTATTTTTGACAGATTGAGGCTGAGATTAGAATACGAACGTTCCTAAAATATGGGAATTGCTCCTCTGTTCCGTTTTTCCGAAATACAGCCGGACTTTTTTGTATAAACTCGGAAACGAATGATACCTATCGGTGTTATGAAGAAAAAGGCCTTTAGATTGCGATCTAAACTAGGCACTCGAGGATTTTGAAACATTTTAGTTCACATACCTTGATCAGCGCTTTTGAAAGGTCATTTTTAGGGTTCCGAACCCAAAGGGTAAAAAGGAACCCTATTACTCCCGCTCTGATGTCCGTCCGTCACCAGGCTGTATCTCATGAATCGTGATATTTAGACAGTTGAAATTTTCACAGATGATGTATTTCTGTTGCCGCTATAACAACAAATACTAAAAAACAGAATAAAATAAATATTTAAGAGGGCTCCATACAACAGACATGATTTTTTTGCCGGTTTTATAGATAATGGTACGATACCCCTCGTGCGCGAATCCGACTCGCGGCCGGTTTTTTTTTAAAACCCCTTTTAAAGGCTCAGTCATCCATTATCCATTTGATTTCATGCCAAGTTACCTGAAAACATTGAAAGAGAAAAATCTCCACCGTTCTATTGTATCAGTGAACAGACAGCCGTTATTCGGTATTACCCGTGAGGTTCCCTCTACGACACCCAGGGGATCAGATGAGGCAACCTTTTCTTGGAGAGAGTTGCGTCATCAGCTCAGTAGAAATAAGGTTATATATTGATCTAATTTCTGGGCAATATTATTGCTCTGTGGTTAATATTTTTTCGGTCACCATAAATCATCATCATCATCTGCCTAGCCTTTTTCCAACTATGTTGGGGTCGGTATCTAGTCTAACCGGATGCAGCTGAATACCAGTTTTTTTTCATAGAGCGACTGCCTATCTGACCTCCACAGCCCAGTTATTGGGTAATACGATACCCCTAGGTAAGACTGGTTGTCAGACTTTCGGGATTCTGACTACCCGTAACGACAGTCAAAGATCTACGAATGACAGCCGGGACCAACGGCTTAACGTGCTTTCCGAGGCACGGAGGGGTCTCGGTATGTAAAGATCCCATCCACAGACCAACCGCGGCAAGCGTAGCTTAACCTGATCGATCGACCTGTGCGGCTGTTATTATTTAGCCACGGGCCCCTCGGTCACCATAAATGTAGATAACTTATTACATAGTGAACTACGATATCTATGGTAGGTAGTATAGTATATGATTGGGAACAACCAATCACGCGTGTAAACAATGACTTTATAGAATGACTTTGACTTTATAGAAGACACATTTCAAAAATGTATACATGCTTTTCAATATACAATGTCTGAAATAAGCCGTAATGAAGTCCCCAAAATCACATGAAATCATGATCCGCGTAATATCCAAGTCCATTTTATGACATATTTAAACGCCCTGGAGGACATGAGCTTATTGGTGATGTTCTTAAAAAGGTCAGGTGCGTAGTATTCGCAACCGGCGTGCGTGTAAGACCAGCACCCTAATTACGTAACACACTATTACTCTTAATTTTAATCATTTTGAAGCATATTGCTAACCCATTGCTCCATATATTCGACAAAAGTGTCTGCTCAGCAACGTAAATAACGCAATGAATGTTGTTGAACTGTCAAAATGAAACCCATTGCTAGTGATAGTGTGTTACGCAATTACCCTGCTGATGTACTCGTATGAAGGTAAACGAGGCAAAAGGAATATGTAAGGGTCGTCTCAGGTGGCGTTCTATAGTTTCTGCCTACAACCATGGGAAGAAGCGCGACTGTATCTATGTACGAGTATAGATGCATAGAGTCAGAGAGCTTTCCAATTGAGTACCACTGAGCTCGATGCTCCGTCTTTCAAATTGGGTTGCCACCAAAAATAAATGGAATCGATATCGCATTAAGAACATACACGTGTATCATTTTTAACATATTGCTTTCATAAGGTACATTTCTAATCTACGATATGTACTTACCTATCACTTTACGTAATCTCAGTATCGTGAGGCATGTCCGACTTACGTCAATAATTGGACGTCAATAACAGATTTATCCAAACTAATATTATAAATGCGAAAGTAACTCTGTCTGTCTGTCTGTCTGTCTTTGCTTCACGCCTAAACTACTGAACCGATTTGTGTGAACTTTGGTACAGACATAGTTTGGAACTCGAGAAAGGACATAGGATAGTTTTTATTACAAAAAATTAAATAAAAAATAAAATTTATTCCGGACATACAGCGCCATCTATTGGTCAAGAGTCGGCATCAATTCAGTACTACACTATTCCACGCGAACGAAGTCGCGGGCAAAAGCTAGTACTTTATAAATCTCTCTGTTAGCTATACTCCGGAGTATGAATTACGTCACGACTTAGTATATGGGGAACGGGATTTATACAAGGTGGCAGAGACACCACCCACATGGAACCCTGAAACCATGAAATCAGCACATGATTTTATACCCTCTAGCGTAGAAATTTTTGGGTGGTTATCAAAAAACAAATCACTTGTTTCCTACAAAAGTGCAATTACTACGCGGTCAAAATGTATGGAACAGGTATTTTTTTTACTAGGTCGGTTGACTTGGGGGTTTGTTCTACTTCTTTATTCTTCTGTTTCTTTTTCGAATCGTTCGTTGGGATTGAAACACTATGGAAAAACTAAGTACCCCTTGTACTTAGTTTTTCGCGACATCGCCAAGCGGTTGGTTGTCTCTTCACTAGATCAGAGGGCTGGCCTATTTCTTGGCAAAAAAACAGCATTGCCATACAACGTGACAATGCTACCAGCTTTTTGGGCACCTTTCCTGTTGACAGCTATGCGGACGAATTTTTTTATGCTCGTTTATTTTTTCCCCTCCTTTTTACATACTTGTAAATATTATATTATTATTATTAATTTAAGACTGTTTATTCATATTTTAAATAGGTAGGTACTTATAGTAAATCATGATCATGGAAATTCTCAAGTCACGTTAAACAAGTAGCTTTACGTTACGCACTCATGGCATCGTTCAATGAAAGTCTTTTGATTGAAGTAGAACTTATTCATAAAATATTTCTTTGAGCTTCATGTAAAAAAGACCTGAAAAACCAAGTTTTCTAAAGGAAATGTTCAGAACGAAGCGGAGAATAAAACTCGGAGAAACTTAGTCAAATGAAAAGAAAAAAAAAACAGTAACGGAAACAGGACTGGCAAGAATGAATTTAATATAAAAGTGAAATCAAGTTACTTTTTCAATTTTTTATCGGACGTCCGTCGACGTTCAGTCAGCTTTGTGTTACTTTTTGTATATCTTAATAATGCCTGGCGAGGTGACATGGGGTAAATCGGATTTACCTGCCGGCAGACGTACGAGACAGTGCACATTACCGGATATTTTTGCCGCATTTCCCGTAATCTTGTAAAGGCTGGATAGGGTTGTTATGTGTCTGAACATGGAGAGAGAAATGCATATTTTATTTTTGTGTCATTCCAGGTTATTTTGACACGTGTTCGTAGTAGGTTCAACCTACGTCATTTGAATTATGGGGTTCGTGTGTGTAGGTGTACCCGTAAGTATTTACGTCTGCATAAAAACGGAGACCTTTTATTATTATTATTATGTGGTAACATACACTAGCAGCTAATTAAACGTGTGTTTCGTATAGCTATTGTATCTACCTACATCACACTACAGTTTATAAATAAACATCTGGAAGCGAAGTTCCGATGAAAAATGTTGCGTCATTTTTCATCAGAGCTTCGCTTCAAGATGATAAAAATAAATACTTCTAAGTAACAAAGGAAGTGCGGAAATGGTTATTTAATTATTTTTCCCAGGAGCGCCACCTACTTGGAAAGGAATGGAAAGACAGTAAGTGACAGATGAGGCTACGGTACGGTAAAGAAAGTCTATTTCTTAGAGCATGTGAGCGATGGCTGGCTAATTGTTTATTATAAAAGATGACAGTCATTTGTCTTTGTTATTTATTTTAAAGTAGGTAAGACGAAAGTTAGTTTCAAAAAGCTGAAATAGAAAAATAACTTCAGCAGAGTACCAAAATGTGCAACCTTTTTAGTAAAGTTTATTTGCTAATAAAACACGCTGGCCCTTAAAAAAAAAGTGAAATAGCCATTTATGTATAAGAAAAAAAAAAACAATAAAGAAAACTTTAATGGCATTCATATTATTTTTTTCATCGCCACTGGCCAGTTATCATTAGTGACAAGTCGATCTCTTCGGGGAATACAGGCGCGAGTGTGTGTATGTAATTCGTTTTCCTAGGACTCCCTTCTCAATATAACTTATTATTTCCATTTATTTATTTCCGAATATATTTATTAAAGAGGATAAAAATATATGCACTGGATAAACTTCTTATACTAAATTAATTAACAAACTATGTAAGTAAAAATATAATAACCCAACCTGACTAAAACTATTAATAAACTAAAATATGGCGTCGAAACTTATTATTATTATTTATTCCTTTATTTCAGACAACTAAGGCCCATAGAAAAAACAATACATACTACTACAAACATTCTTAAAAAGTAATACATACAAAATTATCACAAATACAATACTATAATAATATAACTCTGCTCTCCGCTCTGCTATATAAATCCTGCAATGTACTAACCGTTCGCCAGCTTTTCATTATGCACTTAGTATTAAAACAGCACACCATGCTTGCCTACAATGCCGACAATACTAACAAGAGACGGAATGATCTTGTATGCTTATCTAATGCAACCTCAAAACATGTCTTTGTAGAAAGATTTTTAACTTTCCTAGGCCCATTCCTGTACAATAGATTAAATAGAAAACTATGTATCTTTAAACTAAATTACTATAACTGTAAAAAAATTATACTTAAGTATTTACTAACCCTCGACTATGCACAGACAGAAGACCTACTTATTGTCTGCAAATAAAACTGCTAACATACTATTTTACTTTTATTTATCTAAGTTTTAATTTAGTTTTTACGTTAAAACTCAGTGTTAATTTATTACATTAAGAATTCATGCATTTTCTAGCCTGAAGCACAGGTTCAACCTAGTTCAGGCAAATTAGCAACTGTGCGCTATCGTAATTGTTAAGGTATTAAAGCGTAAATGTTATCCCCTTTATATAAATAAACGATTTTATTATTATATTATATTATTATAACTTAAAAATACTATAAATAAATACAACATAACATAACTTATACTACTGCACACGAAGTGTCAGCGTCAGCGTCGTTATTGCAAAGGAACATTGTTATTCTGCGAACTGTGTGTTAAAATGAACTTTCCACAAAATAGATAGGACTAACTATCAAACGCACATGAAACAGTCAGTAATAACGTCCGCCATCTTGTCTCATTATAAAACGTAGTTCAGTATCTACGTTATAACAGAATTCTCCTGTGTTTTGCTCTCGAATAGAAATTATATTACAGTTTCTGCTTTGATATAATATACTAACTAGCTTTTGCGCTCGGCTTCGAATACGTGGAAGTCGGAAATTATAGAATTATTTCCGTATTTAGAATTCGAACGTCATCGATGGCATTATAATCACAGTACCTACCTAAAAAAAAATCTAATTTCCCTACATTTTTGTCAAGTTTTTGACATTGATTGTAGCTGAGATGAAATTGCGAGCTGCATTAAAAAAAAAATTAAGTAAGTACGAGAATTTTATTGGCCTTACCTTGTTTTGTAGGCAGCAGAGACAATGTGCGATATTTATCATTGTACTGGCTGCTGGCCAAGGAACGCTTGCTTACAAACGGACTTGCACTTGCTAATGAGAGCCTAACTACTTTTATCTATGAAACGGCAACTTTTTGTATTTTCTTTATACTATGTACCTACAAAACAGACAACGTACGATGGGAAATATACACTATGTATACAGTGAATGCTTAATTGTGTTTGAAATGATGGGCTTATCAATAATTTTCCTTTGTGTCTGCTACATAATAAAACATGCTAAAAATAATGAAACGCAATCGCAACGAGGATAATGGTCAGCTCGGGTTCAGTCCAGCATGCACACAGGTAAGTAGGTACAAATTAAGACCAATGGTTGAGCAGTAGGTACAGACGCCAGCACATCAAGCTACTACAATCTGTCAAAGGATCATGACCCACGATGTATGGAAATCCGTCTTAAGTTGAAACACAATAAATCTTTATTTATTATAGACTACGCTTTATATACTATTAAATAAAAGTGTTCATTTTCACACAAGTATCCGAGTTTTAAAGTAATTAAACAAATTAGGAGATAACCTACAAAATTATGTCTAAACTACTCGCAACTTATAAAATGACCACAGATCACTCATGTAGGCACAAAACAACAAAGATAGTTAAAAACAAAATAAGAGAACAGCTGCTAATTGAAAAAAAAAACGTGAATAATCGTGAATAACGAATAATCGTGCTTTTTATGGCCTCGCAGCGTTGATGTGACATTATCGAAATAAAACAACTTCAGTCAGATAGAGATTATATTTTATTAACTTCAATTTATCCCAGATCTATAAACAAGTGAATAAGTTACCTACCTAATGTATACAAAGGTATAAAACACATAATAACAAGTATACTTGTTGTAACATTAAATACACCTAATGACTACCTACATGAAAAGTCTGTTTATTATTCCTCATACTCATCAAAATAATTATCTAAATACGAAGCTGGAGTAGTTATATCGTTATAACGATTAACGATTATAATTATTAACGATTCTTTCCTGCGATTCGGATAGATTTAAAAATCGATCTTGTTCAGGAATAATCGTCATCCCTACCGGTACGTCGGTCATCTGCCTTGACAGTTGCATCTGCGTGAGACGAAACACAAAAATAAATATTTTCACAACGGAACTATGAAATACATATACAGTACCTACGTTATGATTATGATATTACTAATTATTTAGCTATCTATGAGTTTAATATCATTTTTGTGATGTTTTTATGTAAAGGCTCATACTTACGTAACTCGTACAAATGAAGAGAACGAAACGTCCATCATGACTAAGTATACGGAAATGTACAGACGCCAGCACATCAAGCTACCCGAAACTGTAAAATTTTCCAAATCAACTTTGAACCTTATGCTTTAGCCATAAAGTTGAAAATCTATTAAAGAAATTTGACAGATTTTAATAGGTTGACGTGCTGGCGTCTGTACCTACCAATCGTTAATTTACTATTAACGATTGGTAGGTACACACTAATTACGAAAACAAAATTCCTGAAGTGAAAAGCTTGTAAAAAATAAGCAAATAATTTGTATATCAATTTGGTTTTCATACGTGCAACTTTTCTAGACTGCTTTTGGTCAATCTCCTTTCTTTAATAGATTTTCAACTTTATCGCCATAGCATAAGGTTCAAAGTTGATTGGGAAAATATGACAGTTTCGGGTAACTTGATGTGCCGGCGGCTGTACATATATGTATACATACATACATATATGTCGTACGTCTTTCATTAAATAAATGCTTTGAGTTTGAGTTTGACATACATGCTATTCTTCTAACTTCTACTCTTTACCTTTTAGTTTTAATATATTTCACTTCCCATCAAGATAAAATTAAGAAACTATGAAAATAAATCTAAAACGTAGGTACTTTATCATTAATTTAATGTGAAAAATACTCAGACATAAAATAAACATCAATCGCATCGCAAAATGCTATCAATATTGTGTTATGTTGTACTGTAATTAACCATATTAGGTACTTTAGGGTGTCGCGTTCAAAGGGTCCGCACAGAACCCTTTCTCCCCCTTCCCCTTTCCCCCCAGTTGTCTGTCCGTCTGGCTGTCCGCACCCCCTCACCCCCAATCTATACTCTGCGTATAATTTGAATTCGGTCTGTAGCTAGATATAGATGTAGCCAGTCTTTAGTCCGCCATCATTGCAAACATACCTATCTAGAGGTATGTTTGCAATGATGGCGGACTAAAGACTGGTGCATATTGTTGCAAAGAATTTTATTATTTTTGTTGGTGTAGATTAGTTTCGATTTTGAGGTTTCTTTTAGAAAGCTGCTCTACGCCAATTACCGTGAATTGTACAGGGTGACTTGTAATTTGACGAATTCCTTCCTGGACGTGATAATTTGACCATTTCGCAACATTTAAGCACCCCATATACCCAAGGCGAAAATCCATGGAATTCGATAAAATCCAAGACTTGTGTTACCAAAAAATTCCCAAAGACCAATTTTCGACATAAAATATCAGTTTTCTGTACACTCTCAAGTTGAAGGGCCATTAATACTGTAAAAAAGCATTTGGTGTACCTAACCATGTGCTCAAAAATATGAAACATCTCAAAGATACAACAATAAGTTAATTAACGATTTACAAAAATCGTCTACATATATATCAAGTAGGTATGTAGACGATATTGGGATATTTTCGGAAACACAAATCTTGGATCTTCTAGAATCTCATACATTTTCGTCTAGGATAGATGGGGTGCTTAAATGTTGCAAAGGGGCACACTATCACGTCCTGGAAGGAATACGTATTACTAGTCACCTAGTAAGTAAAACAATAATGTGTTTAGTTGATTTTATTGATAATGTAATATGAGACTCTCGAGTTTAGAAATATGTTTAAGTTTGTGCTAGAAATATATTCCAAAGGAAGCGAGCGCGAACACGAATATTCTTCCTATATAGGGCGACGCTTCTTTACGACATTACTCTGTGCTCTGAATACACTCCGAGACTTTTATATTAACATAAATATCGAACGCTAACATTGTGGGCGTCTATTTGCGAATCCATTTCATTGCCTTTGACAGGAACGAAAACGCACCATTCATCTGAAGTCTGCAGTCATGTCGTAATAGCGTGTAACATAAATAAAAAGCCTCGGTTCTTGTTAGTTCGTCGGCAAAGCTCTCGAAGTGCGCCGTCGCCCGTCCGCCATGCTGCTCTCAGTTCCTTTGAGGAGCAAACATCAATATAATTGGATTGCCTTACAATTTTTAAGTAAACAACCCATAGAGTCGTAAAAGCATGCTGAGGACTTGTTTGAGGAGTTCCTATTCCGCAGCTGAATAAGAAAACTTTGACTTTGTATGCTTTTCTCGAAGCCACTCCTTTGAAGATGTCTGTGCATTACGTTAATGGGAATATCCAATTTTGTATCCGTGAAGACACTCAGTAGGTATGTCTTCTCACTACTTTGGAAATCTTTAGTCAAAGGCAAAGAAAGTGGCTGCTCTAAAAAGGAAAATATGTTTTTTGCGCACACATATTCTACGGGGTGTCCGAAAAGTCATGGATTACCTTTTACCAATAAAAAAAAATGACCTAGCAATAATTTTTTTTTTTCACCAGGCCGATCAAAAATAAGGTAATTTTTTTTTTGGTGGAAATTTTAAGTTTGAACCGTGGTTTGAACCAAAATTTTCGCTTTGTTAGCTTATGCATGATAGCATAATTGTGACACGGAGGAGGCTTTATCTATATCCACCACACGGATCCCTGCGAGCTGAGGGTTGGTAGATGTCACATGTCATCGATTTTTTGTTTCCAAGCCAAGTTGGGTTCTACATGTTAGATTAGAGTTCTAATTAAATATTATAAAAGTGCCTGCGTGAGTTCGAACTAACGACAGGAAAGTTACCACTGAGCCCTTTCACATCGAGGAGGCCTTGTATCCCAGCAGTCGTATTGTTATAGGCTGATCATCGCATGCATAAGCTAAATATTAGTTGTCTTCAAATACAATATTGTCTTTCAATATTTATTTGATGGGATCTTTGCAATCTAAAATTCATTTTCGAAATTGCGTTCTCGCTTCCTTAGTGACTTTTTGCATTTAAGAGCCAGCGCAGACGACGGACATTTGTCCGCGGACCTTTTCGTCCGCCAAAATAGAGCGCTTACAACTGCATCAAGTAACGCACACGAGGGACTAAAAATACCACGGACAAAAAGTCCGCCTCGTGTGCGTTACTTGATGCAGTTCTAAGCGCTCTATATTGGCGGACAAAAAAGTCCGCGGACAATTGTCCGTCGTCTGCGCTGGCCCTTAATGGAATGTTTTAACCATCAACAATATAATTTAGAAGGTACCTTTGTGATTTACTTCAAGTGAATAAATCTTTTTACGAGTATCAGAACCAGCAAATCTATCAGACAAAGAACAGAACAATACTAAGAAAAACCTACCTCAAACTCGGATCAGCTATAAAGCCCGCGAGATAAAATATCGGCACAGGATCGTGGTGAAACTCCCAACTTCTTCACATAAAGCTTTAGCTGAGCCAAAGTTGTTTTACTCTCTTTATTATCGATTAGTTGTGCCTGCGACTTCGTTCGCGTGGATATCAGAAAACAATAATGTGTCGCTTAGGAAAGGTGTAAGTAATTACCACTCCTTCATTGAAAAGGAAGAATCTTCCGATCTTGCCTGGTGGGAGGCGTTACCTGGGGTTCTCTCTACCACAGCCCTTTCGACAGTATATTAGAATGTACTCTGTGCCTTTCGACTGCAGTCACTGCGTCTTCAGGGTTCATAATGTCAATGCGACGAAGTGTCACTTTGATTTTTGAGAATAATTAAAAATAAAAGCGCCTGGGCGAGGCTGACTATCTGACCAAACAGCCACTACCATTATGTCTTTAAATTATCTTAACTTTGATTTGGTCAAGATAAACTTTGCCAAAGAGTGTATTTATAAATTCAAGTCGTCGTAGAAATCAAAATAGTTTTTCAAATACGGTCTTCAGGGCTGCTTAAATTTACTTTGTCAAATTTCAAAATCGATTTAGTATAAACTAAATCTTTAGTGTGTCCATGATAAATGTTATTAAAGCGCATACTTTCTGAACAAAGAATTTATAAAGAAATAGTTAATACTTAATTGAATTATGAAGAAAGACTTAACTACATCTAAATGAAGCCAAATCATTCAATAATTGAATTTTTTTTCAACAGCTATCTTGGATTTTCTTTTTGACCTCATTATCACTCTCTGTCTCTTTCTTTTGCATAAATGAAAAGTCGCATGGAGGGGGCATAACGATTTTTCATTACGTGACGATTTCTCTCATTTTACTCCTATCGCAAGTTTCGTAAAAGAACTTCGTTCCAGTAACACCGCGATTCAGACTATGACATTTGCTCAACGCCATCTATCGAACAAAGTGGTGAACACGAAACTCGCTCTGCATTAATCAACTTTCTAAAATCAATAATTATCTAACATTGGATTCTTTATCGATTAGAACACCACATCAATTATTGTTATTTTACATTATCCTCACTTTTTTATTTGAAATACATTTAGTGCCACTAATCAACCATCAATGAAAAGCGATTTTTATAACATTACTAGCCCACCCAGAAAACTTCGTACCGCCTAAAAATCAGATCGAGTATATGAGAAAATGTTAATAATCTGCATTATTTTTTTTTTTGTCAATTTTCCCTTGTTTTAATAGTTATTCTGCTATTCGGGGCGGAGACAAATCCAACAATCAACGATCATAAAAATCGGAACGGCCGTTCTTGAGTTATAAGTGGTGTAACTAATCCGACTTTTTGTATATATATAATAAATATAATATATAGATATTCACTATCATAACTTTTTTAAATAACACAGACATATTTAAATCACAATATGATTTCCTTAGTACTATATCGCGCCAATAGAGGTCGTTACGTGTACATTACGTAATGAATAGTTTTTTTTCCATAGAATACTTTAAATTGATTGTATCTTATAATAAGAGTGAAGCGATTGCGATGAAAGAAAAACTAATCATTACTCCGAGCTCTACACTATTTTTGAGTATAAAAATTAACCATACTGGTTTAGTACTTTTTACGTACTCCCGGTTCATGTGAAATGTCTCACATCCAAACAGATAAACCGACAAATGGACAAAAATACTACAGATTTATTATAAGTAGGTGTGTATAGATAGATGTAGTGGAAAACCGAGCCGGCGATAAACCTTTGGCACCAAAGCTGCGAATAAAATTCAATTGTCTGTCGAATTTTTCCATTCAGGTGAAATATTAAACCAAAATTCAAGTGAAGGAATTATATGTATTTGAAACTACGAGAACAATACAAAAATATTGGAAAGGTGTTCTCAATAAATTGCACGAAGGAGGTTTTATTTCCTTTAAAACTCGTGTTGTGTTGACAGCGTTTGATAAATGCTGCAGCGGCGCTTTCTTCTCACGTAATTTCGAATGGCGTATCCGGGGCCAACGTGGCGAAATGCACATAAATGATCGATGAATATTATTTTTCTTGAAGCGTTTCGTTGTAGTTCTCGTGCTATGCATTAATTACTTGAATTCACTTACACTTAGGTACTGTTGAATTTCTTGTCGGCACTTTGAATTACTTTCAGCTCGTTTTCAGGAGTGTCGATGTAACGTCTTGTAATGACGATAAGCATGTACTTAGTTGTTATTTTTAAATTTTAAAAACATTAAGAAAGCTGTTGTATCTTGGAAATATTTAATTCTATGACGTCCCTATCTAATAATACATAGGTTTAAAGCACCTTTATAACAAACCACATCAGAGTTTAAATCCAATTTCCCTTAAAACAGGAAGCAATAATAATTTCTTCTACACAGAGCTAATCAACAGCTTTTAAACATAAAAGTTAACAGGAAATCTGTACCATAATAGCTAGATGTTTTTCTCTCTCGTCGTTCCCCTAATGGGTATCTTGAAAAGGATATTTTCTTAGACGGAGCCTTTCAAACGTTGTTTTTGATTTTCCCGCGTCGCCGCCGCGGTCCCGTAAATTGGCTTTCGAAATACTATAAACCAAATAATAAAATACGTTTCGCCACGCTCTGCTCAGTGTACACTGGAGGAAACAAAGGGAAACGCTACACTTGTAGTTATGCTTATGCCTTTACAAAATAATCATTTAAAGTTTTTTCTTCGGTATGCTTCTGTTTTCTTTTTGCATGGGAGGCTTAACGTCTGCGTTCGTCTCTCAGTAGGTACTGTGTATTGAGTTTTGCTCTTACTTCCCTAGACCGGATTTTTTCTTATTCTTTCGTAGTTTCCGCTCTCGGGAGAGTGTTTTGATATTGATTTTAGACTTCAGCTTTTGTGAGTGAAAATGTAGAAGTTACTTAGTAGAAAAATATAAAACTTACGCTTACTGACTTCGTCTTGCTAACTAACATGTAATTGTTTTTTAAGTACCTAATTGCTAAGACGACAATCATATCAAGTTGATAAACAAATTGTTGCTAGGATAACGATTGATATTTTAAAATAACATCTATCCTTACCAAGTATTTTATCATCCAAATTCATTTTTTTAGATCGGTTTTTGTAATACTTCGGTAATAATCGGTTTTTGGCATTTGTAATACTTTCCGTTGGTTTAATTTACACACTGCAGAATTGTTCATCCAGAAGGACATAAAAAACACAAAATAATGTTTAAAATGTCTCCAACAGCTTTTTCGCGCACAGTTTTCCACAAACGTTTCATCTGAAAGTATGTAAAATATTCGACCTACATGAGTAGGTTCACGAAGATTCGAGTCACCTTTTCACCCTCTATAAAACCCAGACGGTCATGTGAAGTTTAATCAACATCGTATTACACTCTAACTAACCTTCATATTGTAAAGCGGCGCAATTTGAGACCGACATCATTAGTGCATGCTGCCATCGTGTACTCGTGTACTCGACAGCGTACAACGTGTACTAGTACAGTGTACTTATAGTCAGAACTAACATCTGGGGAAGTCTTAAAGTATGAATGGGACAAGCTGAACAAACTTATAGCCATCTTTTTTTTTGCTCACTGCATGTATAATATATCTAAACTTTTATTCCGATATTCTCAAGTGATCGAGACTTATGCGGGTGAAACCTCGGGGCATAGCTAGTAATTATAATAAAAGGACAGATAGCATGCTATAAAACGTGTAACGTTAAATGCGCAAAACCTCAGACACCCCAACTGATTTTTAATTCAATTGACTTATTTCAGAGAGAAAATAAGTCATTAAAAAAATTGTAAAGGTTTTATGTGCTGTTTTAGTTTTACTGGCCATTCTGATAGTTTCTTGCGTCTGCGACGACGCTTTACCGAGGGAGGAGTCGTCACCGGGCCGCTGCGCCGCGCTGACATTGGGTTGTTTGACCTATTAATAAATAGACACGGCAACGTTTTCAATGAAGATTTTTTGAAAAATGTGACGTATATTAAAACGTGGTTCAATTAATTCTGCTCGTTATTCTGATCAAACTATTTTCAGGTTTTGCGCATTTAACGTTACACGTTGTATATTTTTTTGTTCTTTATTCTTTCATACCAATTATTTTCTATTTTGTGAATGTGAGAACGGCTTTGTAGACTCATAGATGATTCGATTTGCTGACCCTATTCTATTATAGTAAGTAGACGTAGGTACCTGGTATTTGTTGACAGGTGTGCTTGTATTGCTTCCATGCTTGCTGCCATGAATGAATTATTGCGTTCACCAATCAATCTGCCAAACGTAATGTTGTTACGGCTGCTGCCATAATTATTAAATAGTTATCTTTATACATATTGTCACTTCTGGGTGATTGGCAGATGATTGATGAAGCCGTCTAGCCTTTTCCCAACTATTTTGGGGTCGGCTTCCAGTTTAACCAGATGCAGTTGAATATCGGTATTTGACATGGTTCGACTGCCTATCTGACCTTCACAAAACAGTTACTGGGTAATACGATACCCTTCGGTAAGACAGATTGTCAGACTTTTAGGTTTCTGACTACCCGTACCCGACTGTCAAAGATTTACGAATGACAGCCGGGACCAACGGCTTATCGTGCTTTCCGAGGCACAGAGGATCTCGATTGTAATACTATTTATAACACATTTGCTCGTAAAAGGTCTCTTACTGCACCAATTTCAATATCGTAATGTATCTCATTACGTACTTGTGCGTAATTGTAATGTAAAGCGCACGGTTTATCAAGATGCTCCGTCTAAAACGAACGGTACTTTTTTAAATCTTAGCAAAGAGTTTTTATGTCAGAAAAGTGGTCAACATTTTATGAATAAAATTAACTTTGGGAGATAAAATAAAATAAATAAACATTTAATTCTTTAATTTAATTAATTTTGACAATTAATTACAACCATTTATCTGTAACAAAAACACAAAAGTATTAATTTACTTTATTAGTAATACTGGCTGTTTTTTGTGCCTTTGCCATAAACTATACATATACACAATTTTACAAATTGTTCGAATTTTAATAACTGTTTTAACAAGTAATTAAAGATTTATTCGTTTAAGAAAGTCCGAGTTTTATTTATTTCCTCACAAATGTGTTATAAAACGTCGTATGACATACGTGCGGTTTGATAATTACAGCCTCTGCTTTCTTATAGCCCTCACCTACGGCTCGGGCTAGCAATATCGCCTCAGCTGTAATTTTCAACTTACCGCAATTATATCATAATGTACTATTACATAACCAGACGCGTCAAACATAGCTTAAACTTCGATGGAACCGTGTAGCTGTTATCATTTAGCCACGAGCACCTCGAGATGATTGATGAAGCTATGGAAGCATAATATCTACAGAAATAAAACTGCAATCTAAAGTGTGAACACTCTGCGCTTAATCTTGTGTGCAGATTCAATCCTACATCGAACGAGTCCTTATCAAATAAACATATTACAAACATAAGGACTACGTGGAAGACAAGGATTTTTGGCAATAATTCCTTCTGCACGCCACATGGCTTCCCTGGTACCTCGTTAACGGCATAATAGACTAGACTAGAGACACGGTAATATTATAATATACTATATAACTAGCCCGACTTTGTTTTATTTATGTATATACATAGATCGTAAGTTCAATCCTTCATTAGTGACTTTTGTGTATATACGATTCATTGTTATATTCAGGTTTTGTAACAGTTGTAATGAAAATAATTTTATTTAGATTTACATAAATTGAATAGGTTTTTTGTTTCTTTTTGTTCTCTATTCTTTTATATCGATGATTGTCAATTTTGTGAATGTGAGAACGTTATAGGCCTTGTAGAACCATAGACGCCTTGATTTGTTGACGAATTAATAAATAATTAATATATGATTGTTCTAACTGGTACTTGTTGACACGCGTACACTATCCTCCCAGACCTATTAGCAGTGTAATTTGAAACATTGTAAAAGCCTTTTTTTTTAAAGATTAACCTTGTTTTTTTCCATCTTTTCTCCAAAGGAATCGACTAATTGGAACCGTGCACCTAGCTTCTGAAGCTTCACAAGTTCCCATGTACATAATATGCACGTTTATGTGAATCCTTGCCAATTCACAAGACCATACTTAACTTACACATTAGCAGTGGCTAGTTCCTGCGATAGTTAGTACTGCTGACACTTCTGAAAGTGTACTTAAGATACCAACGTCTACATTAGGCTGTCACATTAATACTCTGAGAGTACAGCACTCTCTAGACGACGCGCCTTCCGGATACCTCGCTCCTGCACTCTGTGCATTAGGGCCAGCGCAGACGACGGACATTTGTCCGCAAACTTTTTCGTCCGCCAAAATAGAGCGTTTACAACTGCATCAAGTAACGCACACGAGGGACTAAAAATACCACGGACAAAAAGTCCGCGTCGTGTGCGTTACTTGATGCAGTTCTAAGCGCTCTATATTGGCGGACAAAAAAGTCCGCGGACAATTGTCCGTCGTCTGCGCTGGCTCTTAGCCCAGCGTTACCCAGCGCAGCACAGGATTTTCCAGCCCAGCTAAATGCACTGACCTGTTTACTCGATATTAGACGGAGACTCAATTTTCTACCTCCACTTTAAAGATATTACGGTTTTTAAGTAAAAAGACTCGCGTACAACGTAATTGAGTTTGTACTCGCAGTTCGTTATGAGATTGAAGTGCTTTTTTAATCAGTTTATGCGCTGAAAGTATTTTTACCGTGTTTTTTTTTGCAGTTATGTATATAATTGCATTTTGTTAATGTAAACATAACTGGTGACATGTGGGTCCTGTCAAATTTTCTCAATCAATCTTGAACCTAATGCTAATAGCGATAATATTGAAAATCTATTAAAGAAATTTGACAGATTGTACCTAGTAGCGTCTATACCTAATATACATATAAGTTCACCCCTGACTATCTTCGCCTCGTGGTGTTATGTTATGCAATTGTTGTATTTATTTCTTTAAGGTGGAACAAGTATGTATTTACAGAATTATAATATTAGGACATCCCACTTCCAGTGTCATATTTTTTTATTATAATTATTTTACAAAAACTGAGTACTATACTATATAACCTTGTGACACTAATCAATAATCTCCACCACTATTAATCACTCGCTCCCAGACTGCTGGCAAATCTTGAACACCATTTAAAGTACCACTTTCATTTAATTCATCAATAAAGCTCTTTAGTTTAATATCTAACTCCTTTTTGCTATTGTATCGAGTACCCGACAATTTCCTCTTCACATGGCCAAAACAATTGAAATCACAAGGATTCATATCCGGGGAATATGGCGGCTGAATAATTTCAATCCATCCTTTATCTTCAATTAAATTCTGAACTATTTCTGATTTGTGCGGTCTGGCGTTATCATGTAAAATTATAGGACTCGTTATATGATGTTCGTCTGCCCAAATAGGAATATTTTCTTCTAAAAATGACTTATATCGCTCTCCAGTCATAGTTATATTTTCATCATAAGTTCTCCAAAAAGCAATGCCTCTGACATCCATAGCTACTATTAGTAGTATTTTTCGTTCATGTAGCTCGTGGTAAATGTTCAGCTGAAGTGCCCGGTTCCACCCAACATCGTGACTGATGTCTTTGACGAGGAGTATAAAATTCGACCCAAGTTTCATCAAGGCATATGAATCTATTAAGTATATTTTTCTTACGGCGATACCACGATAAATGGCTACGCGCAGTTTCATAACGAAACTCCTTCTGATCCGTGTTCAGAGTGTGGGGCACCCACACTGCACTTTTATTGACCAGACATAAATCCTCCGTGAGTAATCTATGTATAGTGGAATGAGGAATGTTAATTTGAGTGGAGAGATCACTGACACTGACCCTACGTGACTGACGAAGTGCTTCCTTGATTTTGTCCCTTGCTTCTAATCTAGTCGATGATAATGATCGAGGTGCTCGCGGCTCATCTTCAGCTGTGGTTCTTCCTTGTTTGTACATTTCAAGCCATCGCTGTACGGTTCTTTTATTTAAGGCGTTACGACCAACACACTTTACCAGTAAGTCGTGCGCAACTCCTCCAGAGTAGTTGAGTAAAGCACAAAACTTTAGAAATATACGTTACTCCACTACATTAATAGATTTTTTTAAATCTTCCATTTTAAATCAATGCACGTCTTGACAATACAACACACCAAATTAAACTAACATGATTGTACAAGACAACACATGCGTTAACTATTGCATACCATTGCGCAATACATAAATATTGGAAATAAAAAATATGACACTGGAAGTGGGATGACCTAATAATTCAAATCATCAATACAACCGTCTAAGTTTATTTATTTATTTATATTCACACTGGAACGCCATTCAGCAATTACACCAAACAAAAAATGACTTCATGTGCTGCTTCCCATCCATCCTGTGCGCGGTGGACATCGAACGTGCGGCGATGGATCACGCACGCTCACGCATCGTCAAGACATTTTCCATAGCCCCATCACTCCTTCCATATTGCGCACACTCTTTGCGAGCTTATGAAAATCAATTAATTTTTCAAAATATAGGCATCACAATTGAAAAAAAACGGAGAATTTTAAGGTCCTGACTGACGGATGACGGTATGATGTTAAGTTCATATAAACCCTATTGATTGATATTTCGAAATAGCCATTTGTGAACTTAGAGGGTTTGGATTATCATTAGTACATTATTATTATTATTATTACACGTATCATATTCTGTTCAACGTATACCCTGGCACTGACCTGCTAATTGGAAAACGAAAATTTTAATTTTTCGGGCTACCTCGGTGCTTCCTCTTTATATGTATAATTGACGACCGTATTATGATAAAAACCCGAAACTGTCAGATTTTCCCAATCAACTTTGAACCTTATGCTTTAGCGATAAAGTGGGAAATCTATTAAAGAAATTTGACATATGGTAGTAGCTTGATGTGCTGGCGTCTGTACCTATTACATTTTACTAGAATCATTCGTAGAACTTTAACACCCGTTACGGGTAGTCAGAAGCCCGAAATTCTTACCAAGGGGTATCGTATTACAGCTCTTTCCAACGGCCGTCCAGTTCTGCAGGAACAGTTTTTACTGAATCCTGCAAAAATCACTAGTGTGTTAACACACAATAGTTTGCATCCTGTTTTTCGCGGTGGAGCAATATGTAATTAAACTGGATCCTGTTTTTCAGTTTGTAGTGACAAAACCGAATAGCGTAATTCGAATGGATCGGTTTTTTGCCGGTTACTGCAAAAAGGGTGCTTGTGTGAATATATATATTTAAAAACGTACTCTACTAAACGGGATCCTGCAAAAACTGTACCTTGCCGTGGGAAAGCGCCCTTACCCAGTAACTGGGTTGTGGAGGTCAGATAGGCAGTCGTTTTATGTATACCTAATACTGGTATTCAGCTGCATCCGGTGAGACTGGAAGCCGTTCCCCAAGTTAGTTCGGAAAAAGGCTCGGCAAATTAATAATCATAATTTATAATATGAATAAGGAATTAGTGTCCTGAAGAAACAAGAAGGCTTCTAGTAAGAGTCTTGAGCTGTACTCTAGGTATTCAGCTTGATTGATTGACAGAATACTAAATCGGCTTGATTGACATCTCTGTGGCATCTGCAGAACATGAAGCAATACTTCCACTAAAGTTCTTTCTCAGTCATTTTACTTCTGATTTTGCATCAGTGTCCAAATCACAGTGATATTTATTGTAATTCAAATAAGGTTGCTTTTGGGTTTTGGCAGCCACTGACAAGTCTGACAAAACCATTGTGATCTTTATCCTCGTTATAATAAGGTAGCTTTTATGTTGCTGCTGTCAAGAGAAAAAATAATTGTGAATGGACTTTAGTTCTAATTTGTCCTGTAGTTCGTTATTTAAGAAAGTGCCGTTCTAATAGTCTGAATGTGAGATCAGCCGTGCGATTCTGTAACCATCTCACCGTGAAAGCTTGGGTGAAGTGAGCGTGGCGTGGAGTGAGCTGTCATTCGCTAGGGATTAACATTATTAAGTGCTCACTTCACTTGTGATTTCACGGTGAGATTTTTACAGAATCGACCGGCAATACTTCATCTTCATCTCATTGTTTCATTTAACAACAGAATTTCTTATCTTGTGTTGAGAAAAAGGGAGCATCATCAGCCCATACATAATGTTCCCACAGCTGGGACACAGGCCTCCTCTAAGTGAGGTGGAGTGGGCTGTAATCCACCACGCGGGCCCATTGCGGATTGGTAATGTCACATGTCTTCGAATTTTTGGTTCGAGAACATGCAGTTTCCTCACAATGCTTTCCTTCACCGTTCTGAGAGCAGTGGTGATGAAATTATTAACTTCCTGATTAAGGAAGTTATAGTAATCACCCCGATTTTCGAAATCGATTTTTTTTCGATATCTTTACGTTTTGAGATGTTCTGAGTAATCCTAGACAGTTGTTAAGTGGATGTATGTGTGTGTGTGTGTGTGAAAAATGTGAAAATCGCGAATTCACGATTTCTAAAAAAATAATGCTGCGATCGGATTGGATTTGGTGCCAATCGATGCGTATAATCATCACTCAAAAGTGATGGAAATTTGAGAAATATTGGTCTAGCGAATCCTAAGTTTTTTAAGAAAATGTCAAAATTGAATAGGTGTGTTATTTTCGTCAAAGGTGAATGCCCGAATATGGCCCACCGCGAACACATTTTTTACACAAAGTAAAGCGCCTGTCTGGGTTCGAACCTACGACCTACAACTCGTAGGTCGCGGCCGTTACCACTGGGCCACCACTGCACAGTCCACGTTCGAGAAAGAGAGAGCTCATTGTAATGGCATTTCTGAAAATCGCATCGATTTGGCTCTTCACCAACGTAGTACTTACTGAAACTAATTATTTTGAGTTTCTTAGTATTGTTTGTTTTCAGCAGCCGTTTATTGTATCAATCAAGTACCAAGTCGTGAGCAATATATTAGTTGCTCACGACTCTCATGTACAGACGCCAGCACATCAAGCTACCCGAAACTGTCAGATTTTCCCAATCAACTTTGAACCTTTTGCTTTAACGATAAAGTTGAAAATCTATTTAAGAAATCTGACAGATTGTAGTAGCTTGATATGCTGGCGTCTGTACATTATGTATGATGCAGGGATCCTTGCTAGATTACGAGTTATATTTGAGAATTTGAGTTAATTTTCAAGTTACGAAACAACAAACTCAATATCATACTTAACAAAGTTCAAATTCCATTGCAACCAAATACTTATTAGGACATTTTTGTTACAAATGGTTAAGTACTCAAAAATCAACTTAGAATACATTTTACTAAAGTAGATAATGGAATGTAAAAAAATCTGAGATTATGAACACTGCCTTAGTTTGTATTCTTATTTTAAGTGTAGGTACTTATTTTAGCGAAATTGGAAATAATAGAATTTCGTACATAGGTACTTAAAATTTTCTTTATTAAATATTTCAATGTATAATCACAATTTTTTTTTAGCTAAGTACATAGGAATATATTAATATATTAATTAAAAATAAATCTCAAAATAACAACATAGTTTGGCATATAGGTAATGTTTCAAATTAATGTTAAAAATTTCTTTTAAAAAACCAACAATATTCAATATTTCGAGATCTAATAAATAAACATTTTGCTATTTTGAACTAAGTTAAAGAGATCAAAACTTGAATCAGGTAACGATAATAATATAACTAATTTGGTACAGTGGGATTAAATAGTGACGATAGAAAAATAGCATTGTTTTGGACGAAAGACGAACTACAGGCGAAATAATTAAATAAGCCGAAATCCCACGAATAAGACCATCCCATCCCTATACCACGTACATATAACATTTATATATTTGTTGATGACGCAGGTAGTTGGCTGCGTCAAGCGGTGCGACTGCCGAGTGTAGTGGTGTGTCGGATTGAGCTAGCGATGCTGAATTGCTGACGCGTTCGTTATCAGCATTCATTAGGGGTAAATGTTCCGTGACTCGCAACGCTGCGCTATGTGCGCTACGTCAAACCCAGCTAATGGGAATGTTTGCTTCGCTTGCGGATTCACCCGCGTATATTCCGTGAATTGTTAACGTTGATAATCATTTCTTTTTTCGTATAATTTGCAGAAATGTAATGTGCAGTGTCCATAAATCGTGGATTTGAAGTGAGTAATGAAAAGAGTTCATTTTTCACTTAAAATGTATGATTTCTGGATAAAATCGTTTAAATTCTATTTAATTTTTAAAGTATTCTATTGTGGTGTCTGGAACATAATAACAAAACGAATAACCCTTATAAACCCAGTGCTATAGCTTCATGGATATCTCTAGTATTTTTTATGTGTGTCATTATAGTGTTTGGCACACGTAAAATGGCGC
>OX451393.1:5744761-5778073 GCA_949629135.1 Eremobia ochroleuca
ATATTGCGATAGTACCGATGGAAATGGTAGTAGCGGCGCGAGTACGGCGTGAGTCGAGGTTACTCTGACGCGTGACTTGCAAGGTCCCCGCTGCATTGCACGATGCGCCAAGGTTGACTCGCTTCTCTATACCGATATAACCTAGGCCCCATTAATTAGTAAATTCAATAAAAATAAAATAGAAATAAAAAAATAAGATGCAGTCGTTAAAAAGTTAATACACCCTAGCGCAGTAGGCCGAAGTGAAATCTGCATCGGATTTTATCTTGTTGCATCGTTGCAGTTAGACAATTGCTTTCAACACGTATGTAACATAAATATAATAGGGTCGCCAGTGAGTACTTACAGTGAGCGTGTGGTTCAGGATCGCGTAGGCAGCCGGGAGGGGGAGGTGGAGGCGAGCAGGCGGCAGGCGGCAGCGGCGCGGCGGCTGGTGGCGCGGAGTCAGGCTCGGCAGGTGGCGTGCGAGCGGGCTGACGGCGCGCGCGACACTGGCGCGGGGCCCGTCTTGCCCCGCCGGCGGCCCTGGCGCGCTGACGTCACCTGGCCCAGGGCCCGACTGCGACGACTATTTTTGTCCGCAACTAATTATCTAGATCCTGCCTTTGTCCGGCCGTGTAACACTGACGAGGAAACCTGGTTTTATCTTTTAAAACCAGTTATATGTACATAGTTTGTAGCTAATTATTGAATAGATACGTCACTCGTGTCAATCGTTCATTTATTTATTTGTCAGCGCGCCGACGTAGCGTAATGTTACTACTGTGAGTCATTGTACTCGAAATTAAATAAAATACTTGATGTAATATATTTACAATATAGCAAAAATATATACCTACTCATTACACCGGTAAGTACAGCTTATTGTAAAATGAATCATATAATCGATTTAATATGGATTAGCCAACGACAGTCAGACCGAAATAAACAAGAAACTGTCCTATTTTAACACTAGTTCGTGGATGCGAATAACTGTGCCTGTACTATCTAACTAGAAATATCCAAACATTAACGTCCACAGCAATAACTATATCTAAAGTTGATAACGTTTTGATAGTTGCAATTTATCGTATTATGGAATATTTTCACAAAACTCAGTTTCACTTTTCATTATACAGCGGAATGAGAGTGAATTTAGTGACATTCCAGCCCTGCGAAATCGCAATCTTTTCCTTTTAAAGAGCATATGGAGCACTTACTGTTTTTTCGTCGGATAGTTGAATAGTAGCCAAAACGTTAGCGTGTGTAACAAAGGAGAAATTCCCCGGAGATAAAACTGCGGCCAACATATAATGAGTCATCCCGGTTTGTACGGCGTTGGAAGTCTCCCGGGTGTGGCTAAATAGGACAAACTATGCACGACACCGTCATAACTGAATACGAAGTTTGCGTCCACGTTTATGATATTGATATACGTAGGTACTACACACATATTAGCTATACTTTTTGGCTCTGCATAACGGACTGGCCAGTTTCAGTCTAGGTCTTTTTATAGTACTAAATGCAAGGCTGCATCGTGAACGCGTACATCTGTAGAGCTATTCTGTAAAAATCTCACAGTGAAATTTTCCACTTAATGTCATGATAGGATCGACACTATTGATAGCTCACTTCAACTAAGTTTTCACAGTGAGATTTTTACAGAATACCTAGCACCAACTATTATCCAGCCGTGCGATTCTGTAACCATCTCACCGTGAAAACTTGGGTGAAGTGAGCGTGGAGTGAGTCGTCAATAGTGTCAATCCCTAGCATCAGCATGACTCACAGCTCACTCTTAGCTCACTTCACCTTAGTTATCACGGTGAGATTTTTCCAGAATCGACCGGCAGATATATCTTACTTTAGAGATGTTTCGTATATCTGAGAATTAGAAATGTTTAACGATACCCCAAAGGTGTTCAAAAACTGCAATAAATGGTCAATGTTCACGCGAGTGAGAGTCATTCAGTTTGATGGATCATGCGAGGCTGCCATCTAAACAATATCAAAGAAGTTTTAAAACTGGAAATGATTATAAAATTGACTGACTTTTACTTGAACATATTGATTGTTCCCAATGAAATGAGATGAAATTGTTTATTCTGTAAATAGGATATCGGAATCACTTTTACACGTCATATTATAAAAAAAAAAATAAGCTATATAAGGTCGCTGTCTCTTTGTCATAGGAGTAACAGACAGTCCGCTGTGCAGGGCCTGCATGGAGGATGACGAGACAGCGGCACATGTGCTTCTAAGCTGCCCGGTGGTCGCCACTTACAGGGCAAAATACTTCGGTAACCCAGGTACCCTACGTGAGACGGTCAGTAACATCAAGGCGTTGCTGGCCTTCCTTGAGGAGCTGGGGTGGATCGAATGATCGATTTTCCCACCCGTACGCAAAATACGCTCATTGACGTGGAGTTGCGGACACCAGCCCGTATTACCTAAGGTCGCTGTCTGACTACTCCGAGAAGAAAATCCGAAACAAACTCAGAGGTTACAGTATTTTTTATTAAAGTGAATGTTTCGTGTGTGCAGCTTTTATGGTTATTTTTAAGGTTTCTGACCAAAATCACCTTTTACTGTCGTCTAATAGTATCAGTTAATCTATGCAAAAATGTAGGGAAAATTAACTTAGAAACTTATTGTTAGTAAAACAGCACCCTTATTGCGTACACTTTCAATCACCATCTGAATCATTTTGAAGGATATTGCTAATCCATTGCTTCAAATGTTCCAAAAATTAGTCCGCTCAGCAACGTAAATAACGCAATGAATAGTGATAATAATAATAATAATAATATTCCACAACTTTCACACAACGCCATCTAGTCCCAAACTAAGCAGAGCTTGTGCTATGAGTACTAGACAACTGATAAACATACATATATATTTCTAAATACATACATATATTAGATAAATTAATGTTGTTGAACTGTCAAAATTTCATCGCTGCTGTTACGCAATTACCCTGCAGGTAATTTCTATAATGTCCGGGTAATGTCATTAACACCCGTCACATATCTATGTAATAAACGCCTAGAAATTTTTCTTCCATTACATTCAAATCAAATCAAATCAAATCAAAAGTCATTTATTCAAACTAGGCTGAGAATCAGCACTTTTCGAACGTCAAAATTACATTTTACGAGCATCTAGTTATTGTTTCTTGTAATAATTGTCCTACCGTTTGTTCAACCATAAATTACCATAATCCGTTCGAACGTCAAAGAACCGATAAATCTTGTAATTTATGCACAGAATGCCACTGTAGCAGTTTTGCGTATATTTTTATAGTCTTACTGAAACAGTTTAACTCAATTTATCGTTACATTGGTACTTAGATATGCCTTGAAAGTTGAAACAATGAGTCTATCGAATTCAAGTTGATCGAAAATTGACCGGTTACCAACTATGCATTAGGTACCTCGGTTCATTTCTTAAATGGGTAATAAAATAATCACATTGCATTAATAGTTGCTAGTTTTGTAACTATCTAAAGTTAATTGAGTCGTTAACGTTTACTTATTACGTTTGGGTCATCATTCTTTGCGTGGGATCTCTCTTAACATTGATATAAATGAAGGCAAGAAGCCTTCACAAAGGATTGACATAGAACGAGTAGATGGTCATCATCACAAATGTAAAAAATAGTAATGACAGACAGTACCTTACCTACATCTCCAGCTATATATACATTTTGGCTTCCATGGTGGAAGTGTACATATTAGGCTTATGTCTCACTGTAGGACATCAGGTGGCGCAACCATAGTCGCGCTGACAGCGAAATATACATTTATAGTGGGTATCTCACCAGGACTCCGATCGGACTATGATCGGTTATTCATAATTTTTTTGGCAATAAGACTTTATCACAAGCCCTTAAATCAAAACTTTCCTCAATGTTCTTTGATCAACAGCACTCATTGTTCGTAATTTGCCATTTCTACATTTAACCAGGATACGACCGTTGAGGTAATAATGTGTGATGACTGGTTGTGGGCTGACGTCATCAACTGAACCCCGGTTTTCCTTGTTTCCGGGAGATTAAATAATTGTTCTGTATAAGTAATACGTATTTTTTCAATAATTACGTCTAAATTGTAATGATTCGACAAACATGGCCAGCCACTTCTGTTTGCTTACTCTGCAAGCTATGTCGGTGACTCCGGTTCTTTTCCGGATAGTTCCATTTCTAAATTTATTCTTCAAAGAGACTCCGAACATAGCTCGCTCAGAACCGATGGCCGGTGGAGCAGACGAGTCCTAGAGCGGAGACCGCGTATGGGCAAGCGTAGTTTGGAACGCCCCCCATCTAGATGGACGGACGACCTAAAGAAGGTGACTGGGGTAGACTGGATGCGGAAGGCGGACAGGGTGTTGTGGCGCAGTCTGGGAGAGGCCTATGTCCAGCAGTGGACTGCGATAGGCTGAATTGATTGATTCAGTTGATTGTAATGATTGCTTTTCCAGTTTTGTTTGTCCAAAAGGTACACCTTTTGGACAAACAAAACTATTTATCCATAAATATTATCATATGATACATCATATGATAATATTTATGGATAAATACTAAATTAATTATCTAATACTCGTAACAACAGTTCAAAGAAATCTAATTTGTTTTAGAAAGAATGTGTTCTACAAACTTTTGTTTTAAGTCAACCAGTGAGTAAATGAAATAATGGCATGAATTAAGAAGTAATTAATGATCCAAAACTAATGTATTTACTTACAAAATATGTTGTAATATGTTTGTAATCAAATTAACAGCAGACAAAACTGGCTATTTATATACATACTTATCAGAAGAGACACTACTATTTATCTTGCTTGGTTTCCAAGTTACCAAACGGAGTATGTAAGGGTCGTATGAGGAGGCCTTCTATAGTTGTGTAGTGTGTGTGGCCTTGTGTAGTAGCCCTGGGTAAAAAAAAGTGAGCTTATGTAAGTATGACTATTGAAATCTGCCTAGCTTTTTCCCAACTATATTGGGGTCGGCTTCCAGCCGGGACGAAGCTTAATACCAGTATTCCATGGAGCGACTGCCTATCTGCGCTCCACGACTCGGTTACTGGTTAACACGATACCTCTTGGTAAGACTGGTTGTCAGACTTTCGGGCTTCTGACGACCCGTAGGTAACTGGACCCGGACTGCCAAAGATCCAAGAATTACAGCTGGGACCAACGGCTTAAAGCGAGCTACTCACACACCTGCCGCAGGGCAGGGCGGACAAGCTAGGGCGCACGGCGGTCGCGGTAATATCGGAATTGTCTCTACACACGTGCCTGCCGTTCAGTGTTCGCAGTTCGGGTATAAGTTGAGCTAAACACACGCGTTGAGAATGGCACCAGTATTATCGAAAAATCAAAAGATCGGTATAGCCTTGGCTTTTTCTGTGGTCCTACATGACTTGTGAAAGAAGTGGAAGTAGATGACCTTAAAAACATTTTACGAATGGATATTGCTTCTTTTGAAGAGCTCCTTGCCTTTTTTTTTCATAAATGGTGAGACCATTTATGAAAAAAAAAGATACATTAATTCGGAATGCCATAAGTACTTACTAAAGAACCAACTGATAGAGAAATTGCCCCGATCGCGCTACACACGCGGCAACGTAGCAGGGCGGCAGGGACGATCTAGGGACAGAGGATGGTGTCGCGCCTGCTGCCCATACGCATCACAATTAAGGTGGCAATTAAGGGTCATCCCCACTTTTCCACCCTAGATTGCCCCTGTGGCAGGTGTGTGAGTATCCCGCAGTAACGTGCTCTCTGTTTAAACTTTCTGTTTAACTCTTATCTGTTCATTAACAAAAAGCTCACATCTTGATAAAATATTGAAGAAATGTTGTTCATACGATGCACATGTTACGTGCCGTCAGTGTCAGTTGTCGTCTTAATTAATTGTTTGATTGCATCTGTTGCGAGCGTCAACTGTTGTCCACATCAGCTAATTATATACATTCAATATATCTACAATACACCTACCACGTCAAGCTTACTCTAAGAATATACCTCTGCTCAGTGATCACATGAAAGGCGGCTAAAGAGTTGCATCAATAGAATGGACAATATTGCATTCCCTGCTACACAATAACGGCTGTCCAAATACAGAGCGTTTTTTGACAACGTAATGTCAAATACTGGTGAATTGGACAGATTTTCATGAGGACCGTTATAATATGACGGAACCGCTCTTTTAGGAACCTGGCCGATTACCTACTATAATTTACGGACCGTTATTGGTTAAAATTAAGGCTCTTGTATCTTTACCAATAATGAAGCAAACCCTTATTGAAGTAAGTAGCTACCTTCCCATATGGAAGGACATAGCTATCACAGGTAAAATTTGCTTACTGGATCTATTTATATGCCCAGTCTGGCAATAAAAAAAGATACCTTTGGTAAGCAAAACGATTCGTTTTTGCTTATAGAGGAACCGATCATCTTCATAAGTCTATGTATGTACTTTCTTTGTCAACCAAAATTGTAGGCTGATAAAAATCCATATAAATTGATAAAGTTGTCATTCGATCATATTTGCATAATCACCTGACATACCAACACCTCATGATATTTTATAACCAGATATGCAACTTATTCTGTTTTTTCCCTAATGTTATGTCCAATGCAAACAGATATTTCTAGTAAGTAGGCAATCAGAATGATCCAACAAGCATGGCGTACCCTTTGTAGACATATAAGTGTATGTAGATACTAAATCTACGTACATACACGTTTTGGCGAGTGTGTGTAGATAAGATAAATTAAATATATCAGTCGCATTTCTTTATAGCGTTGTTATTGTGTGCGCTGATATGGCACGAGTACCGCAGGTAGTGACAAATAGTACCTAAGTCTTACACACAAATGCATATATATGTTCACTTGGATCGTGTTTGTTTGGATTCTCCGTAGATGACTGAGGTCATTAAAATGTACAGACGCCAGCAGCGCATCAAGCTACTACAATCTGTCAAATTTCTTTAATAGATTATCAACTTTAGCGCTAAAACATAAGGTTCAAAGTTGATTGGGGAAATTTGACAGATTCAGAGACGTGCTGGCTTCTGTACCTACCTAATGATAAAAGTGACTTAGGTACATTTACGGGTCGGTGATTTCATGCTTAAGATTCACTTTTATTTATCTTTTTTTTGCTAATTATGCAGAAGGATTTAGGTATAAATTGGAAGACAGACACACAAATAACTAGTACTTACTCATGTCTTTGAATTTGTCGAATAACTTGTCTTTGGTAAAAGAAATAAGTAACTTGTCTTTGGTAAAATAATAACTTGTCTTTGGTTAAAGAGAAGACACCTTTAAAAACACAATACTTACAACTCTTACAAGGGTGTTGTTTAAATGACTGGCTGGTAATAACGTGTTGCATGTAAAGACAGCAACAAGTTCGAGTGGTAACAGGTTGGCAGCCTTCCCTCGACGTCCACTTTCATACCGTGGGAAGATTAGAGGCTGGTGCTCACAGCTGAGAAAAACAACCACTTTCTTTTACAGACCAGCGGCATTGTGGAAATTGTGGGATGTTATGTAGGAAAAATATTATATACCTATGTGAAACATTGGTAATTTTTGTGTATATTTTCCTTCTATTTTAATAAAAGCCTATTCCTACTTAAACTAAAATAAGCCGATATATGTATATTTATTTAATTCTGTCAAAAACACGATGACGTTATCTTATCTGACAAACATAAAAATGTTTTATAGATAAGAAGAGCGTCTCAAAGACGTCAGCCCTCTCTATGTGTCAATTATAACTGTAATAATCTTATCACAGTAGAGGTATTGGTGAATTATGACTCATTCTTGATTATCACTGTCTTATTCTAATGAATAAAAGTCACTTACACGAGTGTAAACAAATTTTAACTCTGTTTCTTTCCATAAACGGTGAACCCCGTATTTTCCTTCCCACAAACAAAAAGACGAACTATATTTTCCTGAGGGAAACTTTCCTGAGCGAAACATACGACGCAACAAATTCTCCCATTTGATTAAATTACTACCGATTCGACTAAATCCAATTTTCCAATTTAGTAGTAAGTAGAGCCGCAATTTGGCGATCTTGTTAGTTTTTAGGGTTATGTAAGAAATACAGTTTCCGTAACATAGATTGAGTTCCGATACGAATTAGACTGGAGAGGCCATTTGTATGGTGTGTAAGTAAATATAGTTTATTAAGTTATCAAGGCAGTTTAGGCCGGAACGTATAAGAAACTGGTTTTATGTGTGTGTATGTGTTTCTAACTCAATCTTGGACACCATGAATGGGCTTCAACAGTAAATGAAAAACGTCATGAGGCATCTTGGACTGAGTGGTCTGAAATCGCCAACACACTAAAGGTAGTAGTCGAAAATGAGGATTCCTGTGAACAAGAAAAAGTATCATAACTATAATTTTTATCTTTTATTTCCACAGAACAGTTATACGACCTTAGCGGCTGCAGCTGAAAAAGGTCGTCATTTAAACAAAGTCAATAGTTCGTCGTTTTTATTGTTAACAAAAACTTATCAATAGTCTTGATACAGTCTATTTACTCTTTAGTAATCTGCGAGTATTGTCACGATTTCGTTGAAAAAACTTGGATCTGCTTTGTCTTGGATCTTCATTCTTCATCTTGTTGGAATATTCAGTAGCGGCCTGCTGTGATGATGAATGCAGATAAAATGCATTGACTGTGAGGAAAACCACCACTGTGGTTATACTTGCTGTAGTCAAATGTTATAGAGAAGAGAATACACAGAATAAGAGCTGCTTATCTTGTTAAACCGACGAAATAAGGAGGAGGTTCTCTAGCCGACGAGTATAATTAAATTAGCTAGCGAAACTCCCCAGACGAGTTCGGACGGTAAACATGATAAAACCAAAAAAATAATAATAATCCGATGACTTTTTTATGGGGTCATCGACCGCAGTTAATGTTGTCACTTGAAACATCAGTTTAAAAATCAGTTTTTTTTTGTGTAGATACACTTCGCAGAACTATCAATATCGAAACAGATTTTTTCAACTGATACTTCAAGTAACAACACTGCCACTCCTTTATTTTATCGTATTTAGATATCGATACCCATCGCGTCTGCAGAGTTTCGCTAGCTAATTTAATTTGACCCTGTATTTCATCGTTGCAGATGTTGAAATTTCAATAGGTATAGTAAGTTTCTATAGTTATAATTGGTGACCAGCAGTGCGATTATGTAACCATCTCACCGTCAAAACTTAGGTGAAGTGAGCGTGGAGTGAGCTGTCATCAGTGTCATCTCACCTGATACTAGGGATTGACCAAGCATACATTTACAATCATAATCGATATTTTAATAATATTTTTTATGCTAATTCTATTGATAATTTTATATAATTTCATCGCTAGTATTTTCGTTGTCAAAAAAATACTATTTTGTGGAGTTTTAAAATACATATTATAAAATAGCAAAACAGAAACTCTGTTTTTTTTTTCCTTTTTTTTTCCTAGGCTATGTAGTTCTGACGAGTCGAATAGAATTAGCATAAAAAATATGTTAAATATCTCGATTATGATTGTAAATGTTTGCATGGTCAATCCCTAGCCTCTGATGACACTGACAGCTCACTCCGCGTAAGTTTTCACGGTGAGATTTTTACAGAATCGACCGGCAGGCTGTTTGAACTGATTACTATAACTGTGTTTGATTAATTCTACCTCACATTGTGTCTGTTAGGACAGTTGGCGATATGCCTAAATAAATAGGTACAATAAAAAATCTCTCCAGCTGATAACGATTGAATTATCAATTACAGTACGTAATGTTAGTCATTTTTCTGTTTTTGACCATGTCTATGGTTCGGAATTTTCCAACCCGTTCCGGACACAAAGGGACAATCCCAAAGAGAATTCACATGGGTAAAAACATAAACATCAATTTATTTGTAGGTCTCTGAATATGTGTGACGAAAGAAAACCCTACACTTAATTTTAGGTATGTAAATATGAAAGTTTTGTTGTTATTGGTTTGTCCTTCATTCACGCAGCAACGGAGCAACAAATCGACGTGCTCATAGAGAGTATTATTTACTCTCCGGCACATACTCTCCGTATGTGCCAGAGAGAAAATAATGCCTGGTTTTATATCATTCTGAATTGGATATCACTGGGAGTTCCAGGGTCTAAGCACAGGGTTGCACAATACGACAATAATGTACTGTGATTGAACTTTGGTCACGTACGGAACGTGACTTCACCGTATCTTTGTATACAGTAGCAACCAATTCTACTGAGACAGAATTATATAGCCTTCTCGAGGATAATTCAGTTCAACATCAATTACTTTGTGTCCAGGTATTAAAATAGTGCCTAATAAAGAAACAAGCAGTGGTAGACAAATAATGAAACATTTGTTCCTTATATTTTCTTCCTTATATTTCTATCTGATAGAACGCTGGGATTCCTTGTACAGTAAATCACGAATTGTTTTCTAAAGAAACTGCGAGTTTTTTTTACTGAAAAAAGAGGAGAAAGCCTTGGTTCCGTTGAATGAGATAATGCAGAATTTGTTATTCTGAAAACACATGCGCCTCTTCCTTTCAGGGTACACCAATTGTTTTTCTTGTATAGTCAATCTCATCACTTTTGACTCAATAAAACCAGAAAGCGAAAATATGTTTGACTATTATTTAAAGGTATTTCGCCTTGACTGACGCTGATTGATTGCTTGCTCAAAACGTTCAAAAGAGGCAATAATGAAAACCACGCTGTGGTATCTACATTATCTTTGTGAGTCTAAACTAAATGTTTTAACGACGTTTAACTATTGTTGTTGTCGAGTTGTGAAGGTTACGTAAGTATCTATTATGTTTTTAGAGGAGCAACAGGGTGTAAAGTTCACCTCCATAGAAAAGAGAGAATCCTCCGACCAGACCAGGGTGTTGTGTCTGGTGGATACTGCCTAACGATTTATGTCGGGGCGTTGTATAATAATAAATTATAAGCTAGTAATTGAGCGGTAAACTCTGCTTGCGCGATGCAAAATTGTGCATGACGTCATTATGATGCGTAGTTCGCATGTGGCGATGTAGATTACGCCAAACATTACTTACTTTTTGAGTGGTGTTCAGGGTGTTATTTAATTCGTGTCAAATCTCCGTGGAGTAGACGAGATTCAGGAAAGGCGACTAAGATATTAAAGGAATGTACACTAGCCACCTTTAGTCTCTTCACATCCGTAACTGTATTAGTAGTCTATGACAAAGTCCACGCTAAGTAGTGGAGATGTAGTAAAAATGCAACAAGTTATTAACCTAACAAATGCATAAGAGATTCCGTTTTGTACAAATTAATTTCCTTATGGTCCTAAGATGTGAATCGCTCGTAAACGTACCTTTAAAGAATTGGATATCAAGTTTCCCTTTGAGCGCGTATTTTCCTATACTAAATGATTAATTCATGTAATAACTTCATGATAGGTGACAATCGGAACAGTCGTAAGGACTGCAAACACATTGTCTGTACAACTATGCTATCACTGTGCGACCTCGGAACATAAACGCGAAACATATGTGCACGCATTTCTTAAGGACGTAGCGACATGCAATCTATGCAATCTTATTTTCTTATCTTTTTCTTCTTATCTTATCATATATAGCTGTAGGTAATTATTATTAATCTTCGTCTTCTTCGTATCAATAATTCCATATCTATGAATTCTACAAAGACACAAAGACTTAGTGCAACTAAGTGATACTAACATAGTTTTTAAGTTTTATTTACTAACACAATTGTTATATTTTTATATTTATACTTAAGTTAAGGTATTTATCTATGTTACTTGAAAATAAATTGTTTTAATAATATTATTATTTTGATTTTATGTTTTTATATATCTCGGGAACATGGGGTCCCGCAGGGTAATTGCGTAACACACTATGAGTAGCAATGGGTTTCATTTTGATAGTGCAAAAAAATTCATTACGTTATTTACGTTGCTGAGCAGACAACTTTTTCGAACATATAGAGCAATGAATTAGTAATACGCTTCAAAATGATCCAAATTGAGAGTAATAGTGTGTTACGGAATTAGGTTGCCGGTCCTTTGGAAGGCGTACGAGAGGTCGAAGCCAACTCCCAGAGGCCCCTTAGGAAATTTTAATGAAATGCGGCACCATTCGACGATTATCCCTGTATGCACGTCAACGTAGAGATACGGTTAGTATTACTCGTATTATATTAGACTAACAATAAATTCAGCTAAAGAGTTTGATTTTTTGTTTGAACGCGCTAATTTCAGGAACTACCGGTTGAATATTTGAAAAAATCTTTTTGTATTTGATGGCCCAATTGCCCATGAGGAAGCCTATGAGGAAGGCTATAGGCTAATTAACATCGCGCTAGTACCCTTAGGAGCGGAGCAAAAAGAAAGAACGCTCACCGAAAACGAATTCATAGTGCGGACGGCGATGCGACGCGACGGCGTGGGTTGAGGGAACAAGAAATTTCACGTGGACGAATTCGCAGGCAGAAGCTAGTTTTATACAAGCTTCGCCCAGAATTCAGTCACGTCGACAGCGTTAACAAGCAGTTTCCTCGCAAAGGTTTCATATGATGTAGATATTATAGAGAGCAGGTAAATATGGATATTGTTAGGTGTTCGCTACTATAAACATGACCTTACTATTTTTCAACACCCCACTATTAACGCACGACGCCATCGCGGCAGGCCGAGACGAAGATGACGAGCTTGACCCCTACCGAAGGGACAGGCCGGCACTCGCAAAAGACAGAATTGTGTGGAAAAGGGAGAGGAAGGCCTTTGCCTTGCAGTGAGACAATACAGGCTAGTTAGATTCGATTAGAAGGGTCTTCCAATGGCCGCTACAAAGGAAAAATTGCTTAGAAAATTATCAGCAATTCGACAGATGGATTACTAGCAGATTGAATGATTGATTACACTAGTTTACAAAATTTTACTTTTTATTTATACCCCGAACCGAATGTATGTCAATATGTTTATCTACCTTCCCTAAACCTAAAAGTGTTAGCAGAAATATTTTATCACGTCGGAATTTTTTTCTGCCGTCAATTGTTTTTTTTTAACTACCCGACGTGGTGGTGATATTTTATTGTTTATTCGTTCGCTTCAAACGACAGTTACTTTGCTTTGGATTGATTTAAAATGGCTAGCAGAAAGTGCAAACAAAGTTCTGACCGTTTTTGTTATGTTTGTGGACAGTTTATATTTTCAAAAAAGAGAAGACCTATTGTAGATTCGTTAAAAACTGCATATCTTTATTATTTTGGATTTCCTGTTGCAAATCAAGATAAAAAGTGGGTGCCTCACGTGTTTTGCGAAAGCTGTAGAATCATCTTACTCCAGTGGTCATCAGGAGAAAAAGTTTACCTTCCATTTGGTTCGCCAATGCTATGGAGAGAACCTAGTAATCATGAAAATGATTGTTACTTTTGTGTTACGAAGACATTGGGATATAACAAAAAAAATAAGGCAAGTATTATGTATGCCGATGTTCCGTCTGTTACTAAGCCGATTTTACATTCAAAAGATCTACCCCATCCAGTTTGTCCCGGTAGTTCGAGTGCAAATATATTAGATGACAATAACAGTGATGTTGAATTCAAGTCGATTTCTAGTGATTCTGACGAATTTTCACCTCAAGAAAACACTCCACATTTAATTAATCAGGCCGAATTAAATGATCTTATACGAGATTTACAGTTATCAAGATCTAAAGCAGAGCTTCTTGGCTCCCGCTTACAACAATGGAACTTGTTACTACCAGACACAAAAGTTACGTTTTTCAGAAACAGAAGCAAAGTTTACTCAGAATTTTTCAAAAGAGAAGGTGAATATTGTTATTGCACAGATATCCCGGGACTTTTCGAAGCAATGAATCAAAACTATGATAAAACAGAGTGGCGCCTATTCATAGATTCTTCGAAATATAGTCTCAAAGCTGTTTTATTACATAACGGAAATAAGAAACCTTCCATACCAATAGGACACGCAGTGAATTGTAAAGAGAGCTATGAAACGATGCGTACTTTGATTAATTTAATAAAGTATAAAGAACATCAATGGAAAGTGTGCGGCGACCTCAAAGTCATCGGTATGTTAGTGGGATTGCAGGGTGGTTACACGAAGTACTGTTGTTTCCTTTGTTTGTGGGACAGTAGAGCGAAACAACATCATTATGTAAGGAAAGAATGGCCTGTTCGAAATGAGTATATTCCGGGCAAAATGAACATTAATCACGAGCTGTTGGTCGATCCAAATAACGTCACTTTACCCCCTTTACACATCAAACTGGGGCTCATGAAAAACTTTGTAAAGGCGCTTGACAAAAACAGTGATGCTTTCCGGTATTTGCAAAAAATATTTCCAAACATTACAGAGGGAAAACTGAAGGAGGGTGGGTATATTTATTGGTCCACAAATCCGTAAAATTATGAAAGATTCTCAGTTTGAAAACCTTTTATCGGTTAAAGAAAAGTCTGCTTGGAACTCATTTAAAATGCTTGTAGAAAATTTTTTGGGAAATAAAAAAAGTGAAAATTATGAAGAAATTGTTAACAATTTATTGAAAAACTTTCATGATATGGGAGTAAACATGTCATTAAAGATTCACTTTCTACACTCTCATCTGAATTTTTTTCCTGAAAACTTAGGAAGTATGAGTGACGAACAGGGTGAACGTTTCCACCAAGATTTAAGGACTTTCGAAGAACGATATCAAGGATTTTGGGATGAAAATATGTTAGGGGATTACTGTTGGTCTATCATAAGAGAAACTGATTCAAATAACTATAAAAAGAAAGCAAAAATTAGTCATTTTTAATTTATTTTTGTATTAATCCTAAAATTTTTGTATTTCCCTTCAAGAAAATAAATATTTTTTAAACCAGACGTGACAGAATTTTTTTATTATTTTTTCTGGATAGTTCTACCTGAACACAAAATAAAATAACAACTTTCAGCTGGGGTATGAAAACCGTGTAAACTAGTGTTATTAGAAGCTGCTGTTCGTTCTCTTCATATAAAATATTATTATAATTAAAAATGTTTGATTATTGTATAATTTTCTTAAATTTATTTTATTTTCATTACCTACCTATTAAGAATCCGAATTTATTGAAAGATTTATTCAAGACATATTATTTAAAAATATAAATTGATAAAAAAAATTAATAATTAGTAATAATTTATATAAATTAATTTAAAAAATAAAACTTTTTTTTTTATGAGAAGGCATTTGTATATGTAATGAATTTACAGTCTCGTAGCAAATTATTGTGCCTTAAACTACCCAAATGTAATCTGGCCACCCATCAAATGGAATGATTAATGAACCTCGGCTTAACCTTTCGATACATTCAAAACCAATTCTTTTCAACAATGGAGAAGTATTTAGTATTGACCTAAAAATGTCGCTGAGTTGAATTGCTGTGGCATCAAATTGCTCTGAAATGATATCATAATAACGTCAATATTGCCGATGACAATGTTTAAAAGGAATCTCGTGCAAGTCGTGGAAAATCTGATTACTCAGCTCTAAGGAAAGTAGGTCTGAGATCATTTCGTTGTAACCGATTTAGAAAAGACGGACAAGTCATACTTGGATTGGAAAAATAGTTAATTTATAGTGGTATAAAAGCTGGGTGGTGTATAATTTTATTGATAAATTATTTTATTTCTGTCTGTAAATAGGTTTGGTTTGCACAAACACTTTTCAGATCAATAATCATATTTTAAAAACTAGATGATGTCGGCGTATCCTATCTGAGTACTTTGAGAAGAAAGGTCGAAACAAAAAAAAAATTAAAGCCAAGACATGATCTTGGTCAGATCATATGTAAAGACCAAGTAAGAAGAATCTTATTAGAATACTGTGCCGCAATAGCCACAAAAGTTATAAAAAGAAATAAGGAAACATAAAGCTATGCTTTTAATATGTAAATGTATATACAATCAAAGCATAGAACATATAAGTAGATTACGTAATAAAATAGAAAATTAAATTACATTCTTGAAAATAAACAAAAGATAGATTAAAAACCAAAATTACTACAACTTTATTAAAATTCAGTAAAATCAAAATATAAAAGGCAATTACAAATGAAAACAAAATTTTAAAAAGGTCTCTGACTATGTCAGGGGGACACTTAGAAAAAAAAAAAAAAACCAAGTAAGAAGATTCACGTCTGAAATGGTCTTTTGAGGAAAGAAACACACAGATTGATTGGACCTATCAAGTCAGTGCATGCACTTATGAGTAATCGTGCAGCTGAACTCAATACAGCCGCCAGAGTATTGGAGTTTTTCATTAAGAATTTCTCAGGAGCAGCCTGGGATTTGAATTTGTGCCCTGTTGATGGCAATGGGGTCGCACCCTTTTACAAGGGTCGAAAGACAACTAGCGAAAAGTGCGTATAGGTACAGACGCCAGCACATCAAGCTACCCAAAACTGTCGAATTTTCCCAATCAACTTTGAACTTTATGGTTAAGCGATAAAGTTGAAAATCTATTAAAGAATTTGACAGATTGTAGTAGCTTGATGTGCTGGCGACTGTACACGTCTGCCACCCGTCCCGGGAATACAAGCATGATTTGTGATGTTATACCTACTTATAATAATAAGCAAAATAATTATTCGTAATAGGTATGTCTTTTCCTCTAGACTCGAGAAACCACGTTTTGATATTGATGTTTTGCTTTGTTGCTATAATAAAACCCGTTTCATGAGAACGTATATTTTGTCCTATCTTAATGAATAAAATGTATATGTACATTAATATACTTAGGGCTGAGTTTTCTAGCGCCAGATAATTATATCCGAGGAATAATTTTGAATTTTTGACAGTTCATCATACATACAAAATCTGTCAGACGTCAATTTTATTCTACGAATAAAAGTTATCTGTCGATTGAAAAATCAACCCAGAGTAATTGTCACGTTGGATCTGCATAGTTGTTTTTGGGGTTCACTTTGGGTGTAACTACCTGCGTAGATAACGCCAAGTGATTACAAAATATACCTACGTTTAATAAAATTAACATTAGGTTTATTTATTAACCGTTGATTAAAAGGAGGAGGTTCTCATGTTTTTTTTTTTAATTTTTTATTTATATGACCCCTCCACAGTTTTAGGTTTTCACCTACTTATATGAGAATTCAGGCGATATAATTTAGCTGACCGAAGGATAAAAAACTGTTTAGGCAGAATGTAATATACTATTAACCATAACCTGAATCATTTTGAAGCATATTACTAATCCAATGCTCCATATGTTCGAAAAATGTGTCTGCTCAACAACGTAAATAACGCAATGAATGTTGTTGAACTGTCAAAATGAACTCCATTGCTACAAATAGTGTCTTACGCAATTACCCTGCAGAGATAGATTATGTTGGAATATTAATCCCTGCAAAATTGAAACAAAAATAAATGATTAACACTCAGATGAAAAGTTTGGGAAGTTTGTCAAACACATGGAAATTACCTAGGTACTTACCTATTACGTTTCTATGGTGAATGGGCGAAAGCAGACCTACCAAATTAGAAAAAAGCAAAAGACAGAATACTAATGAATTACCTACTAATAAAGAGTATTACTAATAATCATGTTGTTTTTGTTTTCGTTTTTTCTTTGCGTCATGTTTACCGCTAATTAATGTATTTTCTTTCTTCCTTCTTTTTTTTTTAGACTGTATCAAATTATTATATTTACCTTTCGAACATCATTATCCAAAATAGTCATCACCCAAATATATACCCTTCAATACGTCCTATTTATTCTGGTGATTAGCATCCAATACCTAGTTGATAAGTTGTACAAGATCGAATTCAGGCACGTGTAAATTGAGTGGAATTGTGTAAATTATGCAATTCCGCATGGAATAACAAACCAATGAAACACTGACCTAGATTGTGTTGTCTTTGAAAATGTGAATGTGTACCTACAGATTTTAGGTAGGTAGGTACCAACATACATACGTAAAATCTGTACGTAATTTTACGTAACTGTATTGTGTGTAATTTCCAATAAGGAGTTATTACCTACCTACCAAGGTAGAAATGGGAGGTATTCGAAGTAAAGTGCGATTGCAATCTCGATGCGTGTTCTTGTACTTGAAAGAGTTAGTTTACACCATACTACTTACTATTAATATCGATAACAAGATGGGCTATTTTTCTCACTATAAGATTAACTTAATAGTGAGAAAGACGCATGTGCAGTTGGGCACTGACACCTTGTACGGTCTCATCGCCGTCAACGGTGCGCGTCATAATTTAGCATAACAAAATAACATGACTAACGAATTTAAATATTAACTTATGACTGAGTAGCTATCAACAACTGCGATAAATAATTGCGTTCCTCTATACTGTTCCTTAGGTAATAGGTAATACGGGCTGGTGTCCGCAACTCCACGTCAATGCGCGTATTTTGCATACGGGTGGGAAAATCGATCATTCGATCCATCCCATCTCCTAAAGGAAGGCCAGCAACGCCTTGATGTTACTGACCATCTCACATAGAGTACCTGGGTTACTGAAGTATTTTGCCCTGTACGTGGCGACCACCGGGCAGCTTAGAAGCACGTGTCGCTGTCTCGTCATCCTCTATGCAGGACCTGCACAGCGGACTGTCTGTTACTCCTATGACAAAGAGGTGATTATTAAATGACCCGTTGCCAGTTAAAGCTGCAGTAACCGTACGCAGCTTTTGTTTAGTTAAGGGTCTGTATACTGTAAGGGTCTGTATACCTACTGTTACTTGCTCTTAACTTAAATAAACTCAACTACTTAGTGCATCTTAGTAGAACATGTTTCTCTATACTAACTGAACTTACCAACCTTCACAATAAATCGGTGTACTTACGGAGTTAACTACTACAACCCTTAAAACCTATGCTAATGCTGACGATGACAAGGTTTTTGTCTTTCATTTTGTATAATGCTTAGGAATGAATTCTATCACGTTTTAAATATAGAACTGTGATATTGTCTATGAGATTTTATTTATATGAAGTAGCTACTTATAAATAGTAAAGCTGAAAGGGGTACTGAAACAACATCTGAAAGAAATGATTACAACATACACATACATAAACAGGTAGGTACACAAAGTTACATACAACAAGGTATATACAACATAAATATAGGTAAACAGGTATTAGTCAATCTGGAAAATCTACAAACACAGAATAGGTGACAACATAAACGGAGAATTCTTCTAGACTCTTCTGCTTCTGACTTCTGTATCTTCTTTCTTCTCTTGTTCGCACGACGAATGAGTCCTCTCTTGGCATTCACCGCGTGCCTTATGATATAAATCAACACATAATGGCAACACAGTGAACGCGAGGAGGAGGACTGCTATCTTCTTATATTTTTCTTTCTTCAAATATCTTCTAGACTTCTAATTGCTTGAAGTTATCGCTCCAGCAAACAATCTTACGAATAGGTAAATCAAGTAAAAACTTACATTGACACGCCTATTGGTTTTTGTAGGCAAGATGACAATATGAGACATTGCTAATAAGTTTAGCGAAGGCGCCTCTTAAAATCTGAAATCTGTTATAACTGTAAGAAAATACACATATAATAATAATAATAACATGTAGCTCGTGCAGTCCGTTCGTTACCTAACTGGATGTCTCTAGGGCCGGGCAGGCTGCATAACTTTTGGATGAAATGGTTCTCAAGGTCATACGCTTGCTTGGCATCTCAGTTCCAGACTGCTTTGGAGTCTATTTCGTTACTCCAGTTCCTGACGAAAGGAGTTAACCAGCTGCTCCATAAATCAGTTAAAACCACGGAACCCAAAAATTATTGGCCGATCACGTGTTTACCGACGGTCTACAAAGTTCTTACATCCATTTTGAGAGCTAAAATTAACAAACATATAGACACCAACTCCATCATGTCTGCCTCTCAAAATGTATGTAAGAACGGGTCCCGCGGTACTAAGGAGCTAACTCCTCATTGATATGGCCATTAGCCAACGGGTTCGTTGTTCCCGAAAGGATCTTTTGACATATGACTCGGTGCCACATACGTGGCTCATGAGGGTGCTGGAGTTGTATAAAGTAGATGCAACTCTGCGCACCTTCCTGATGTCGTGTATGGGGCAATGGAGGACAGTCCTTCGCTATCCAAGATGTCGAAATATTCAGAGGAATAGCGAACCGATAAGGATCGAGCGAGGCCTACTTCAGGGCAATAGTTTGAGTCCGCTTTGGTTCTGCTTCGCCTTGAATCCTCTAAGCACATTGCTGAAGTATTCAGGTCTAGGCTATAGGCTTAGGAGAGGAGGTCAGGTTATATCTCACCTTCTCTACATGGATGACCTAAAACTCTTTGCCCCCAATTTACAACTTATGGAGCTATTGAAAGTAACTGAAACTTTCAGTAGCGCCATCAGGATGGAATTTTCCTTCGCCCTTCGAGCTTTCTTATCGGAGATTTATTGTGAAAAACGGCACAGTTGACATCTGTCGGGCAGGCCACCGGCCGGGGGAATCAATCACGCATATTATCTCCGGGTGTTCTCGTCTAGCTAGCCAAGAGTACTTGCATAGACACAACCTTGTAGCCAGGATAATCTATCAGCAACTTGCTCTGAAATACAGCCTTGTGGAATCTGAGGTGCCGTACTACAGGTATGTGCCCGACCCAGTTCTCGAAAATGGAAATATCGCACTGTACTGGGATCGATCCATCATCACTGACAGGGCTATTGTTGCCAATAAGCCTGATATAGTGGTGGTGGATCACGTTGCGCCGGTAGCTTGGACCCTGTTTCCGATACCGGTAGGCTACTACTTTTTTTATTTTTAAAAGTTTTTAAATTTTTTATGTTTTAATATTTAAAAATATAATTCATTATATGTTAATAATGAAATAAAGGAAATAATTCTAAAATACATGGCATACATAGTTTTATACTATTTTTTTTCCATTTTAAGAAATATTTAAAAATGTATAAGATAAGAAACTAAATAAATAAAGGAAATAAAATACATACTAAGAAGATGTCAGTTATTTACGTACACACAAAATGAATTACATTATGAGGTGAAGAGTTGTTAGTTGTACCTGTAGGCCTGCGTTAAGAAATACCTACCAACTGGTACTGCAAGACAGAACCACAACATTTCCGATTTCTTTCCTATTGCACATACAGATATCATAATAAAATAACAATGTTTGTGTTTGACCTTAGCCTTGACCTTTTAGCTTAACGACACCCCCACGGGCCCCCACCGCTTCGAACTCATTAAACATCCAACAGAAATAACGAGTTTGTGGGGGGGCTTATGAAATCTGAGCTAATATGGGGAAGGAGGGGTAAAGTGAATGAATATGATGTAAATATTATTCAGTAAATAAATTACATTCGTTCCTCTTCAAATGATTAGAACATTGGAAAAATTGGAATAGGTTCATGTTCGACGTTTTATGTAAGAAACCAAACTGAGCATCGTCTCGATATATATTCTTTTAGACTGTTGTCTAGTGGATAATGAGTACAGCTACAATAATTGAACACTCAGACATAAAATACAATATAGGAATCGTTAAAAATATAGTTGCATTGTTGTAAAATCAATACATTTCAATCTCCTCAACATTCTCAGATATAAATTAGAACACTTTTAAAAAAATATATGTACAAATCGAAACGCACTAGAGAGAGCCGAAAACTCCAGACAGCAGCTCCAAAAGAGATACTTAGTTGTAGTTGCATTTCGTGCGCAATCGCAACACGCATAGATCGAGGGTGCATTGTGCACGCACAATGGCAGCAGGGTTGCAGCTGGCGGTTCCTTTGTCACGCCGAGAGGGGTGCGTCACGCGTGCAACCCTACGTCCCAGTCTATTACACTATATGCAATTATTGTCTGCATTCATAGTAACCAGTTTCTAACTAGAACGCATAGTGTAATTATCTTGATACAACATGGCAATGGTGGCAACAGATGTAAGTGCAGTTAAAGACATTGAAAAGAAGAAGAAAGGAAAACACAGAAAATGTACAGGTCGTTATTATCGGATATGCAGCCTGTTCCCATAAAAAATGAAAGTAAAATATATTGTAGACACGAAGATAGTGAAAAGGAAATACAATATTGTTAACATTACGCATACTGACAAATATTGCTAGTACAAAACTAGTAGGCGTTAAACAGTGCAGATGAATAAGTCAATGAAAGGTTTAAAAGACATCCTAATAAGAAACAAAGAGTTAGAAAATATATTGGGTGACAATAGCTTCCTGTAAAAACACGTAAAGAAGCCTTTTCTTTAAGTTAATTATTAACAGTTTTTTTGCTGGCAATAACATAATATCAGTCCATAATTTCGTCATTATAAAAAACCTAAGTCCAAGACTAGGAAAAAAGTTATATTAAATATAATATGGCCCACTGTATCTCTAAGGACAGATAGACACACAAAAATAGCACGCACGTTACATTGTGATAGCATTCGTGTCATGAATCACATATCGATCGGCTGATAACATCTCAACTTGCAGGTCGTTCACTTTACTGTTGTGAAATAACCAAAAGAAATTGCATTCAGACGAAATAAATTACGTTACTTGTGAACAAAAGCCAGTGTTCTCATAACTGTAGAATAAAATGGAAAAATGAGAGAAAGTAATAAGTACGTGAATACATTGAAAAAGATTGTGGTGACGCGGTACACTTGGGACTGTTGAATCACAATGTCTAATCGAGACCATTTCGTGTCAGCTAAATCAGGTACTAAAAGCTAATGTTAAGAAACTAAAGACAACGGAGTTAAAGCTAATTTTCACACCACTTTTTCTACTTTTTTATATGTAGTTAACTGTTCCTATCTTAACTTTGCTAGCGTGAAGGTTACAAATGACGTATCAATTACCCGTTGAAAGAAATCAAATATGCATTTAATTTCACCACATCGGGTACCGTTCCAATATGCTAACACGACCTTACCGCGTTCATGTTGACGTCATCACAAGATTGACTTTCAATAATTCAATTCTGATTGAGTTTTTAGGTTCATGAATGTTGTATATGTACCTACTTTACTTTGAATAAACCGGACAAAGGAAAATAATGATGGATTTTTCATAAATGTGAAATTGAGAGTTGAGGGTAAGAATGGTATGAATTCTTTTTGATGCCTGTAAGTAATTTAAGATGAAACTTGCGTGACTGTCAGATGTGAACATTGGTGACGATTCTCTTATTCTCAAACTAAACTAAATTTAAGTTCAGTGCATCTTTTTCTTTCTATTTCGTTAAGAAAAGGACAGAACAAAAATATTAGTTTAGTACTGTCAAATTAAGATACTCCATAGACAAGTTTAGACGTGATTAAAAAAATGACTACTAAAAATTAAAACTAACTAAGACTAGACTAATATTTATCTTCTGTCTTTTCTTAATGAAATAGAAAGAAAAATATGCACTGAATTTAAATTTAGTTTAGTTTGAGAACAAGAGAATCGGCGTCATTGCCCGCTTTAGGCAAAGTTATATTATGAAGAACCAGAGAGAACTATGCTTAGAAGATTTGGATTATAAATTAAACAACTAGGTTATATTAAACAAAAGTGTGGCTCCAAAAATACACTTAAAGAAGCCAAAAACATAGGCACTAAAGTAATGTGACTACGGCCTATTAAGCTAGCTAATAAAAGAAGGGGGAGTGAAAGTTGTTACGGATGAGTACGGCTTAGCTGGTGGTGCCAACCGCGGGTCGGCTCACGTCTGGCCAGCGACATAATTCGAAGGTAAACGAATCCGAGCTGGTACATCAATCACTTCGGAGGCCTTGAACTGATTTGTTTGTGTAAATGTGGTGAATAGAATCTGACTTGAGCGAATGCTGGAATGATGACGAGTGTTGGGACGATATAGATAAAATGACAATTTAGAATAGATTTCTGTCTATAACATATTTTTTTTTTGTTAAATGATAAGAATTCATAGAGTGAGTAATACACCTAAATTTGTACGAAATTACTAAACGACACATAGGAAGTAGCAGCCTAAAAGTTTGTATGTAGGTACACGAAGTAAAAGAAAACTCGATTTATTTTTCCAACATTAAAACAGCACCCTTCAAACGAGGGGCATAAACACATAAAAAAGTTGAGAAAGGTGGGCGGTATCGCGCGTAACTGTACTAATAGATGTTTTGATTGATCGGCGTTCCCCTACGGAAAGCGGTCGCGATGGTCGGTGGTCGGCCTGAGAAATGGCACTGCACTCTCCATGGTGAAGGAATGTAAACAGTGGATAACCCCTACCACCTGCTGCCGGACTTATTCATAAAACACTTACGCCAGATTTTGTAAAGTAAGAAACGTGGCTGTTGTGGTTGCGTGTATCGTTAAAGTAAGTAGAATATGAGTATACATCTTTCTTACTACAACAGTAAGAAGGTGTTACACGCCTCGCTAAAGGTCACCAGTTCGAAGTATGAGATACGATAAAAACTATCAACGAAGGTCAAAAATATTAACATCGGAATCCGCAATTTTTCGTATGCAACTTCAGCTGGCAGGGGTGGGCAGATGGGTGCAACAGAGGAAGTTCTATGGCCCCCATGAAGTTAGTCCGAGAGAGCTCTCTCTGTAGCTTAAGTTGCGCTGGGCATGATGGTCATGATGATGAGCAGCTCCACCCAAATTCTTTCAATACGTGATGCCGTCCTGAAAACACTCTGTATGTGATGGATACAATTCAGATATAGAATGGTGATCATAGAAATGGTGATCATAGAAATGGTGATCATAGAATGGTGCCTGATTAACGAAATAAAACATTTTTTAAACAAAATTATGTTTCAATTCCACACAAACTCATGAAACTAAATGTAACAGTTAAGGACAATGATCTATGTAGCACCGAGTAGGGAAAGTACTTAGCGACGTCATCGCAAGCGGAAGTGTTGGAGGGGCTTCCTTCTCACGACCCTCACTGCGTCTGTTAAATGACACGGCTATGTAATCACCACTCAGCGCCGACGCCTTATTTACGTATAGCCGTAAAGCCGCATGGCCGCTAAATTGGCGGGGAAATAGCCTGTGAAAATTGTAGCCGTCAATTATTACCACGGAATTGTTTGCTTCTTTCTTTTCTTTGCGAAGTTTTTTGTTGGAGTTTGACGTTAAATGTAGAAGTCTTTTTTAGGCCTAAATGAGGTAGTTTTGTGTTTTAATTTGGTTAGTGAGTCAGTTTTATTTTCGGTTTCACTCACGTGTTTGTTCAGGTTTACTCGATAACTTTCAATCTCGAACGGAGCCCTAACTCATGAGCTTTTTGACGAGAATATTGTTTTAATGGCTTAACTTTACGTTTTTATAAAATCAATTATTTGTATCCAACAATACACGCTGTCAACTTATAACATTTGTTGGGCTTCAACTGAATTTTCAGTTGGTGTAGGTCGAAAAAAATATCTAGGTTATAAATTTTAAATGTCTCTAAAATTAGAAACAAGAAGAAAGATGCCAGAAATATAATTTTATTAAATATTGAACCGATGTCGTCCGTATAAGCTGGCGTACCTAACTATATACTTAATCTACGACAAATCAAAGTCGCTTTTCGTTTTTGTCTGTGTGACCGTGTTGTTCTTTTGAACTATGCAGGGGATTTTGATGTGGGTTCCCGTAGTCGCAATCATTTAGAGAATTTATTCCGAAAGGTTTATGTGTATAATACTTTAATATTTAACTTACATCATAAAGAAATCCTGATGTTTAGGGAAGTCGTAAAAACCGTGCGAAACAGGGACGGGTCGCTAGTGATTAATAAATTGGCGATCGTCGAATGTTTCAATTACGTATTCCATTACGTCACGATCGCATCGTGTCATCTTTGAGCATCCATTAACCGATTAAAATAATCGTGTACTCGCTGTACTCTAAACTAGAAAGGTAAAGTTCAACGTCCGCAGCGCCACGCGACTTCACCCCTTTGCTCGCAAACCGTTATTATTAACAAAAAAAAAAGTTGCTCTAAAGTGTGCTAAGGTCGTCCGGTTTTAAAAAAGAAGGGTTCTATACAATTTCGTACTAAAAAAATTGGTGGTACGAGTACGTATTTTATTGGGTGGCGATCCAGTATGAGGGTTCTTTTCAATAGAGGGTGTATCTGGACTTTTTTGGGGATCATGCAATTAATATTTGAAACTAATAGCAGGATGGAACTGAGTTTAGGGACAGATAACCGGTTGATAAATGTGATAGAGGAGCCTTTGTGTAATGTAAGTGCGTTTGGATGTAATGATGAAGGCAATGAAGCCAAATAAGAGCAATGTTCGGAATGAACGCTCTTTATCGTGTCATGTGTCACGACAACGTTAATCGTTATAAGTTATTTTTAGAACATTCAATGCTAATATTTTTCAAACGACATCATCATCTGCCTAGCCTTTTCCCAACTGTGTTGGGATCGGCTTCCAGTCTAACCAGATGGAGCTGAATACCAGTATTTTACATGGAGCGACTGCCTATCTGACCTCCACAACCCAATCACTGGGTAATACGATAAACCTAGGTAAGACTGGTTGTCAGACTTTCGGGCTTGTGACTACCCGTAACAACTGTCAAAGATCTATGAATGACAGCCGGGACCAACGGCTTAACGTGCTTTCTGAGGCACGGAGGGGTCTCGGTATGTAAAGATGGTCACCCATTCACAGACTAAACGCAGCAACCGTAGCTTAACCTGATCGATCGACCTGTGCGGCTGTTATTATTTAACCACGGGCCCCCTCCCAATATTTTTCAAACGTAAGGCCAATATTTATTATAAAGCACGGTCGTATGAAAATGAATTTAGGTATATCTCAGTATAGTATTTTTAACAAACGTGTATCCGAGAACCAGAAAGATGTGATGAAGACAATCTTTAAATGTGAATAAGAAAAACCGCTTGACTACTGTTTGACTCATCGTCGATATCGGCGCTATGATGTTCGAATTCGGAGTTAGTTGGAAACACGTGAGTTAAACCCGCGACCAAATATAAAACTTTTATCGAAGATACTCCATTCATTCTGTTAGGTTAGCAAATTACACGTGGCAAGGAAAGCCTTAGGTATTAAAAATCCCACATCTATATTTACACATGTAGACCATGGTAATTAGATTCATATAATCTGTTTGTTGATTATACTGATAAAAAGACAATCGAGTCACTTTACCGGTCGCTAGGAGACTGTTTTCATAAACACATACGGGGGAATTCCTTTGCCGTGTCCGTGGCAAGCCTTTCCATAGAGTAACATTCTACCAACCCTCCCAGTTTCGTGGTAATGCTTATAAATAAAAGTAATCATGATAACGACCATAATAATATCATATTTAGTTTAGTTGAAGGGGCTGCGAAGTATATTAGTCATGTGCTGACACATACTAACTTTGTTCGTCTTTAGTAGTATGCGTGTTGCGTGTGATAATGCGTTAAAATCATATAACGTTATATTTTCTGCGTTTATTTCAAGCGAACGTCTTTGTACATGACCGGTTCTTCCAAATAAAAACCTAATACAAATATTTGAAAGCACATTCGAAACTTGCTTGACTGTTCGAATGCAACCAGAGTTAATTTATTGCCAGTCTTCATTACATAAGGTCGACTTTTGCAGACATCCTTTACAGGACCGTTATTAAAAAAAAAAACAAATAAAAGCTATTTCTAAACATCAAACATGCAATACGACACAGAATTTCGCAAGTACCAACCACAGAGAAGATACAAGTATAAGAAAAATTTACTACGAATTTCAAAAATAGCTTTTGAAGCTTGCAAAATGATAAGTAGGTACGTATGCAAATAAACACAACATACGAGTCTCATCACCTTGACTCCATCCGAATTATCAAAAGGTAGTGAAGTCGCAACCAATGAGCCTTCAAACACTACGATCAATTCTCATGCTTCGTTTGCCGAAACCTATTCAATAAGTAGAGTAGTTGTCACGACTTGTTAGGGCTTCTTTATTGTCCGATATAAACTCGAGACAAGTACACATAGAACCTAGTGTACTGACCTCAAAAGAAAGGTAATTTATTTATTTATTTAATACTTCAAGCACATAAATGTACAGAGGCGGACTTAATGCCATAGGCATTTCCTACCAGAAAAAAAAATCCATAATATTTGGGAAATTTTATGATAAGGATTAACCTTTCTTCGGGTTGGTGGTATGGGTATCTATTTAGATACATTCACTATTCAAATAATATTTAACTTTCTGAAACTTTTCAACTATACCACAGAACAAGTTAGGAGGGTCTACAAACTTTTCAAAACTGGTCTCCGTCTCTCTCTCTGGCCTATTCTTATGAATAGGCCAGAGACCAGTTTCACTGTGCTACTCGTGAGATTTGGACAACAGGGGAGCAGGGGACCGTGGGAGATGGGGCCCTGTCATAATTTCCAGAGCGAGCCACCCCGCGCAGCTGTCGCGAGAACTTTCGGATTCGACGGATCGATTGTTTGATTCACGACTTTCATTGTTCCTATTCGATTGTTTGCCGATCCGAGACTTTTTGTGACCGACTTGTATGAGCCAGTATCAAGCATTATTATTAACTAGCCGACAGAACCGTTAATGGGCGTCGTTACGGCTCCCCATGTCGAGCCGAAGTGTGAAATTATAGCTTTGATTGAATTTGGAAGTAATCACGTGACCATATCGATTTACAACTGAACTACTCTATTGGAATGTGTTTGAAAAATGAAAGTTCGATGTTCGAAATATAATTTTTATTAAGATTTTGATTATCACTAAGTAAACGGTCATTTCATTTTATTCCACTAAGTATAGAGACGATATAAAATGCCAACGTAAAATAATAACTACGCGCCATTTATATGAGAACCGGTTGTAGGATTACACGCATCCCGGGCCGGTCGCATACGTCTGCAGCACAATAGATATGTTTTAATGCACTCTATTAAATATGCAGATAGGTTACGCGTGCGAATAATGCATGAGAGTTTTAATCCTAGACAAAGCGGGTTGGATTAATCATCCAAAATATGGGGTGTTTTTTACTCGACCGTTGTGCTATTGAACTATAGTGTTGGGGTCGTTGTACGCAGCTGCGCGGGCGCGGATCAAATTGATAGGTCCGTGCATATGTCGCGCGCAGGCGCGTGCGACGCTACGTCACGCAACGTGCCGGCTGCACGGTATTGTAATGTTTTGGTTAACTAATCTCATGAATATTGCAAGTTTTGATATTAATATTTTGTGATTATTACTTTAACTGGCATGTCTGTGATCTAAGTAAGTAGTATTCAAAACTTATTTTAATCGTTCCCGAATAAAAGTTTAATAAGGGCGAGCCGTCACCGCGTAAAAGGTTTTTTTTTACGTACTGATAATAAGGATCAAATGTTAATCTATCCCGGGAGATATTTCTCAAAATAACCTTTCATGAATTTAGAAGAATTACTTTAATCTTCTGTTGTGCGAGTTTTAAAATAAGCTTCGCTAACAATATTAATTGATTGTGTCTAAAGTTTGAAGTATATAAAGAACTTTTCGTCATTCTATCACTAATGTCTGGGCTTAACGGCCTGTTGGTCTAGTGGTCAGTGGCCTTGACTGCTATGCGCAAGGTCGTGGGTTCGATTCCCACCTAGGACAAATGTTTGTGTGATGAGCACGATCATTTGTTCTTTGTCTGGATGTAATTTATCTATAATATATGTATGTATTAAGAAATATATATGTATGTTTATCAGTTGTCTAGTACTCATATCACAAGCTCTGCTTAGTTTCGGACTAGATGGCGTTGTGTGAAAGTTGTAGAATATTATTATTATTATTATTATTTAAGTACTTAAGTAACTCCGTTTAGATATGTCAGTCAAGTTAGCGAAGAATAACGAGCAATTAGCAAGCAATGTATTTGTTCACGATCCCGTAAAAATACTCTTTACGGCTCGAAGACTATTTTACGGATTTTAAAAGCCTGAGACATATTTAATGTACCTTCAGTATAGCAGGTGCCAAAGGAGCTTTATAACTAACTTTCAATCTGAGTCACGTGGTATTGAATTAAAAGCAGTTAAAGTGCAAACGGGGTGGTATCTAATCGAGTGCTTGGCGATAGTAGAGCGATGATAACGCTGATAAGGCGGGCACCCCTCGGTGGGTACCGTCATGTATCTACCATCGATCGCTTTGTACTAGGTACTTATACTGATCAGCTGTCGTGGTTTTTATGTTTTTGCCTTCAAATTTTGATATAAAATTTAGTCCTTTAATGTTATTTTGTAAATATGCGCAGACGCACGATTCAAACAATAAGGTAAGTAATAAAAAAAAAATCTGTTTTATTGCTTTTAGCGTATAAATATACATACAATTACAAAGCATTCATAAAAATTAAGTACGAATACAAGAGAAACAAACAGAATTTGTTTCAACAAAACTTGCTTAGCACGAAATGTTTTTGCAGATTAACTATATCTATAGTAATATATTTGTAAATGTTATATGTGTGCTAATTTAGATGTAGGTATACTGTATGTTTTTTGTAATGAGTTTCTTGCTCATTCTTCTCCATGGAGATCTACGTTTTGGACTGGGCAACTAGCTTTAACTTTCTGACTATTGACATTTTGACAGTTCAAAAGTTCCTGTAAATGGTTTAACCATTTACAGGAACATTGAAATAAATGCTTTGAGTTTGAGTTATAGGTACTTGTAGGAAGTTGGATTGAGGCTTAAAATATTTTTGTTTATTTGTGGACTATATATACTTCATTCCGCCTCAGATCGAAATCCTAATATGATAAATTAATTTTCATTTTGTTAGCCAGATTTTTTGTATCATCATAATCTATAATGTCCCCACTGCTGACACAGGCCTCCTATCAGTGAGAGGGAGTGGGCCGTAATCCACCACGCGGGCCCAGTGCGGGCTGGTAGATGTCACATGTCTTCGAATTATATAATTAATTTTATTTGATTTAGTATAAATATGTGGAAAGCTTGAAAGAAAAAAGCGTGTTGTGCCGACCCCCAAGTGACATGTGACAAGGACAGGACGACGATGTGTGATTTTGCAACTGTCGTGTCGTCTTAATGTATTTTTCGTTTCTTTATTAAAAATAATTGCTCTACCTACTTTGTTAGGTTAGGTTAGATTATAACAGCCGCATGGGCTAAGTAATAACAGCCACACGTGTCGATCAACCAGGTTAAGCTACGCTTGCCGCGGTTGGTCTCTGGATGGGTGACCATCTATACATACCAAGACCCCTCCGTGCCACGGAAAGCACGTTAAGCTGTTGGTCCCGGCTATCATTTGTAGATCTTTGACAGTCGTTACGGGTCGTCAGAAGCCCGAAAGTCTGACAACCAGTCTTACTCATACCAAGGGGTATCGCATTACCCAGTAATTGGGTTGTGGAGGTCAGATTGGAGTCGCTCCATGTAAAATACTGGTACTCAGCTGCATCCGGTTAGACTGGAAGCCGACCCCAACATAGTTGGGAAAAGGCTAGGCAGATGATTATGACTTTGTTAGGTGTGATTGGTACAAAGGTACGAGTACAAAGCAATGTCCAAAAAAGAAAAGATCTTATACACAAGTATCTGTACTCAACTTTAATAACTATCTAATAGTCGTAACCGATAACTGCACTATCTATTACCGATATTGATAAACGCGTCTATGAATCAATAGTTTCGTAGTTTTAGTACCTATTTGTAATATAATTAGGTACCACGTGTATCGTCTGGTCTAATCCGACGCCGTTTCGAATTTATTGAGTTAAATACTCGTACTACTTAAAACCTGTTACCGAATCTAGAATACCGTATTTCAAAAAAGGTTTTATTTTCGCCGTATCTATCTTCTATCTATACTAATAGGTTAGCAAATAAGCTAGTATATAAGCTAGTATATAATAATGACGTTGATGAGATATATAGTTATTGTCATTATTGTCCGTATAACAAAGCAATGCCATGAAAAGTTTTTTTTTATTGAGGCATTTGGTAAAAGAGTATCCGAAGTTCCTTGTCGGCTTTCTAAAACAAAGTCGTTTTTTTAAATATAAATTGTTTAGTTAGCTTTACCATACGTACCGATTGTTGCTATCTTTGAAGGCATCCAAACAAAAGTTTTTTATTGTTTTAATTTTATCATTTTATTTAAGGTATTTCTTAAATTTCTTACACGTGTTCAATGTTCATTCAAGTTTTTTTTTACAACTGCTCGCGTTCAAGATATCAAATATTTTTTCTAATTTTTTTTAGTCCTTAACACACAAGAAACTATTTATTGCGAATAATAATTTAGTAAAGTAAAAAAAAAGTTTTAATTTGTTTTTATTAAAGTTACCATAATTTATTATACTAATTATTTAAATTAATTTTATTTTATTATGTTAATTATAGTGATACATTGCACCGGTGGGCAATCTCGAGCGCAATTTAGGCGGCTACGCCGGGCGGCGGCGGGCGGGCGTCTACGGCGCCGATATCGTAGCGACTGCTACGGTCTACGCGGCTACGCGCTACGAGCTCACATTATCGATATTATTACCTAGCACGATTTATTGCCCTCTACGTTCGGGAGCACGCATTATCAATGAGAAGTAGAGTTATCAAGTTTTACGATCAAAATGTACGTTTTGTTAAAAAAAAAAAATCAGTTTTTTTATAATCGCTATTTTGCAAGTCCGTAGGATCGAGAGTCGAGCGAAATGAGACTTTTGGTTTTTGTTCGTATCCTTTGTAAATTTTTCATCTAACGACACTTCCGTATACAATGAATTTACGACCAATTAAAGTAATTCCATCAGATATGAAAGTTTTTATACATTCAGTAATGACGGTCGAATTAAAATGTAATTTAATGTAATCGCGTATAGGCTTTGTATGGGTGGTTAGTGACATTTTTATACACCTTTACCTGTATACGTAGACATAAAAAACTGGTGTAATAAAATATAGCAGCTACGCTGCTAAACTTTATGTTTAGCATAAAATGCGTTGTTGGTATCGTAAGTCGGATACGCCGGGGATCGGGGGTGTTTTGCGAGGGAGCCGGCGCGGGGGTAGGGGGGATGTAAGGAGGCTGGCACAGCGCCAGCCGACAAGGTGAAGTGGCGGCGCCAGTGAAAGTCCTCGCCCTCAGTTACAACCATCTCAAACCCTCCCGACATCCCGCCGACCCTACTTCTATAAGTAAGCCTATAGAAGAGGGTTCCGCTTTGCGGACAGAATAGATTATTGCGAGAAATTCTCTAGAGATGTGCGCAGCTT
>OX451393.1:5778273-5904182 GCA_949629135.1 Eremobia ochroleuca
GGTACTCTTTGGAACAACCACACAAAAGTGTTATAAAGGTCCGAAAAGTTAAGAAATGTGTGTGCGAAGGCTTTTGATAAAGTCGACAGTAACTAAAACCAAAGTCACAACTATTTTCATTTGAACCCTAATACCTACCAAACGAAGAATGTGACTTATACAGCCATTTTCGAGGAATGATTGAATATTTTAAAAAGGTATGGGTGCTTTCATGCTTTACCTTATACGAATTGAGAAAGAGAAAAACTCTAGTACCTCAAGGAACTGGAAGAAGGCCTGGACTGATCCGTTCTTTCTTTCTATACTTTTAAAAATCAATTAAAACTCCATGGGCTTTATTTAGACTTTGAATAATAGGTTCTGAGTGCAAATTAAGATGATATTTTTCTAAGACTTTTGACGATAAGCTATTCAGTGATCCCGTACCAAATAACAAAATTATCATATGATCCTAAATTTTTTGGTACCTTCAGAGTTGGACTACAGCAGTTTCTTATCGCCTCGCAGACAAGTCTTGGCATGACTGCTTCGAACGTGTCCATCATATAACTGGCTGTCGTGTCCTTCCCGAGTCAATCTGTCTATTTAGCGTATCACGTGGTCACAACCTGTGAACAAAGGTATAGTAATTGAGTAGTTTGTTCTTTTGTTGGATTTTATATCGGCACCTTGTTTTTATATCTAATTCATGTAGGTAATTGGTTTTATCTTATTGTACTTTTGTGTTTTGTGCTGTCTTTTGTGTGCGCCAAATAAATGGTTTATCTATCTACCAAAACGAAAACATTATTGGAACACGATTGAAAATAGTAGGATTATGTTCTTTATGTTGTTTTTAAATTTCATGGATGTAGTCCTAGAATAACTTGTTAGACTAACTGTGTAGGTTCCGTAAGATTGTAATAAGGCAATATAGTTCCACGATAAGACTCACAACAAAACATTTGATTTAAGTGTCAACTTATGTGTAAGAAGATGATTTTCTATGATAAATACCAAATTAGTTTGTGCCTAAAGTCTTTCTTCTAATAAACCAATTACATGCACTTTTGAATTGGGTAGTTGCATGATATTGAATACTATATATTCTAGTAGATAATATATCCACACTTGTAATACAATAATAGAATTCGAAATCAAATTAGAAATCGGTCGAAAAATAAAAAACTTATAACCTATAGAAACTTTTTGTCTATCTCTTTCTCGCAAAACGAAGTTTTGCATGTAATTTATATGGCGATACTGAATTATGACGTCACAATTCAGTATTTCCCTCTCTGTCTAATTGAGAGTTTTGAACGCTCATATCTTTTCAATTTTTAAAAATATTAAAAAACTGTTTATACCAAGCTATTAGTGAGGTAAAAAAGCTTCAATTTAAATAATAAAAAAAAATTAGTCAACTCGCGGATTGTCAAGGGGTCGGTCAGTCAGAAAGTTGAAGCTAGTTGCCCATCCCAAAGCGTAGTAGGTACCTACAGAGAACAAAGGACATAAACTTTACTCCAATAACCAACAACAACAATATTCTGCTCATAAAAGGGGCAAGCAGTATGGTCTGCTATTTTTTATCCAAATGCATTCGCATAGAGAAGAATCCTTATATTCACTGTTTGAGTCGTCTACCATAAAACGACCCCAGGGAATGAAGATTCAAATAGACCAATTGACACGAATTTCCGCCATACGTAAACCCAACAACCAGCGGTCACACTATCATTTGTGGGCAATGTGCAAGCAGCAGAGCGCAGCAACGACCTACAGAAGGCAGTAAACAGACCGTTAAGGGTAACTCGGCACTGTTCTTAATTGTCACTGTGTGGAGAACAACGTCGTTACCGCTTAAATATTGTATCCTTATTCCGTTTTGGTATATACAATTAGGTTATAACGAAAACAAGTTACCTACCAGCACAAACTTCTACAGTCACGCCTGGATGACGAGTAATCTTTTCCAGATTGTTTTTTGAACGAATTTGATTGATAAATGAATTGGAAGCTTTATGTGCTCAGTACCAACAGAGATAAAAGAATGGCATGGATTAGAATATTGCACACGCAATAAGATCGGCTTTGAACAATCTCCGTTGTGTAACTTATAGTACAGTCGACTGAGAGCTAGGTGTACAGCCAAAAATATTCATCTTTCCACTACACATAATTATATACTGCCAATTTAACTTATTACTTCCAATTTACAGTGTGATTAAAAGTGTGATAATCTCAGCGCACTCAAACATTATGAACTCGTAATAAGTAGTTACAAGGTGGCGCCGATTTCCTTGTTCACAAACTAAACTAAATTTAAGTTCAGTGCATCTTTTTCTTTCTATTTCATTCAGAAAAGGACAGAAGATACACATTAGTTCAGTCCTGTCAAATTAAAATACTCCATAGACAAGTTTAGACCTGATTAAAAAATTGAAAAATACGTCAATTTATGTCACGCTCTGACTAATTTGACAGGACTAAACTAATATTTATCTTCTGTCCTTATCTTAATGAAATAGAAAGAAAAAGATGCACTGAGCTTAAATTTAGTTTAGTTTCTGGACAAGGGAATCGGCGCCATTTTTTGACTGCATACTAATAAAACCAAGTTGCAGTAAGATTGACTTGACTCAAATGGAAATGAATGACTGTATTAATTTATTTTATGCCATCAGAATTTAATGTATATCTCCAGGAGAATGGCACGTGTCACGTCACGTGCATGAAATATTTACGTAACATTCACCTCGTGCGAGATCTACGTGCTCTCATTGGTCTTATGGTATCTAAAGATGATGCCGTATTCTTGTTTCGACAGTGACAGGGTTTTGTTTTTCTGTGTTGTAGGTTTTTCGGTCAAGTAAATTCTAGTAGTTGTAATGTTGTGTATTGTAGTGGTATTTTAGCGCGCCGCTTATTAAATTGCAATCGTCTGACTAAGTTTATTTTATAAAGATGTACACGCATAAGCTTCTACAATGCTAAACGCGCAGCAAGATTAAACTAATTGAGTGCCTACTGGTACCTTTATCTTAACTACACACACCAAACAACAGTAAATAGGGATCAAGTTGATTTTTACAAATATTTTTTTATCCTATTAACATTTTAAAGAAAAGTATCTATGAAAAATTAAGTAGAATGTTTTCCTACGTCTGAAGTCCCCCAGACCCGTCTGGTGTCCCAGTCATACTAATCCCCTGCTTTTGCATTAATTAACGTTTTTTTGCGATTCCGGTTTTAATTAATGCTGCCATTAAAAAGTGATAATCTGGTAAAATTAAGAACTATTTATTGCATACAATGTACAATCAATAGTCTAAATTTCTACTTTTAACTCGTATCACACATTCGAACCGATTTAACATGATCAAAAAATTACTTTTCGGAATGGCCGATCACATCTTTTGTAACAGGTGAAAATATTTTTGGTGTATACAGATATGGTATCCATACTTGACTACAGAGCTAGCTATTCTTTGAAGCATATTCTGACCATGGTAAGACGATGATGTTGGACTGGAAGCTGACTTCAACATAGTTGGGAAAACGCTAGGCAGATTATGATGATGATGATGATGATGATATTGGTAAGACGATGATGATATTCGGAAAGTGTGTTTGTATCGACTCTGGCAGTGTGTGCAACAATCGACTAAGTAATTTCAGCATAAATCTATGTATAGAGATTGCCTCTGATTACAATCAGTTCGGTTCTCCCATCGATGCAAATACCCTGCTATATCATGATCGTTATATTACTATATGCATGGATTTCTGGCTTCCAAAGGTCTTGCAATGCCTAGGTATAGCTAAAGATATCCAGAAAAAAAGCGCACATAAACCATTCTTTTTCTGGCCAATTTCTGTGTTTACAAGTCCCTTGTAAACAGACCCTAAGCTTCTAGGGCTCAAAATGTGGTACTTATAGCGGGAATGGAGATTGACTTTGTGCAAACGATATTAATGGTTTATTTTATTTTATTTTTAACAGTTTTTGGAAAACTTACAGCTAAACACTTTTATAGTAAGAACCCCTGAAGAAGGCCGACAAAGCCTTATAACAAAAAACATTGTAGTCATTGTAGGATTCCGTCGAGCAGTGATTGGTTTGTAACGATCTTGCCTGCGTGTGGTGATGCAAGTTCGTCCTGTATGGCCAGCCAGTTTCTAACATTCCTTCTCGGATCAAGTGATGTCATCTCTTCAATATAGCGTTAATTTGTATTGATTTGGCTCAGAAGTGTGGTAGAAATGTAGCTGATTTTATTTCAAACTCGTTGACAGATTTTATAGGAATACTATTTGACAGAATATATCCAACTTGAAGTGTTTGAAGCAAGAGAAGTAGAAACGTGTTTGGTAGATTCACTTGCTTTGTTTAATATCTAACAGTGACATTAACAGTGACATTTGAATTGTTTATTTTAATCATTTCTATACAATTGAAACCTGTTTCATAATATTTTTATGTTAAATATAGACAGAAAGGATCTTCTATGCGGAAACAGAAATTATTTTATTCCTTTTTTTTACATGATTATCGTATAAAAAACAAAAGCAAAGTAGTACCTATCTACAATTACATACAAAATATAAATAATGGTGCAATGTGCAACTTGCTTCCGTTGGCATCCTGCCATATTCTTTTCGATTTCAGGAAGTTATCTACATATTATATTATACTTTCTCCTAACACAGGCATATCTTGATTAAAAGGAGGCTCCAGTCACATTTTGTAACCACCATAACGTGGTTTGCAAATAAACGATTTTTATTTTTAGATAAATTATGTTTATTATTATTGTAAGATTTTTAACCCAGACATAGGAAAGTGAAACCACTACCAAACGCGATCTTTGTATTTAGCCCCATATAGAAGTGTTAATACAATCCGAAAGGGACGTCGGTTGTTCTATAGTTCTGTGGTTATAGCATACCTAAACATAATCAGCCAACAATGACATTTGACAGACCTGTTGGTCTAGTGGTCAGTGGCTCTGACTGCTATGCGCAAGGTCGTGGGTTCGATTCCCACCTAGGACAAATGTTTGTGTGATGAGCACGATCATTTGTTCTTTGTCTGGGTGTAATTTATCTATAGTATGTATGTATTTAGAAATATATATGTATGTTTATCAGTTGTCTAGTATTCATAGCACAAGCTCTGCTTAGTTTGGGACTAGATGGCGTTGTGTGAAAGTTGTGGATTATGTGTATGATATGTTATTTATTTATTTTATTTAATGTTCTCACTGTACTCACAATGGACACAGGCCTCCTCTCTGAGGGACAGGGCTGTAATCTACCACGAGGACCCAGTACTGTGGTTGCAATTTGAAAAAGTATACCTCTTCCTCATCATTTGCCTAGCCTTCTTCCAAGTCTCAACTATGTTGAGGTCGGCTTTACCTATTTAAATACCGGACTCGTTGATTTTTAAATATTTTCAAAATTATGTTAAAAATATTTTCTTTAACAAAGAAGTAGTGAAAAGTGCCTAAGGTATGTTTTGCCTTTCGTTTGTTTTTGTTATAATTTATCAAATATTGCAATAAGATCAGTCTGTAATGCAATCAGAATGATCACTTTAAACAATAAGGTTTTCATTTGTCTATTGCTTGCTATTGAACAAAGCATAGGAATAAAACCAGAAATAGAAATATGAAACTGTTTATTTTTAATAAATAGAAAAGTTCTTACAATACACAATAAATATTGAATAATATTAATTTAACTGAACCTTAATACTATTAAGACTATTACAAAACAAGCAGCATTCTTGAAGGCAGGAACCCAATTGTGTTGTCTATAGCTGGTAGTATCCAATCTTCATCTGGTAGACCGTCTGCATGTTAATGAAATACATACAAAACTAGCTTTTCTGCCGCGGTTTCATCTGCAAGTGTGTCGGAAATTATCCGACGGGAAAGTGCTACCAGGACTAAAACTTATGTCCTTCCGCAGGATGCCATCTATCTTCTTCTCAAATTTTATCGAAATCCGTTCAGTGGTTTAGGCGTGAACAGGTAATACACACAAACAGAGTTATATTTGAACATATGATATTAGTATGTGTGAGCAATGAAAAACAAGATATCTTCCACAACTCCAGCGCCGCCACCGCGTAATAAATTCCTTCCATTATGGCTCCCGTCTTCCTTAATAAGAAAAATTAGAGTGTAATTACATAATTATGTGCGAACAGCCTCCCGTAGCCACCGGTACCGCCCAGCCGGCATTAAAACGACCATTAAGACCAACTTGTACTCTTAATGACTCTACTACTTACTCCCCACGTTTTTATTATGCGCTACGTACCTTTCAGAGACAAATGCTTTATATGTGTGAAAATACTAGCAAGGAATTGTCGAGTGGAAGGCGACTTAAATATTTAATTAACTAATTGCACAGTAATAATATTCTACAATGTAATTAGGTACTTACCTTTTTCTTAAAGCTATTCAAATAGTCATTCATTATTATATTATATAGATTCTTAAAAAAATGAATGGGTAATTCCTATATTATGCTAAAATTAATCTAAGCTAACAATGGTGCCGATTCTTTTGTTCACAAACTAAACTAAATTTAAGTTCAGTGCATCTTATTCTTTTCATTTAATTAAGAAAAGGACAGAAGATAAATATTAGTTTAGTCCTGTCAAATTATTCAGGGCCTGACGTAAATTGACGTATTTTTAGTAGTCATTTTTTTAATCACGTCTAAACTTGTCTATGGAGTATCTTAATTTGACAGGACTAAACTAATATTTATCTTCTGTCCTTCTCCTTTTGTTATTGAAATAGAAAGATAAAGATGAACTGAATTTCAATTTAGTTTAGTTTATGAGCAAGGAAATCTGCGCCAATAACTACTAACTAACTTATTAAAAACATCACATAACTAAAAAATATTCCACCTAAATGAATTTAATTCATATTCACAGAACTAACACTATAAAGCGTATTGCAAATTTTTAAGTTAAATAACTAACACCACATTATTAAATACTAAGCCGAGTTTTAAATCGTATTATCTGAGCCACTGGGTCCAAGCGGTCGCTGCACAAATACTTCGCTAATGTATTCTTAGGTAACAGTGACTTGGAACAGTGCCAATGTTTGCCAACAACCGTCTTAACAATTCCCGATAACTACATTCATAGCAAGTCGAGCGTATAAAGGAAGTTTCCACTAACCTGCACAAGAAATTCCAGCTGCTGCTCGCAACACGAAGCGCGACGACTCGTAAACTCATTCAAATCGAATTTCCACATTCGAAAGCTTCTACCGAAGCCGGAAACTAGCGGCGAACGAAATGCCTAAAAGCGGCAGAAATCGCGAGCACCGGTCGCCGATGCAATCCCTGAGGTGACTGCTTCGCTTCCGATGCAGTTACAGTTGGCTGCGGACGGGTTTAACGAGTGTTTCCCGGCCCGATGCCCGGGCCGCACCTCGCATCCTCGCTGTCACTCTACTATATTGTATGCCGAAATGAAAAGCTACGCCACTGACGTTGCAGCGGCGCCGCACTTTCGACTTTCCGCCTGTCTGAATAAGGTCGATTATGACGGGCGATACGCAGTTGCAAGGTTGTGCCGTGTGCATACAAGCGTGTAATGTTGTCGGTGTACGCGCGCTCCAGCCAGGTGAGGCGGCGGCGCTGTGTGCGTGCGCGTGCGCGTCTGTGTGCGTCAGACAGGTGAATTAGTGGCACGTCCTGGCTTCCCAGGGTGGCGGGTCCCGGGCGAGCTGCGTCGCCATAGCGACAGCCGGAATCTAATATACAGATAGATGTGAGCAAATAAAAGCAAAATATAGGATGCTCGCTACCGACGACATAGACAACTTTTAATTATAATGTTCTACAGACTTCTGCGGGAGGTGGTTTATTATATTCTCGAATAAAACGACGTTGCTTATGTACTTGTGTACGAACTGGGAGGAAGACTTTATGTGATTTGTTTCACTTTTATGTACTTTATGTATGTTTCGCTAACGACGCAGAGTCTGTGTATCTCTACTGAAAAGTTAACGGTTTTGACGGTAGTATTACCGTTATGAATAATGACGAACCACAAAGATATGATTGATTTATAACACAACAGCCTTACAATGTTGTTTGTTATTTGTTCTACACAGTTTTAGGTTTTTTTTTTTTGGCGTTACTTCTCACGGATTAGTCAGGTAGGAAATACCAGCGCCATCTCGTTTTAAAATATTGACCAACCAAATATTGACGTGTAAAAGTGTCTTAAAAGATCAGAAATAAACATTTCATTTCACTATCGGGCCATTTTTCTTTCTTCTGTCTTTACATGTGTGTATGGGGTACCTACAATTATTTGGAACAAGCGTACACCTCTTACGCATGAATTGTCACTTGTGACTCCTTTTGTAAAACAAACTGATTGCAAAACGGATTATCATTGGAACTTTCTTTCTTTTCGGGTAAGGCTTTACGGCCCTTACGATTCAATGTTTGATGTTGGGCTGATGTTGCCATGAAATCATCCTCACTAAACACAGAATGACTCTTGATCGGTCGGATTACAAATTAATGTTAACTTTAACTATCCAAACAGATATATCAGCACATCCCACAGCTTGATTTACCGTAGAATACCGGTACAGAAGTCTGCAGCTAAACTAAATCATGAACTATGTGAAGAGCTAAAGCAATAAATTAAACATAATAAGCAACGTGCTGTATCTCGCGAGTCGGACGCGTCACCCGTCGTGCGCTCCGCACATACCTATCTACCTAGTATATAGCAAACTGGGGCTTTATACCGACTGTGATTACATTTTATTTGCACTACTACATTAAAAATGTTCTTTGAGAGGGTTTCCATAATGTTAAATTAGAAACTGAAGTTTATTTTATAAGGTCCTTAATATGGCTACGAATTCGTAGCACCGTAGCAGTTTTCGTAGAGGGTCTACGAAATTTTTGTCAGTGCCTTGCTATCGAGGAAAAGTCATTCGAAAAGACGGTAAATCTAAAATCGGCAGTTCACGAAACTAAATCAACACACAACAACTGGCTATAGCAATCACTCATGAAAGTTTCAAGCAGTGTAAAACCTTCCGAAATCACACACAAGTGCAAACATTGTGTTTCAAAACATCGCAGACAGTCTAGTGTCAGATTATCTTCGCTCGACCCTCTCGAGTCCTATGTGAAGTATGCTTAATGTTCGGGGGTAGGTCCCCATGGCCCCCTAGTCCCCATTGCATCCACCCACGGGGGAAGGATATAAGCCGATTATTAACAGGCGGCGGTCGTGTCCTTAGTAAAGAAATGAGATTTTATAAACGAAGAGCACCATTTCAATAGCGGATCGTAATTCCATTTATATTTCAGTTATTTATTCATTGTAAGTACTAAGTACCCGGAAGAAAGTAAAGCCTCCATCCATTTGTGTTCATGCTTAACGGTTAGAGGGAAATGGAAATTATGCAGGAGCTTTTATAGCGAAGTCGTTATGAAGTCAAAGTAAATATAAAAGTTTCTGCATTGGAACGAGATATCGAGTGGCTCCTTATGCTGGAAAAAGTTTTCAATATTTATGCCGTGTTTGAGAAACCGTCTATACCTCCATGTATTTTTAAGATTTTTCCAATATCCGAGCATAAATCTAGCAGCACGAAAACATAACTCCGAAATCATTGTATAAACTTATTTATTTATTTTACCATTTATGTACACACATATTTATTTATTTATTTATTTATAATAAGCACACCAATAGCACAGAAAAATAGGTACAAAGGTAATGCTTCCGTGCGATTCTGTAACCATCTCACCGTGAAAGCTAGTGAGCGTGGAGTGAGCTGTCATTCGCTAGGGATTAACACTATTAAGTGCTCACTTCACTTATGATTTCACGGTGAGATTTTTACAGAATCGACCGGCTTATTTCATAAGAAATCTCTTCCAGCATACCTGCGATAGGACATTAGATAGAGAGATGTATGTGTAGACTCCCTTAACATTATCGAAGCTCATTATTTCGTACTTAAAATAAATACTCAGAAACATGAAGACAGAACCTCCATCATGGTCGTTGTAGAGAATGCTATTTATTTTACGATACGTCTATGTCTGCCCCTCAAAATAATCGTATTAGACGCGGACGGCTAAGGCTCGGTACACAATGTTGTATTGATGAAACTGCGCTCGTTTATGCTCTGATAAATTACTTTCAAGGAACAATGAGCTTACAATAAGTATCTAATAATAGCATTTTTTATTTCAAATGAATAGGAAGAATAATCTTCTTCCTCTCTCTTCTTATAAAAGAAGAAGTTATTTGAATTTTGCTAGTTAGTTATTTTAGTTTAGTTATTATAATTTTTTAGGATTTTTTACAAGCTTCGAAGAAATGGTTGTTTTCTCAGGCAGTAAAATATTTTCTTATTGAATATCACATGACACTTTAAGATTGATCGATTTTTAAGGTCGTTCCATCTTACAAGTCGTAAAAATGAACTGCAAAATGAATTAAAATGCCACGCCGTAAAATTATATGTCATGTAATAATAACATCGTCGTAAAAATCGTCTAAATCGCAGACTTCGGCGCATTTATGATCACATATCTTTCTCAGTATGTTTGTTGAAAAGTTACAAGAATACAAGCAAGTCACAGGCTCACAGGCATTGATCATTTGCAATCCTTTCACAGTTATTTTAACTCTGACAGCAATCTTATAGCAATCAGAATAAACTATAAACTCTATATCTCACCATTTTTATCAACAATATTGTTTCAATAACATTATTAATTGTAAAATTGAAGTTTTAAAGTTAACCTCAATTGTCAAAAGAAAAACATATCCAAGTTGTTTTTAGATTAGAATTTCGAGTTTGAGTATTCAAATCATCAAATAAAAGCACTTCATTTGTGAGTGGTGCTACAAATTGGCATCCACAGGTACGTTTTCTGATCCATTTGTAACAGAGTACTACTGTATTTTCTCAAACAGATATAGTATGTTTCCACTCAAAACTGTGAGATGGTTTACTCAAGAGACAATCTCGGACATTAACCTATATTGTCCTCATATCATTTATTTATTTTATTTTATTATTTATGTACACACAGTAAAACAAATAGGGATACAACATATTAATAATTTGAGTGCAATGTAATTGTACGGATAATTACAATATACGTAAGCTGTTTTTTTTTTCGCGACCGATTTCGTTCATTATTTGTATATTATCAGAAAAGGTGGTAGGTAACAAGTACGTGGTATAGTTTATTGCATATATGTGGTTTCCATACTGTATAATGTTATGCGTAATTCTCCTTTGAAGGCGATGTGACCTGACTGGGAAAAGCTTTTTCTTACCTTCGACATTCTTCCTTTCTATCAAAGGTCGTTCTTTTTATAAGGTAACATAACAACGTCACGCTTATAATCGCCAAAGGGTTCGACAGAGGAGTATAGTATACCCACATTTGGCCAGCTATATTTAAGTCCCATGTATTAGGAGACGAACCATCAACCGGGCACAATTCCAGATTCCGCGCTGCTACTGACAAATTTGTGATGAAAAAATGTAATAACACTTTTCCCAACCTGGGAATCGAACTCAGGAGCTCATGATTAACAGTAGCACTTGCGACCACTAGACCAACGACGCAGTCAGCTTTTAAAAGATGTGATATTACAACTTTACCTAAAAACACCATTAAAAATATTATAATACATTTTCGGATATTTCTAGAAATCTGTTCGTTGTTTACGTAGATTTTTATGTAATTATAAGCATCATTATCATCAGCAGTCTGTCGGTAAACACAGGCCTCTCAGACAAAGGAGTTCCTCGTACCTCGCAGCTTCGCAAAATTTAATTTCCGTCACTTATCTTTACAACCTTTTGGATGACAAACAGACTGTTTTTACCTTTATTTCCGGATTACAATAGGATTTGCATTTTAGAATTAAACTCGCTGTTGTCTTGTTCTTTGTGATTGTTTTTTAATAAAGGACGGAAAATAATGGTTTTACGTTCCACCGGATCTAATAAAGGCTGGTTTGGTCAGCTTTGAAGTGGTAGACCGTGAAATGCGTGTGTTCATCCGATAAACGCCAAAAGCTATCCGCCGCACCGGTGTCGCAGCGTCACCGACAACTAACCCGCCGCCGCCCCAAACCCTCCACCCCGCACAGTCTCCCACCCGCCCTCGACCTACGCGTTAAAAATAATAATTAGGTACGTCAAAAACCAAAGGCGCAATGTAAAGAGGACAAAGAATTTCGGTAGCTGGCTGGCCTGCTCGTAATTAAGGACCGACGAAGCACACTCTACACAATTATGCCTGTTTTTAAATGTAAGCTCAGTCCCGAATCTGGATTATCTAAAGTGCTTTGTGTGCGAAAAATAAGCGTTCACGCTCAATCTTCTTTTTGGCAGTTTGGGATTGAAGCTTTTGTCGGGTGTTATTCAAAATTGAATTATTAACACAAACGTCTAAATCATTGTTTTCTATATCTATTTATATTATATTTATACAGTGATAAAATTATATAGTTATACAGTAATAAAATCGTAGCGAAGACTACATTGAACATTGAACATTTTTGAAAACAAAAAAATGGTACTAGCCGGTCGATTCAGGAAAAATCTCACCGTGATAACTAAGGTGAAGTGGGCTTAGAGTGAGCTGTGAGTCATGCTGATGCTAGGGATTGACACTATTGATGACTCACTCCACGCTCACTTCACCCAAGTTTTCACGGTGAGATGGTTACAGAATCGCACGGTAGGTCTAAGAACGATTGTAATACCGAAAATATAGATGTGAGAATTGTTGTCTGTTTGTCTGAATATGTGTTCCAGCATCACGGAAATACTACTGGATATATTATTTTCAAATGTTGCATAGATATTTCCTATAAGTCCGATCAGCCTGTAGGCCATAACTTATCACGCTATTTGTTATTAGGGATGAGCAACATTGCATTAAGTCCGTTTCCTTCTATAGTTTACCACAAATTGTAAAAAGACGTGCCAAGAGATTAGAATATTGCAAAGAGTTACAGATCACCACGCTATACCTTTATGGGGCTAAGCAGTCAAACATGACATGTATAAAATAGTATGTTGTGGTGTCTTACGACTACCACGCGAACGAAGTCTCGAGCAGACGATAAATAAAAAACAAAAACAATGGCGCCGATTACCTTGTTCATAAATTAAACTAAATTTAAGTTCGGTGCATCTTTTTCTTTCCATTTAATTAAGAAAAGGATAGAAGATAAATATTAGTTTAGTCCTGTCAAATTAGCGCCTGACGTAAATTGACGTATTTTTAATAGCCATTTTTTTAAATCATATCTAAACTTGTCTATGGAGTATCTTAATTTGACAGGAATAAACTCATATGTTTTCTTCTGTCCTTTTCTTAATGAAGTAGAAAGAAAGAGGTGTACTGAACTTACATTTAGTTTAATTTTTGAACAAGGGGATCGGCGCCATTGTTATGTTTATTTAGACGCAATTCCCCGAACAATATCCTTATTACGAGAATAATTTTGCACTAGACCCGCTGAAGCACAGCACTCAAAATATCGTGAACCACTCACCGCATCCTAATCGGATTTGAGCAATTAACAGCGGGCAGGTTATCAGCGTACCCAGACCACGGGTGAAGCGCGGGTAGGTAATAATAAATTCTGTCTGTGTTACAAATCAGACGCAATCGTCTCGTCTGTAGTAGGTATGTTTCATTTTGCGCCCCCACGGGTTTTGATGTTTGTGTAAATATTGAAAAAGGATCTTAATTAATTTAAAAGCTATCGAATGAGTCTGTATGTATGTTTTTTGTTGAAAATAAACGTGCAGATTCATGAAAAAACAAACTGCAGCTGCTCGTATTTTACGGAAACGTCGTGTTAAACAATTTACTAACTAAAAGGTTTTATTCTGATTGCAGCTTCTGCAGTAGTGGTGCAGCCGGCTTACCAAACTCTTCCAAGTTTAGAAAAGGTTTTTGTTCGTCCGAAAAACATGATGGACTGCCAATTAAGTGTGTACCTATAGGTACCCTGAAAATGAAGATTTGAATTCCGTGACTTACGTGATCATAATTGTGAGATAAACTAAAGATACTATAACTAAAGATACTATACTCGTATTGAATCTGTATAGTACACACAGCGTCATTATGTGCTAACCCCTCAAGCTTTAAAATGTTACACTGCTACAACATTTAATTCGTTACGAATAACCCAAATTTAAAGAATACTTCATAAAGAGCTCATTGTTTCGACTTGGATTCGAACCACCGCATCATCGAACGTCGTCATACTCATACCGGCAGTTTGACGAACTAGCCAGCGCTAAATAACAAAAAAAAAAAAAAACTTTAAATAAAAAAAATATATACAACGTGTAACGGAAAGGGGGTATCAACCCTGAAGGAGGTGAATGTGCTCATGAAACTCAACAACTTTCCCCAAAGAACATAGGTCGAAATATGAAAAAAAAATTTGGCCCTCCCTTACAAAACTGACTACCAGCTGATTGATTTACTATGGGAGGGCTAAACTTTTTTTTCATATTTCGACCTATGTTCTTTGGGGAAAGTTGTTGAGTTTCATGAGCACATTCACCTCCTTCAGGGTTGATACCCCCTTTCCGTTACACGTTGTATAATGCATGACAAAAAAGCACATTTCGTGGCTAGGATATGAACCTCCAATCTTATGCACGGCAAGCGGTCTCGTAACCTCCGATCTAAATCCGTTGGAAAACTAGTCGTAAATGTTAACCCTATTATTCGCGATAGGTATTAACATTTAATTGAAAGAAAAAAAAAACAGACTTTAAAAAAATAAATAATATAAACTTATTTATTCACTAAAACAATACATTAATTATAATAAAGTGTTAAAAAAATACAAACCAACTTGGGCCTATCACGCATTTGAACGCACATGTCTTTTGGGGGGGTAACCACTTAATGGAGCTTTGTGTACATACATAAAGGCACATGGCATATTATACATAGTCGGTTCCTATTCCTGTAATCTGCCTAAATTAATGTAAATGCATTAGTGCTGTTAGCACAAATGCACACTTGCATTGGTGTACGTCAGTTTAGCAGCTAAGTTCGTAAAGGAATATTTTTGTGGTTTATTATTTTTCGTTGTTTTTATTTTTCATATATTGTTTTGAAATCAATTCTTTCTCAGGTTTGATTTAGTTTTTTTGTACATTTTTTTACTAGGAATTTCTCCTGTATTGTGGGTGCGTTTACAAACATTTAAACTCACATACACAATCAGCCAGACCCGGAACAACTACTTGTTGGTCATACAAATATTTGTTCCGTGCAGGAATCGAACCCGCGACACGCAGCGCAGCAGTCAATCGCTTAACCACTGCGCCAACCGTGCCGTCATTGATGAGTATACTAATTAGTGAGTCATGTAAATCTCGAGGATGCAGTGGCAATATAAATGTATACTCTCTGTCTCTCTGTATCTCACTTATTTTCTTTCATCGAGATTTCATCATCATCTTACTACCCTTCTCCCATGTTACTTGCACGTTTTCTTCTTCCTTTCTCACCTGTCAACCTCATATTATATATTCATATCATTCCTCACTCATCCCTCATCATTGGCCTTCCTCTCCTTTAGATCCATCAACATTTATATCCATGACTCTTTTATTCACATGCGTTTCCTCCCTGCTCATCACATGCCTATACCAAGCCGAACGATTTCCTTTCAACTTTTGTTTCACTGGTGCCATTTTTATTTTTAAACTTTCCCTTATAATCCTACCTCCTCCTACTTATATAGCTTCACTAAGTTGTATTCAAGAAATCCAGCTCATCCAGCAGGTAGCTGAACAAACTAGCTAATCACTACCACACTAACTTCAGCGCTTTCATCAATTATAATTTAAATACGATAAGGAAAACTTCTGAAAGAAAAACAAGTAAGCTCCCAGTTACTATTCAGTTCTTAAACTCTATAAATGCATAAATGCTACGTATAAAATCTAGTTAATACTTTCTTTGTAATGTTAAAGCGGTCGACATTCTACGTGTGCTTTGGCGCGAAGTTGAACACACAGCTTGGCTATATTCATATTAATGTTTCAATAGGACTTAGCGTAATGGGTTCTCTATTATTATTCGCCGAAGCTGGGTTTACTGCTACATAGTTTATAATACGAGTATGTAGGATAGAATTGAAAGCACAATGCGTTAATAAGTGAATACAATAACTTGCATACGAAGCAAACCAAGTGTCAAAATAGATTACCCGTGTATACACATAGCGCAAGGAATAGAAGCTTTAGTTTTCATTCTAAAAATATACATTCTTGGCAATGAAAAAAAATAAGTTAAAAACTAAAACCCAAATGCGACAAAAACGCATAAACAAGACAGTAACAAAATACATCAGATTCCGTTTTCTTATAACCGGAATCACACGTGATCTGTAAGATTTATGTCTTTACATGACATTGTTTAGTTTATTTTTTACGTGTGACCATCCTTTGTTTTTGTAGTCGAGTATAAAAAATATGCACTAGTCAAACAACAAACGCAAACAAAATGCATTGAAGATTTCAATTAACTACTTATATACCATTTACCTACAAAGAGTTTTCAGTCATTTACGTTCCTTTACAGAATCCTGTTGGAGGCAGGCAAGGCTATAAGCGGTTCGTGTAATACAGGGTTTTCTGCGGCAAATGTTGAAAGTTATTTGGTGTTTTGCAGCGTTTGAGGGGGCTTCACGCTAACTACATTGATCGCGTCGCTCGCGGCGCTCTGCGATGACGGGCCACAGCGGGGCTACCCAGGTAGCGGAGAGACCACTCTTAAAAAGGAATATACTTCAGGCTTATAAATCTTAAAATTATGAACAAACGAACCGTGTCCCCGATAGTATTCCCAATTTCCACACAAACTTTCATCCCCAATTAAAGGGGTCATCTTAAAGTTAAAGTTTTGAAATAAAAACCTGTAATTTGTGCTCATCTCCATTATATATGGAAGTTTAAGAACTCTTGTGCAAAATGTCATGTTTCTAGATCCAACCATTTAGACTGTGCGTTGTCTCAGTGAATGAATGAATTTAAGATTTTAATAGGTATAAGATATATGTATATCAATACTCGCTGGTAATGTTTTGGTCTGGAAGCAACATTTCCTCACCAAAATGACAATAATTTTGAGAGCGACTCGTGTAGCTAAGTAAGTAAGTAGAGATCTAATCTAACCAACAGTAGTAAAATTATGCTTTTATATTACTAACAAGCTGTGTGCCTAATGTGGTTTCCCACGGGCAACGTCAGAGGAACCTTAATGTATGTATTATATTTCCGTAAAAAGACGATAAGACTAATTTTTATTAACTAAAGCAACAGAAGTTCAAATACTAACTTCCATACATACTTTTATTCCCTTTAGGGGTGGAGGGACCCGTGGCTAAATAATAACAGCCGCACAGGTCGATCGATCAGGTTAAGCTACGCTTGCCGCAGTTGGTCTGTGGATGGGTGACCATCTTTACATACCGAGACTCCTCCGTGCCTCGGAAAGCACGTTAAGCCGGTGGTCCCGGCTGTCATTCGTGGATCTTCGACAGTCGTTACGGGTCGTCAGTAGCCCGAAATTCTGACAACCAGTCTTACCTAGGGGTATCGTATTACTCAGTAACTGGGTTGTGGATGAGAGGCAGTCGCTCCATGTAAAATATGGTATTCAGCTGCATCCGGTTAGACTGGAAGCCGACCCCAACATAGTTGGGAAAAGGCTCGGCAGATGATGAGGCGTGGATTAAAAAAATTCTTACGTAATACTCACTTCCGTTATTAATGGAACTCTTGTGCAAAATTTCGTGCTTTTATTCAATGGTTTATGCTGTGCGTTGTCTGTCAGTGAATTCAAGATTTTTGTTATAAGTTTATCCGCTATTTTCGAGGCTACATACTAATAGAGACGTTTTGCTTAATAATATAGCTCGCAGCGCAGCCGTCAGTCTGTAGCTGGTACTGACACGCCTGGAAATCACTGGAACGTTCAAATTGCTCGCGCCGGCAACTTCCGTATGAACACTACACATATTTTTCGGGCATGATGTTATGAATTTAAAAATTTGTTAAACCCGAGTGAATACACTTCACAGAATAGTGAGTATCTATTGCGACATTAAACAATGCTGTGCTCATTTTAAACATAAATATAGGTAGAATAGTAATTGTTGAATGCCTAAGGTATTAAGTCCACCTTTGTACCTCTTTTTTGTGCGAAAAGTTGAAATGAATAAATCATTGTGAAGTTTTCTTGAAACGACTACCACCAAAATCTTCATTTTTAAAATGGACTCCCCCTACTGGAGAATTTAACGAGATCAAAGTTCCTCTATCTAGTCTACATTAGTTCCGCTCACGTATCGTTCGCATCCGAGCTCTCGTAATAGGTAGCTCGGGTTACTTTAAGAGTCCTATGTATCCCGCGTGTTCCAGCTAGACGGAAGTTCTTTGTGTAAAGATCGGCGCGGTGTCAGGTGCCACGGAGCATGCTACATAATATTATAAAACGTGCAGTAAACTTGTCGTGGAACGAAGCTTTACGTGGCTCTAACTCCGAGCTCAGCTGGTTAAGCCCGGCCGGGCGTGGGCTCCGGATAACTTTCCTACGCTCTCGAGTAATATAAGCACGTGAAAACTTACAGTTCCACATGTACACTTGCTTTTTATTCGCAACTTTGTAAACAACGCCATTAACGTGAAACGTGACCAGCCGTTTGAAAACAGATAAAGTTTTTGTATCGTTTGTACGTTACGGGATTACATTACTTTATGATAGGACCGCTTTGTGAATAATACAATTTTCGAAGTTGTATTGTACAGGGCGGGAGAGAGACATCGACGCGGAAGTTATTTAAAAAAAAAATATAGCAGTTTCATACATTTTGAACTTTTCTACGAAACAGCTGTTTTTTTTTTTTTTTGTTACCCGGCGGAAAATGTCTAAGGAGTCTAAAAGCATGTGCTGAATTCGTGGTTACTGTTTGCGCGTCCATGTATACCACCCCGCACATTTCCGATATTAAAGTTCTTTGAAAGCTAAATTAATTTTCATTCCACAAAGCATTGCTATAACTGTATGGCAAAATGAAAAGGGGAAGCCCCTTTTCATTTTGCCATACAGTTATAGCAATAAAAAGTAATTTCGACGATATTTAATATCGCAAATTAGTCAAAGCTGGTAGGCATGCCGGAGGGTTACATCAGTAATATCGGAGGGCCGGGCGGTGGCCGGCGGGTCCGATGGCGTCCGGCGGCATACAAAAGTTGACGGACTTCCGGCGTGATTGAGTAGATCCCTCTGCAGGCTCTAATGGGTCGTCGGTGACTCGCTGTGGTGTGGGGTACCGGGAGGCTGCCTATAAATAGCGCTCGGGGACTGCTTGATTGTGATATTAGCTATAGATTCATATAAAAATTACACATAACCATGTTTGAGCAGCGTGTTTGATAAGAAACTATTTTTATTAAAGTTAAAAATCTATTAAAGAAATTTGATAGATTTTAGTAGCTTGATGTGCTGGCGTCTGTACAAAGAAAACCGGTCGAGCTAACTGGTTAAATATAGACATGAATTATTATTCGTTATTGTCGATAAATCATCATCGTTTTCCTTTATCCGTTACTTTCTATAATTATTTTAACAACACTGATCGATGTGTAGCAGTAAGCTACGCCATCCATTTTCCTAACTTATTTAAATCAGAAATAACCTTTCGATACAACCTGCCTTGTTCAACTTTCCTTTCGACGATCGATGTTTTCGAGAGTACAAATTGGATTGAAAGTGTATACTCGACTGAGATTTAACAAAGGCGTATTGAAAACGGCGAGGAGACGTATGAACGCACACGGCAGATGAAATTGGATAGAAAGCGGGACGTGTTATGTGATATAAGCTGCAAGATGATGGAGTTCATAAGCGTGGCGTGTGCTCGGAGGCTGAGAGTGCTCTCAGCCGCCCCGGTGACACGCTCGCTAACAATCTGGTAGGTAACGTGTTTGTGGATTGGTGATGCTTAGCAAATTATCTTTGTGCCATTGATAGTCATTGTTAATGTTGTTGCAGGTTTTATGTATGGCTCGTAATGTAACGCTTATTGCTGTACAAATGATACAATTGATACATATTTATACAATGATACAATTTTAAGTTTTGGTTAAGAACAATGTTCTGCGTTGATAGTAAACAATGCAAAAATTCTCATTTCGTTTTCGTGCCCAATAGCTCAAACAAGTAATAAGTAACGCTAAGTCTGCAGGATTTTCTTTTGTTACTTCAACTTGTGAGTCTTATTGTTCAACGAACTTATTGTTTCAGACGTTTCGTATTTTAAATCTAAAAACGTTATACAAACAGAGAAAACTTCTCTGGAAAGGGAACATTCATTATGTTAACAAGGAGAAAAATTTATTCTCCGTTGTTTTTCGTCAATTCACTCGCGTTACGAAAGAGAAATTGTACCCCTTTATTAAGGGTACCTTTATTTGCCGACTCAAGTTGCTTTGTGGTGGTTTAGTGAAATCTCAAGTCAGAACCAATATTCATGGCGTACAATGCAAGGTAATAGAGTAATATTTCGCTGCAGCGTGTAAGCGATCTCCTCCCTGTTCCGCGAAGCGAGCTTTGAATGCATCCTCAATAAAGCTTGTTCGTTTTATTCCGCGATGAAATTAAAATCTAGAGGACGCCAGCCGAGAGCTCTCTCCCCCAATTTTTAACAGTACATTGGCTTCTATAAAAGGTTTCGGCTTACTCTTTTTATTTTGTCCACGCCTGAATATATTTTCTCAACTTCACAAGAAAGGGTTCGCTGTTTTATAACAGTTAGATTATTACTTTTGAGTATAATGTTCTGGTTATAGGATTTGAACTGTTTAGCATTAATCTCCAATGGGTTTTTTGTTTATTGGTTATTGGTAGTAAGCGATACCTTCAAAGTCTCCAGTACAGTTGGAATATAATGAATATGAGGAAACAATTCGTGCTGATTTCGTACAAATTAAAAACTCACGCAGCTATACATATAATATACAAATGAGCGTTAAAACATGCTTCGCGTACGGTTCGCATTATACGTAGAGTTGCATGATATATGAGGGATATGATTCAAGCGCGCTGGTGTCGCGGTCAGCGGCTCTTTGGCTCAAAGGAAATCTCATTTCGCAAGCCTCCCCTCGGCCCCCGCGCCCACCCGCAGTGCCACCCCCCGGACATCTATTAAAATTATTTGAGAAAACCCAACACTTGGTCGCGAGAACATCCTCTCGCGTCCGCTCGCTCCAATTTGTACCATGTTTTGTACGTCATAGCTCTTTTGTTGTTCGATATCGACGGCATAATTGGAAAAGGCCTTTGAAGTGGCCCGTTTTTTATGTAATTATTTTTCCTTTCACATTTTTTTTTTCACCTTGTTCCGAAGCAACCGTTTGAAGTCAAAATAGATTAATCATCCGGCTTGCTATGGAAAATTATTTAACTTGATTACGATATGAAATTATCGAGTTTTATGTCAACGGCAGTTTATTATCGGGGGAATTATTAGGAACGCTTCTGATTAACGGTTATGTAGGTAACTTTAACAATAATTTGCTACAAAACAAAGTTAAATGTAAGTGATTGTTATTGAATTTGACGCCATCAATCAAAAAATACTAAACGCAATTATAAGTTAAGTAATCACTTAAACGAAAATTATTTCAAGTCACCACAAACATTTTGTGAGAAAATTATCCAAACATTATTATTATTCGGCAAGCTTTTGTAACAGTCTCAATAAAACTTTTCCATTTTGTTTAATAATTGAAATAACAGGGCATGAGCTACGGGCTACGAAAATATACCGGCTTTCATTATGTTTGCTACAGATTTGCTACGCCGTAGACTCGTAGCACTTGTAGATTCACGCTCGGTTGAACATTCAATTAGTTCTACTGAAATTAATTTCCATGACGGAATATTGGTATTTAATATACTGCTATTACGTTTATGAGTAAGGGTACTGCCGCATAAGGAATTTGAGTATGATATAACATAAGGGTTTAATTTGTGTTGATTATAATGTAATATTTTGGGTAATCCTAATGTGTGTTGGAGAAGACAGCACTTTTAGTTCTATCTATCTACCTTTTAGATGAGATATTGAGAGCGCTGTAGACTTTATTAATATTTCAATAGTGATATATTTATAAATTTAGAATAGCAGCATCCTTATTATGATTTCAAATGACTTTCAATGCGATTGATCAGAAATGAACAGAGAAACAAAGGTACTCGTACGCGTTTCGAAAAGCACGTGTCATGAGATACTTTTGAGGATTATTCTAGCATCCGTGGGTTGTATAATAGGGTATTGTTTCAACTTAATGCTGATCAATAGAATTTAATCCTCGGTGCGTGTTACATAATTTGATAAATTACAATTACTGTATCTAAGTGTGCCTATGTACCTTACAGTAATCCATCAATTTCGCACGGTTTCACAGCCACCATTATTCGACGGCCGCGAAACAAATGATTACAAATGAATCGGGCTGCGGAGCGCGGGCGCGGGAGCGTTGCCATGGCGACGCGAGACGATCGATGCGCGACTGCCCCCCACGCCCCGCGCACGCCCCTCAATTAAACAATGATTCACACGCTAAGCGACGAGATGACGGACACGTATAGCATGGTCAGAGATAAGTTATCGCAATCTGATGATGAATGCTAACTAGGAAACTAATTTTAGGCAGCAAAACAATAGAGCATTTAGGTCGGAATCGAATTAAAATAGGTCGCTAAATAACTGCATCAAAGAATCGTCAGATAGTGTTGATATGAAAATAAAAAAAAGAAACTCATAGTGTAGCCAAAACTTTTTTATACTTTTCTAAAAAGATACGACCTTCCAGCGACTGTTCCCGTCAATCGGGGGTGAAACTCCAAAAGAAGCTATTTACATACGCGTTGGGGTGAACTTACGACCTAATGGAATGGTGCCAATGAGTACGAGTATTTGCTGTCTACACACAGTGTTGTTTATTTTGCGAGACCCTTGGAATAACAACAGTTGAAACCCCATTAAAGCTTACTGTAGTTGTTTGGTAATGTTGCGATAATCTGTTAGTAGTTCCAGTAGATAGAAGGTACGAGTACAATTGAACATATTTTTTTATGGATTTTATAGTTTTTTTTTTGTAACCTTGTTTGTTTCACAGTGCAAAACGAGTTTGAAGAATATCACCAGCAACTTCATTCTAAATCTCTCTCAATATCGAGGTGTGTTGTGTCTTTCAAGAACTAATATCAGAGATTAATATTTCAGATGAGTCACTTAATTAATATAATAATAATAATATTCCACAACTTTCACACAACGCCATCTAGTCCCAAACTAAGCAGAGCTTGTGCTATGAGTACTAGACAACTGATAAACATACATATATATTTCTAAATACATACATATTATAGATAAATTACACCCAGACAAAGAACAAATGATCGTGCTCATCACACAAACATTTGTCCTAGGTGGGAATCGAACCCACGACCTTGGGCATAGCAGTCAGGGCCACTGACCACTTGACCAACAGGCCTGTGAATTTTCAAGCACGTTGTTAGGACGAGTATAGGTTCTTTCTCGCACTTATCTACTTATTCTTATATTGAAAGAAATCATTGAGTCATCATTGCTGATCTGAAACTGCAAAAGTAATCATTACTGCATACATACATAAACGCAAGCTTCTTCTCCATAGGGATAGGCAGAAACAAAAGAACGCTACCTGCGAGGATCTCTACATACTTCTTTTGCTTCGTTTACGTTTATACATCACTAATTCTAAACAAAGCCATAAAACGCTATCATCATCCGCCTAGCCTTTTCCCAACTATGTTAGGGTCGGCTTCCAGCTTCCAGCTTCTTCTAACCGGATGCAGCTGAATACCAGTATTTTACATGGAGCGACTGCCTATCTGACCTCCACAACCCAGTTACTGGATAATACGATACCCCTTGGTAAGGCTGGTTGTCAGACTTTCGGGCTTCTGACGACCCGTAACGACTGTCAAAGATCCACGAATGACAGCCGGGACCAACGGCTTAACGTGCTTTTCGAGGCAAGTAGGGGTCTCGGTATGTAAAGATGGTCACCCATTCACAGACCAACAGCGGCAAGCGTAGCTTAGCCTGATCGATCGACCTGTGTGGCTATTATTATTTAGCCACGTTCCCCTCTCCCAGTCATAAAACGCTATATTCTTTAAAAATACCTAAACGTTACCAACACATCCTTTAAAACTACCTTTAACTCTAATCCCTCCACATATTACAGTTACCTACGTACTATATCACGCTACATGGTCTCGTATTTGTTTTTCATCAGTCACACTAATTAGAAGCCATGTCGGACGCGGGAGTCCGTATAATTTCTAGAAAGTTCGCCGTGTAATGAGTTCGCAGTTGCCAGCAGATCCGCACTCGAACTATTGACGTATAAAGCGAACTATGAGCAAACTACTCGCTTCATATGAATTGTTTCCGCTGGGAAATATCAGAGAGAGGCTCGCGTTTTGATATTCTAATTATAGTTAAACATTTTGTTTCGGGGTGAAAGATTTGTTTTATTAAGGGCTGATTTTTCAATATTCAGATAGCTTTTATCTGAGGAATGAATATTGCGGTTTGACAGTTTTTGTATAGAAAACATGTGAAACTTTCATAATTATTCTTCAGATAAAAGTTATCTGACTATTGAAAAACTAGCCCTAAGTAGTTTTATTTATTGAAAATGCGTTCTAGACTTCTATGATCTACGTTAGACGATGCCGATAGACGGTTATCGGCCGGATGACTATATAACTCTATGGTCCATCTATGTTTATGCTAGCACATCTATCAATGCTTTATTGTACACACAGCGTCAGCATGTGCTAACCCCTCAAGTTTTAAAATATTACACCTACAAAACTGAATTCGTTACGAATAATCTAAAGAATACTTCAAAAAGAGTTCATTGTTTCGACTTACAATTAGATTAGAACCACCGCATCACCGAACGTCATCATACTCAAACCGGCAGTTTGACCGGCAGTCTAACTAGCCAGCGGGCCCATATAAATGGCGATGACATTGTTATCTACTATCGTCCGAGTCACTTTATCTTTAGGTATCTTTTTAATAGATAGATGTTATAATTTGAGGGTACCCATTCATTTTACTTACTAACGTTTTCTTCATAAAATTAATCCACACCCTCAAGCTATGACTACAACTATTGATGTATACGTTCACTTAAAACGACGAAGAGTAAACGACTACGATTTACCCATTATTTTTTTAAATAATTGTCGTTCTGTATGAATTGTAAAATATAAATCTTTGTAGTAAAATAACGTCAAAGTTATGTTAAATAATAGTAATCATAAACACTATTAAATGATTAAAGTATTTTATGTTTCTTGACTTTTAAATTCTTTATAAACATTACTAAAACAAAATAGAAAAATACTTTATATTAAAAAAAATATATAATGCATGACAAAATTCTTATATCACAGCAAGCGGTCTTGAAACCTCCGCTCTATTTAGACGTTGAATAACTCTTCGTAAATGTTAACCCTATTACTGGTTGTCGTTATATACATTAATAAAAGTATTAACGTTTTATTGAATAAAAACAAATTTAAAACATAATTTTAAAAATAAATACTAACGTAAACTTATTTATTCATTAAAACAATACATTATAAACATTGAAAATATCAATAGTATGTACTTCGTCAGTCTTCTGGGACGTAAAAATGAATTCATATTATTTGATGTTGGAATTTAATTTTGATAGGGCGTGGTGTTCTGCTGAACAAAACAAAGATTCATTCGCTTCGCTTTGATTTCAATTAAAAAAATAATTAATATCCGTATCCAATAATGCAAATACGAATGCGTTCCAATTATAGTTTATTCGTAATTAATAACATGACCGAAACCACATTTAAATCAGAATTTTCAAACTGAAACGAACTTTTTAATCACAACAGATCAACCACGACTCATCGCGTTCGTACATAGTTAAAAAGCAATATTTATTGGAAATTGGTTCGTGGATCGGGTGTTTGAACTAGTGGCGCTGGAGCACACTGCGAATTAATTCGGTTCAGTTATATAACATTAAAATTGGAAGTCCGCCGGAGCGGCCGCAAGCGCCCGAAAGGCTTTGCTTCCAATCCCAATAAGCGATTGGCTGTGAGCTCTGTGCCCCGCCGCCGACCAACGTTACAGTTACAAGCCACCTAAAATAGCTCGTTTAAATACGGACTCAGAGCTGCTGGCTTTTATCGGATCAGACAGTCTAACTTCGCCAGCATCTCCCCTTTTCACAAATTAAATCTGTCGGTGTAACATTATTATGTGGTTCAATATTTCATCCTATGAAATCAACATTGAAAATGGTTATCTGGATGAAATATCTCATAAAAACTGCAAAGCAGAACCAGACGGAGTATCGTATTGATCATTTAATTAGTCTGGAGGGTCGGTGAGGGCAGTTCGCTAACAAAGTAGGCAGAGCCGGGGCTCGAGCCATGTGTGCGAGTGGGCAGAGAGCCGCGGGCAGACGTAAGTGCTGCATTTTAATTAAATACTCATTGCCGAGAGATACCGCCGTGGGATATACTTTTCGTTTTTCTGTCGGTTCAGCCACGTCCTGTAAAATTGAAGCTGTTCTTAAAACTCGCCGCGTGTCGACGCATTTGCCGTGATAATGATAATGCTTGCTACGCCTGCATTTTTACACGACAACCACTTGTCTCCATCCACTGCACAAGATAACTGGATGGAAATGTTACTGATTGTTTGGGAATTAAATTCGTCATATCGTCGACCGATTTTTTTAAATAAATATAAGATTGAACAATGTTAATACTCTGCTGATGACAAAGGACAATCAATGAATCATGCTATCGATGTAACTCATTAGACGACATATTGTGCCTCGGTCCATACCATTGTAATTTGCTCAAGTGGCGACATCCTCCACTCGAACCAGTCGCTCTTCACATCGAGTTCGATATAAAAGTAACAAAGCATAAGTGAAACATGAACATTGTTCGACGGAAAATATGAAACATTTCAATATTCGTGTCGTTAGCTACTTGTTAGTAACTAGCAGTAACAACTCAATAGCGCTCCCGCCGGCTCGGAGGTACTTGTGCCTACACCATGTCTCTCGTCATAGCAACGTGGAAATTAGACAATGAACTGTGAGAGCGTTAACAGTCGGTACCTGTCTGTAGGGAGGCAGAGGGCGGCCCGGGGTGGCGTATCCCGGGAAACAAATGATAAGGCGATTGCAAAAAATGTATATGTACAGTTTTATGTACAAATAATATGTCCACAGAGCTATAGGAGAGAATAAAAGAGACAAACAGGTGGAGGGGATTTAATTTACGGAGAGTTACGGACAGTATAAAACAAAGATGATATCTACAAATTCTAGTTTGTGATTATTACAAATACTATAAAGATGATACTAAATTCCTTATATTGATTATATGACATGCATGAAAAAGTTTTGGGAACTCGAATGATGTTAGAAACAATATTTTTTCAAGTTTTTTTTTTAATTTTTATGTAGGATTGGTAATTTTTACTGCGTCGTAGAAATGATTACTGAACATAGTTTTATGAACACGTAATAAACACATAATACAAGATGACTGAGCTTAGGACTTTTGGAGATGAGTAAGTGAGTTTGACTGCGGCATGTTTCGAGTAGGTACTTGGTCAAGTATACGTTTATACGCTGTTCAGCAGGTCATATACTAAGGTACTTTCGACATAACTGCGACAAGCTATGTGTTACTTCGCATGATTTTTAGGGTTCCGTAAGTCCGAATAAAAAAACGGAACCCATATAGGATCACTCGTGTGTCCGTCTGTCCGTCCGTCACACTCAATTATCTCCGAATCTACAGAACCGATTAAATTGAAATTTAGTACACATATCGATTTCTGTGACCCAAACGCAGAGGTGTGACGTGAATAGACGAAATCTGTACATGGGGGTCACTTTAGGGGGGCAAGATGGAAAATTAAAAAATAATAATTGCAAACTGCATCGTGTGATATATCAAATGAAAGAACTTGTTGTGAGGATCTCAAATATATTTATTCAAGAAAATAGACGAAAATTGACCATTCCCCCCCCCCTTTATCTCCGAAACTACGGTACCTAAAATTTTGAAAAAAATACAGAAATTAGTTTTCTACTTACAGATTATGGGAAAACCTATAAGAAGTCCATGATATTAAAATAACATGGTAAATCACTCAATATTGTGCGTACCAGCTTACTTTTGCAGTTGGAATGTATCGGAGAACATGATTTTCAACTACAACGTTAAGTTTGTTCTTGGGATAAATTCGTTCCAGCTATGGAACCCTTCATTGTGCGTGGTCGGTCACGCACTTGGCCGGTTTTTATAGATAATGATACGGAACCCTTCGTGCGCGAATCCGACTCGCGCTTAGCCGGTTTTTTTACCTGCTTTACCTCAAATTAGCTACGTATGCTTGCCTCGTGTGCTAGCGTTAGGCACGTGTCAGAAAAGGGAATGACAACTATATGTATACTTAGGTAATAATATCAGCTTAATTAGCAAGCCTTGAGTGTGACAATGGTTAATAGTATTTATTATTGTGTATGAAGTACCTATGAATATGGTGTGTAGGGATAGGGTTTTATGAAGAAAAGAACAGAAAGACAAGACTAGGCATTTATTTCAATTATGCTTGTCAGTTAAATACGTTAGTGATAATACTAGTTGTCCGTTCCAAAACTTGATCGTCATGGAGAAGGAAGGACAAGAAAACATCATGGCAGCTTGTTTTAAAGTATTGTATCAACTCATTTTTTTATATTTGCATAAACAATTACTGTTATCACATTAATCTCTTGGACCATGTCTCAAAGCTATAGCAACTTATCAACGAAAAGAAACAGAACATGATTATTACTTAATTCGATTTAACACAAAAGCAATATTAGACATATTATATTATACCACATATAGAACAACATACGCTTGAGGGGCTTGTGGCTAAGTAATAACAGCCGCACGGGTCGATCGATCAGGTTAAACTACGCTTGCCGCGGTTGGTCCGTGGATGGGTGACCATCTTCACATACCAAGACCCCCCGTGCCTCGGAAAGCACGTTAAAGCCGTTGGTCCCGGCTGTCATTCGTGGATCTTTGACAGTCGTTAGTCGTCCAAGGGATATCGTATTACCCAGTAACTGGGTTATGGAGGTCAGATAGGCAGTCGCTCCATGTAGAATACTGATATTCAGCTGCATCCGGTTAGACTGGAAGCCGACTCCAACATAGTTGGGAAAAGCTACGCAGATGATGATATAGAACAACATAGTTAACAGCAATATTAGGTGTACAAAAAAGTTCTACCCGTTTTCCATAGACGGCGTTATCTAAAACTCGGTAAAGTGTAAGCAACTAATTCCTGTTCAGACGTGCACAACTGTTTGTACTCTGTATATACGTCACGTTTGTTGAGATATTAGCTGTGAATAAATACGTTTTTTTAGAAATTAAAAATGGAAGTCAATAGTGTGCATATCCGTCATTGCCTTCTTTACGAATTTCACCAAGGTAAAAGTGCAGCTGAAGCTCAAAGAAGAATCTGTGAAACTTATGGTGACTGTATTATTGACGATAGTACGTGTCGAAGATGGTTCCGGAAATTTAAAGATGGAGATTTTGATTTAAGTGATAAACCACGCTCCGGCAGGCCCCCAACAATCAGTGACACAAAACTGCAAGAATTACTGGATCAAGACTCTGCGCAAACGCAACAACAACTTGCAGAAAGGTTGAACGTAACCCAACAAACTATTTCTGTAAGATTAAATCCTTTAGGTAAAATTCAGAAAGAAGGAAAATGGGTTCCATTTGAGTTAACCACAGAGCAACGTGAAAGACGAGTTGACACGTGTCTCTCATTGCTTTCAAGACAAAAAAGAAAAGTTTTTTGTGGAAAGTCGTAACAGGTGATGAAAAGTGGATTTATTTCGAGAATCCTAAACGTCGAAAACACTGGGTAGACCCAGCACAACCAACCACATCAACACCAAAACGCAATGTTTTCGGGAAAAAAGTAATGCTCTGTATTTGGTGGGATCAGTATGGCGTGCTGTATTACGAATTACTTAAACCAGGAGAAACTGTCACTGGCGAACGTTGCAGTTGTCAATTGAAACGTCTGGCAGAACATATCCGATAAAAAAGACCATCTGCGGCACATAATGGTTGACCAGTAATATTGCACCACGATAACGCGAAGGCTCACCGAAGTTCAGTCGCCCACCAAACTATAAATCAATTACATTGGGAAGTTTTACCGCATCCAGCGCACTCACCAGACATTGCACTATGTGATTATCACTTGTTTCGCTCTTTTCAAAATTTCCTAACAGAGAAGAAATTTAAAATCGAAGCTGAAGTAAAAAAAATAGTTGACGAATTTATTTCATCAAAAGTACGAAGCCTTTTATCGCCACGGAATTCATCAATTACCTGAGCGCTGGCAAAGCGTAGTCGAAGCTGTTGGTGACTATATTAGTTAAAAAAATGGTTATATTAGAGGTACATATACGATCTTTTCGTAGCAAAAAACGGGTAGAACTTTTTTGTACACCTAATAATATCAACTAACCTACGAGTACGTGAACGGTGGTCCATCGTTCACCACAGTAGCGTCAAAGGGTTCCCAGAATTGGCGGACACACGTATTTTATAGTCTCCCCATATTACTATAGTACATCTAACATTACCGCCATTTTTAAACAGTCATATATTTTAAGCAAATAACTTTTAATATTGACAGTCTTAAGTGAAACTAATTTGACAGAACTGTTTTAAAACATTATAAGATATTCAATGTATTTTTATAACAATTTATCCGACTATAATTAGATGAAATCCCCTACATTTATTATGTATAACCACTTATCCTACATCAAAACAGCACATAAAATAAAAATAAAATATTTAAAAACCAATGTTTAATCCTGTTATTCTTAAATTTTAGGTGAAAGTAAAATAAGTTTTTGTATTTATTTAGACCAACGATTTTATTCGTCTAAATTATTCGTCTCGAAATACTCTCAACAGTTTAGCAAGAATAAAGTACATACTAATTCCATGCAATTTAGGAAAATAAATCAAGATTATATGACACCAATATTATAAAGGCGAAAGTTTGTGTGTGTCTGTGTGTGTGTATGTTTGTTTCTTTTTCACGCTCAAACGTCTGGACCAATTTTGGTGAAGGCATACAGTTTATAGCCAGGATTAACACATAGAACTTTTTATCCCGATATTCCTACGGGATCGAGACTTATGCGGGAGAAACCGCGGGGCGCAGCTAGTTCTATATAATTCTACATATTCCGACACACGCGTTAATACATGGCGTGCCACTCAGCGCTCGCCTCGCACATTACTTCTCACCCACTAGCGATGTGTTATGCACTCTCCGACGCATTAAATTAGCCGCATAGCTCATGTGATCTGGATTGATCTCGTCTACATTCTGCGTCAACGAGCCACGTGTGTGGGTAGACTGTTAAAAGCCATAGTTTTAAAATTTACTTGGATACTCTGTTATTGTAGTATGAGCACCTACGTTAGACATACATATGTGGTAGGACTGACGAATATCAAAAGTAATTATATTTCTACGCCTGTCCTTTGTTTTAATTCTGTTAAAGTGTCGTATGGATGATGTTGTGCAGTAAAGTATTAGTGTTTTTTTCCTTGGATTTAGTGAGAATCTTTCCCAGTACCATCGCCTTCCCATTACCCTAGGTACCTCACCTTATTCAGTGAATACTAGTAATCTAATTCCAATATTTCTAAATTACCTACACTCTGAGTAACTTGTAAAACTTTATATTTATCTTAAGTATTACGTACGCTCGCAAGTTACAGAATATCGAGGTTAGCAGCTAAGGCATGATTATAAAGCATGAGCGAAATTTCTTCATCGGATTACGTGGAGTATGTAGTGCGAAATGTAATAAGTATTTGTAGGGGGGTGCGGTGGGGTCGTGGTGGCGGTGGTCGAGCGGCAGAATCAAGGGCGAGGGGAGCGAGGGCAAGGGGGCGCGGGGGGGCGGGAGTGCGGCGGCGCGGGGGGAAACGCGGCCGGGAGGGATGCTGCGCGGGGATGAGCGCGCAGATCAATATCTCGCGTCGCCCGGCAACGCCGCGCTAGACCGAGTGCCTCCCGTACTACAGCCCCCGCGCCCCGCGGCCCGCCACCCCGGCCCCCGGCCTCCGCCCTGCCCACTACTCGCTTATTTAATACATCATGCCGTATCTGGGATGCGAGCTTTTTCGTGCTAAATGACAGGGCTACGTAATCGCAAAGTCGCCGCTCTCGTAATGCTCGCGCCGTAACTATAGCGTTGTGGTCCCCTTGGCCGAGCGTTAAATCGCGTAACGATAACGATGACATTGACCTCGTTCCCTGAAGAAAACTTCTATTTTCGTCCCGGCCCAATTTATAGCCTGAATGTTCATATGAAGAAACAATCCCTGGAACGTCATGCCTACTTGACATACATCTCTTAGTATGTTATATACTTAGCGAACACAAACAACTCTCGGGAATATTTAGAGGACACAATCCAGTTTTGTAAACAAAGAATTTACAAAACTGGATTTCATAGCGTTCGCATATCGTAGCGAATCATTATGCTAGATTGCACGGCAAATATTCAGTTTCCTGGGTTTGTGAAAAGAGCACATAGTTCGGTAGAACTACCCTAACTAACCCTACCTTAGCTAACTGGTAAGTTAGCCAAGCACCTTTTTCAAAGCATTCCACAATACTAGGAAACTACTATTAAAAAAATGTTGCGATTACCTAACCTCTCTGGGCTATGGCCGTGTAGTTAGGTATGAGAACCCATATTAAAGTGTTCCCCATAGCATTACTCAGAACGTATTACGTATGTACACAGAACATTATTATAAAGTTCAGGCAAGCAATGCCCTCTTTGTTTCAATAACGCTCACGAGTAGTTTTATTTATACTGTGAACGTAACAAGAGCTTTGACAAGATACGTTACGAGATAACAAAGGATGACCCGGCTGTCATTCGTAGATCTTTGACAGTCGTTACGGGTAGTCAGAAGCCCGAAAGTCTGACAACCAGTCTTACCTAGGGGTATCGTATTACGTGGAGGTCAGAGAAGCAGTCGTCCCATGTAAAATACTGCTATTCAGCTGCATCCGGTTAGACAAAGCCGACCCCAACATAGTTGGGAAAAGGCTACGCAGATGATGATGATTTATTTGATAGTTACTAAATACTCCTATGACTTATTATTGCCAGTGTTTTCATTTATTGTCGTATTGTCATCTCCACATTGTTTCACAAAACAGTGTCATTTTGGAGAACACAAACTCAGAAATGTAAAGCAAACCTATTAAACATTAGGGGTGAAGGAAGGTGGCTGAATAACTGGATGGGCGGGGTTACAGCTTGTTCAATTCTGGAACTATGATCACAATTTCTTTGTTTACAAAATTTCTAATTGTGTTGTGTAGTAGGTACCTAGAAATTAATCAAATCATATGAAAAGAGTATAAAAGCAAGGCAAAGGAGAAAAGTTAAAAAAAAAATATAATCATCGAGTTATTTGATGTATTAAGACATAGAATATATAAAACGAATTCCACATACAGGACCAACTAATGAATAATCTAAACATATATCGACATTATTTCTTAGATGACTATACAAAGCTACGAAAATAATCTCTAAGAATAAATACTTAGAGAAAACAATTAACATGACATCATTGTGTTTTCAAATAAATTCTAATATGTTAAATAGTAAAATGTAGCTATTTTGAAGAAAAATAGCGCACATCTGGGGTACAATGCGATATCATAAAGCATAAGATGGATCATAACGTTGGCGGATGTACCTAGGAAACCCAAGCTACGAAAGAGAAGTTAAGGAAAGAAACATTTTAATTAAATTTACTTGTGAGCAATTTGTCAATTTTATTATGAGCTCAACTGACACTAATGAGACAATTACTTTTTTGTAACCGAACTTCAATAATATTGCTTTACAGACGAGGGGATGTTTTGGTAAAACGTTTATGAATTAATCACAACTGGTTTAAAAAAATAAGTAAACCGAAAATGCCTAAGAAGCGAAGAAGTAGCACATAGGATTACCTATCTAAAAATAAAAGGTTTAATTCAACTAGCAGTATGTCAGTTTTAGGTTACTCTGTCGGATTGAAATATCGAAATAGGTATAATTAGCCGATTCTTATCAAGCCGAAAATGTTTCAAAGATTTAAATCCTACATGTAATTTATTTATTAAGTCAAAATATAAAAAGATCCACATAGAATAACGTAATGAACAAATTAAACATAAATCAACGTTATTTCTTAGGTAGGTGACTAGACCAAGTTATGACAAAAATAATTACTAACAATTAATTAGCTAACATTTGTAAACGATTACCAAGATAAACAGCGGCGCCGCGCCGACTCCCTTGTTCACAAACTAAACTAAATTTAAGTTCAGTGCATCTTTTTCTTTCTATTTCATTAAGAAAAGGACAGAAGATATAAAATTTTAGCTTAGTCCTGTCAAATTAAGATACTCCATAGATAAGTTTAGACGTGATTAAAAAAATGGCTACTAAAAATACGTAAATTAACGTCAGGCGCTGACTAATTTGACAAGACTAAACTAAAATTTATCTTCTGTTCTTTTCTTAATGAAATAGTAAGAAAAAGTTGCACTGAACTTAAATTTTATTTTATTTTGTGAACAAGCGAATCGGCGCCATTGTCTTTTCAATGATATTCTCAATAATAAAACAAATAAGTAGGTAAAAAAAAGTAGCACGCTACTTAAATTCCGCGTGGATATGCTTTACGTGACCCCGCGACGTTATTTCGGCAGATGTGTTGTTAGTCAACTTGACTTAACAAGTGAGGTATCGTGATAAGTGTCGAGCGATTTTGAATTATGTGCAGTGCAACTGTTATCTGTCGCCTTGACAGCCTGCACATCAACTGCCGGCACGCGTAGCATGACCAACATATAAACGGGCTTTGTCAACGAAAGAATAAACAAAATCACAGATTGTATAAAGATTTCTAATGGTCATGAATAGAAGAAATGTTTCTATTTTTCAGTCGACAAAAGTCTACAATGTCAATCATTTTGTTTTTTTTTTATTCTTTAAAATTTAGGGACTTTTATAACGCACAGCGTATGCCAGTCCCATCGTAACCTAATACAAGATACACTTCCAACTGTTCAATGTATCGGGGCCATAAAGTCGTACAACTTTCTCGCAATGTCAATCATGACGACCAATTTTACTCTACTTTTGACACTTGGGGGTAGAAACATTTCTTCCCAACAAGTGTCAAATATCACATTAGACTTGAACGAGAATTTATAATATTCATTTTAAAATGTTCTCCCCGTTGCTATGGAAAGAATAAGTCTTTGTGTTCATAGAAACGCGAGTCTATGGGTCACCCGTGCTCGTGCAGAAGAGATGTCGAGTTAGATAGAAAGAAGTTTGTCTATTCTTGTTCGAACAGAGATAGAATTGGTAATGCTACGCGAGCTTGTAATAATTACGACAGGGCCCCTGAACGTACTCGTGACAATGTTCTAGAACGGTAGCTGCGTGAGCAGGGCCACTCCGCGCATGATCCAGTGGTCGGGCTCCAGCTTGGTGGGCAGCAGCATGAAGAGGATGTAGTTGGTGGAGTGGCCCGTGGTGGACAGCACGCCGCGCCGGTCGCCCGTCTTGTACAGCGGACAGTTGTAGAACGTGCCCGTCGGGATGTCCTCGCGCTTGATGGGTATCAACCACACCTGGGAGGTTACACTCTTATAGCAGGTCAACAGCATAACACATCATGGTCAGCCAATAGAATAGAATAGAATACTCTTTATTATGTACACCATATATATTACAGACATAAATATAGACATTTTATAAAGGGTGACACAATGGGCGGTCTTATAGCTAAGAGCGATCTTTTAAAGACAACCTTTGGATGGATTGAAAAGGGAAGGAGAGACAAATACTGTAGGTAGTCTGCGGTGTACCATTTACACGATATAATGAATACATATATAAAGTTTATTATACTAATCTAAATAAATATATAGATATAACAAAAGACATAAAACAGGAGCAAAGAAAATATTATAATGATGCTGTTTAAGGAGAGAGGAAGTGCTTTTTTATCAAAATGTTAAAAGTGAACAAAGATTGAGCACGCCTTAGCGAGACGGGCAAGTCATTCCATAAGCGTACTGCTTGAACAGTAAAATATTTGTCATAGAAACTGGTCGAATGCATCGGCATCTCTAGTCTCAGGATGACCTCAGATATCTATTATGTGTGTCATGAAGGAACTTGAAACGTTCTTTAGGATAAGAGGGGGTTTTAGGATTAAGCCTATGATGTTCCCTGAGACACTGGCTTCCTCTCTGTAAGAGGGAGTGGGCCGTAATCTACCACGCGAGCCCAGTGCGGGTTGGTAGAGGTCACAGCAGCAGCAGCAGGTTGTAGCAGGTCAATATTTGACATGATTTGGCAAAGTGTCAAGCGGATTTGTACCATGTGATGTGAGTCCATGTGCACCATGGCATGCCGCGTACATCACCTGCCATGCAATGATTGTGATAGGGCTCAGGTGTATAAACTTTGTTTACTTGTAGTTTTTACAAACTTAGTTTCCAGAGCAGATTCACAAGAAGCTCACATTCGCAAGAAGCTGGCAGTATCATCACAACGCTAATACTTTCTCATTGTTTGTCTTATTTCTTTTTAGTATATTCATGTAAGTATTTATGTATATTTATTTGTGCTTATATTTATATGTAATTAGGTATATATACAGGGTAATTTGTAAAACACCAAAAACCTCTTAAGAGGTCATTGTACTCATCATTATGAACAACTTTTACTATGGGACCAAATCTGAAATCGCGAAAAAAAAATCAGCTGTTCCCTACATTTTGACGACTCGTACGAACGTAAATGTAGGGAACAGCTGATTTTTTTTTCGCGATTTCAGGTTTGGTCCCATAGTAAAAGTTGTTCATAATGATGAGTACAATGACCTCTTAAGAGGTTTTTGGTGTTTTACAAATAACCCTGTATATTATATTTATATTTAAAATATTTATTCCTCAATTTTCATGATTGCACCTACTACTGTTTGTCTCTGCATCACCCAAAGGTTGACTGGTAGAAAATGCCTATGGCATTAAGTCCGCCTCTGTACATTTATGAGCTTAAAGTATTAAATAAATAAATATGCTAAGAACGGCAACCATTGTGGTTTGTAAGAGTCCTGATATAAATTCTTTGCTTGCCTGTGACGATGAGTACATACTTAGGTACGTATCCATAATATCCCAAGAAGAATAATCAAATACAATAGAAATCTGTTGTTACCTGTCTACTATTACTGCAACAAGAGCTTATCTGTAAACATAGTGGTTAAGTTGGTGGACAGTTAGTTAAGTGCAGATACTGACCGACGGGAACTCGTCGTACAGTATCTTGGGGATGGACTCGTCGACGACCATAGAGTTCATGTTCCACCGCGCGCCCTCCATGAACAGGCCGCGGATGTAGACGCCCTCCTTGGGTGGCTCCTCAAGCTCCAACTTTTTCTGTACCTGCATTACATCGTTTCAATGGAATAACTGTTTCACTTTCCAACTTTTTATGCACTTGCACAAAAAACCGCATTTCTTTAAATGCGGTTAATTAAAGTAACAAGTTAGATATTGGCAAACCGTCTAGATTGCCAACATCTGACAACATGTTTATTTATAAATTAAAATGCGGTCTCTTTAACTCTGATCCATGACCTCGGCCGTACTGGTAAAGTAAAAAAAAAACAATAAACAAATGGTGGTGACTTCATCACAAAAGTGACGCAACGTGTGGTTTAATATACGAATCGTAGTCGCCTTACCGATGCGAACATGGGCTTAGCAAACACAGATAGTTGGCGAAAACACAAAGCATGCTACCTACAGTTTTTTAGTTATTTTACCTCTAGCAACAGCAACACATCAGCTACCACATATTGCCTCAACAATAAAGATCACTGTGATTTTGACAGATTTTTTAGTAGCAGCAACCCAACAGCAATCTTATTGCAACAAGAATAAAGACCAATGTGGCTTTGACACATATCTCAGTGGTACCTTAGTGTAACAAAAACAAAGATCACTGTGATTTTCACACTGATGCAAAATCTGAGGTAAAATAATCGTGAAAGAAGTGTCTTATAGACTTGACAAATTTTATGATATTTGGAAGCTAGTTACTTCATAGTGGAAGGCGAGCTGGTCGATGGGTATCTTGTACTTGCGCGCGTAGCTCTGCTGGGCGGCCGTGAGGAAGGCTTGCGGGAAGTAGAAGCCGGACAGCCAGAACACCACCGGCGGCCCGAACTCGTGCCAGTGCTGACAACACAATATTCGCGCTTAGTAAAGCTCCGCTTGCACGATGGACGTCTAAACACATAAATTGAGATTGTATCTTGTCTCGCATGAACATTCTCACCTCTCTGGTTTTATTCACTCTCCTTTCTTTGTCCAGGCGGTATTTCTTTCTAATATCAGGATGGCAACCAGTCGGTTATCTTTCAAAGTTAAGGCACGTGAACATATCCGTAAGAAGTTCGTAGAATCATCCCAGCGCTGATTTGCTGATTACGTTTTTTCCTCTACCTGTAGTTATTTCTCTTGACAAAGTTTATTCTGTTTATATGTATGTATCTTTGTATTAGTATTTATTATTTTTCAAGTTACTTATCCCTTATAGTGCACCTGCCATGTTTTGTCTCTATATGACCCCAAGGTCGACTGGTAGAAAACGCCTGAGTTATTCAGTCTCGGTACAGTATTTTTTTACTTGTGCAAAAAGTTTTAATTAATAAACAAATAAACATTCTCGTGTCTCAACGGACTAAAAGACCTCCTGGTGTAAGCAAGGCTTACTTACGAAACACTGCTCTATAGTATGAAATTAACCTATCAGAGCCAATTAACAGTTATAACTATTATAATTTAGATAAAGTTCAATCGTCAAAATTTCACTAACAGTGTTTATATTTACCTTAAAATTCATAGCGTGATACAGAAATGAAATTACCCTAATATTTTCTGGAGTCAGCCATGTGAATTGAACACACGAGTGAGTTCAGAGTCAGATGTGTATGTGCGCACGTGCATGAGTGTAACGCGGGCATGGGTCCAATTTTAAGCAATATCTGAATTTGTTATGAAAGGAAAACCACATTTTGTTCGGATAGATTGAACCCCGAATATTAAAATATTGACGGAATTAAAACAGCACCAGCTAATAAGGTAGTCAACCTAAGATTGGTGATCGCACTAAGGATGGTTGCCCAGCGCAGGTGTTACGTCCAATTAGTTCCGCAATCTATTTCGTGCCGCGGTTCAGGCCTCTTCTTTGGGCTTTCCAATCGTCAGATAACTTTTATCAGAAGAATAAATATGGCGGTTTGACATATTTTCTAAACAAATCAAAACTGTCAAACTGTCATATTTTATTCCTCAAATAAAAAGTATCTGACGATTGAAAAGATGGCTCCTCTTAAATATAAATTAAGATAGGTAATATGATACATATGAGGATACCTGCAAGAACGCGAGCCTTGCGAGCAGGTCGTTGAAGTAGGAGGCGAAGGGTTTGAGCGAGGGATAGCTCTTGCCGGCCCACAGCGCGGGGATGCGCCCGCGCACCATGCTGGTCAGCACCTCCTCCGTTATGTCGTTCAGAACGCTTACGCCTGTACCATACGTGTAAATGACATTGTTATAAAGAAAATTCATTTTTTTCATATAATCAACAAAATCTGCATTTATAAATAATAATATAATAAAATTTTTAATTAGGTTTTTACAAAGTAATAAATTTACAAACTTATAAATACTTAGTAGTACCAGGTTATTAACAGATTGGCTTAAATACTTATTTAAAAACTTGTTTTTATATGTTATAATTATCTATAAAAGGTACTGACATTGCAACATGTTTTTTTGTGCATTATTTAAACTAACTTTGGAACTAATTAACGTCAAAAACTGTTTCTTATCCCCGGGTCTTTTATTACTAGGTAACTTCCAACAACCGATGTGTGAAACTTTATAACCAATTTTTTTATTGTGCCTTCAAACCTGCGTCAAATAAATGTATGTTCGTTTGGAACTCACCCTGCACAGCTCCAATGACGGCTTTAGCGCTGGATCTGACAACGTTAACCAGTCGGTCGTATCGTGCGGCCTCCTGTATGACCACAATGGACATGGGCGTCATTTCCGTCGCCTTGATGTCCCCCTCGTGCGATGGCCCCGACAGGATCTTGGCTGGCAGCCGCTTCAACACGTCCTCGGCGATGGCCATTGCTTGCATCTCTGGTGTTATCTCTGCATCACCGGCGGCCGCCATGTCCTGTGTACGCGAATTGTAAGCGCTCATTTTCATTTATACCTAATCTAGATATTAAGCGGCCCCTACACCTACAATAAGTTTATGCTATATTTATATTAAGTTTGTGCAATTTGACTGAATCCAGCCCTTGCACTCAAATTATCCAATTTTCACGTTATTCCGTGAAAATTATGGATAATTTGAGTGCGAGGGTATTAATAATAATAATAATAATAAAACCATTTATTTTCAGGTAACAAAGACCCATAGATAAATACCTTAACTTAAGTATACATAATATAACAACAAATATATTATATATTATTTATTATATTGACGGCCCATAGCTTCTATGTTTTCGCTTGAGTCAGAACTATGCAATATACTACACGGTGCAATGAAAAAAATATGGTGCAATAAAAATGACACTTGCTCAAACTTTTGTACAATCTTCAATGTTGATGATGATTATAATTTATTTTACTTATAAAATAAATTAATTTACGCCATGTTGGAGCCCAATTTTTCCCTAGGTATTCATTTTCACCTATTGCACTTAGGGCCGTATTACAGGACCTTACTCAAAGCATTACTTAAAACTAGTTTCAACCAATCAAATGTCTTTAAACGATTTTTAAGTACTGCTTGAGTTTTTAGTGAGGTTCAGAAATACGGGCCTTAGACTCTTACATTAGCCATTTTTTTTTTCTTTAAATAATAGAGATACTTATAAAATTGAGTATAAATTTTGTCCGCTTAAATATTTGCAAGGTATAAAACTCACTTACCTGATACTTTTTCTCGAGATCCTTTCAGGCATGGAAATGAGAAATCGACATTAATTATATTACTTTTGGAAAAATGAACAATTTTGATTAATTCAAATGTCTCACCACACGATCCTGCCCCGTTGCACCGACGATGGATGAAACATAAGAAATACCACATGATATAAACGGATTACATTACGGCTAACAATATTTTCACTACAACAGCATATTTATATGATAATGATGAGCTCTAGGTACTTTTTAAAATAGTTATTAAGTTTCTAAATCTAATTACAATAAAACAATCTGAAATATTACTTTTTTTCATTGTTTTACCATTCATCAGCGATACTTAAGTATGTATCTGTCCGGGACACCTTGACCAGTCAATACCATTATCACTTTGCTGATATAATTAAGTATATTCCAACCACGCCATGAGCTTTTCTACAGCCCCTTTTTATTTATTTTACCTCTGACAGTAGCAACCAAATAGCAACTTTATTGCAACAAACGTAAAGATCATTGTGATTTTGACAGACTTGGCAATGGCAGCAACCCATACCAACCTTATTACAAAGAGAATAAAGATCACTTTGATTTTGACAGCGATGAAAAAGTAAAGGTAAAATACCTGTGAGCGGACTGTAATTTACTTCGTGTCAATGCTCCTTGTATCAAATTATTAAAAAAAAAAAATCTGCATCTGCTGATAAAATAGCGCCATATTGTGCTAGCTTGTATAATTAAAGGGTATGACAGAGTGCAGGTGGTGACCTGGGTTAATATAGCCGTATCAAGCAGCTCCTCGGCTTCTCGGAAGTGCTTGGTGATGTCTGCGTTGGGGTGAAAGCCGAACACAGAGGGCGGCGTGGCGGCCGGTAACGAGCGCGCGAAGTTCACAAACTCCCCGTGCTCCTTCAGGGTTGGAATGTGGTACACACCTGTCGAAATCATTACCTCGTACATGTCATAGGGTACTTGCATAAAGACGCAGGTTTCCGGTAAACACAAATCAGTATCGATCAGTGCGGGTAAACGTAGGTATGTGCTCACACATAAAAAGGAACACGTAAAACATTGTAACCATGTCTTTCTGCAGACCAAACTGCAGCGATCGGTACAGGAAATGGCCAATGGGCGTTTTTATAACTGTCACGGTGGAATAGAATCACACTAATATTATATAAAATGTAAACGCTTCTACGATCATCACAAAGCTTTTATTATTGTATCGTTTTCTTTCCTAACGCGTATTTATTATTTACATATGCTGTGAACAACGCTGTTGATTGCATAATTGTTAAGTAGCTCTTAATTTTGTTTATTTGTATTATAGATTATGTAATTGTTTGTTGTTCCAAATAAAATAAAATAAAATAAAAAAAATAAAGGCGAAAGTTTGTGAGTGAGTGTGTTTGTATGTTTGTTACTTCTTCACGTTCAAACGGCTGGACCAATTTTGATGAAATTTGGCACACAGATAGTTTATAACCAGGATTAACACATAGAATACTTTTTATTCCGATATTCTTACGGGATCCAGACTTATGCGGGTGAAACTGCGGGGCGCAGGTAGTGCTTTTATAATTTACACAATATAGTGGATATCTAATGCCATTTTGTGTTGCTTTGTGTACCCAGTACGGCAACTAGAAAATAATTATATAACAAAAGACTAATGAAAAAAATTATGACTGAAGCGCCCGTTTAAAATCGCTCTCTTACCTGATGGGTCAAGAGGGTAGTTGAATTCCTTTAAGGCCTTCGGGTTGTAGAACTTGAACAGGATGGTGTTGAGCGTGCGCCGGTCCCAGTCGTCAGTCACGCGACCGCCGTAGTTGCACTCGCCCGTTAAATACCGCAACGCTATGAATTGCACGTCCTGGGAACAAAATATTTACGATATCATTCAGTATCAACCAAGAACAATCGGCATCCGTACGGTAGGACAAATGGCGTGGCTAGACTGGATGTGAAAGGCGGGGAACCCGTCGTTGTGGCGCTCCTTGGGAGAAGCTTATGTCCAGCAGTAGCCTGTGATAGGCTGAGCAGAATAAAGAATCAATATTATTCCATACCTAAGGTGGATGTGGGAATGATCCCTCTTAATTTGCTTATTAACAAAAATGACACAATACAGTAACGGATAGTATTCATCAGAATAGGGCTCTTTCCCACGGCAAGATCCTTTTTTTGCAGGTACGGTTTTTTTGCAGGATCCCGTTTAGTAGTTAGTGTACGTGTTTATTTATTTAAACTTCTCGCACAAAAGGTACAAAGGCGGACTTAATGCCTTAGGCATTCTCTACCAGTCAACCAAGGGTGGTGAAGAGATTAGATGGCAGGTGCTTCGGTTGACACGACGACGATAAAAATTAAAAAAAAAAAAAAAAAAAACACTAGACAAATACATAAATAGGTTTTAAACACATACATACGATTTAATATAATATATATTTAAAATATATAAATATGTATGTGTATATATACAACGTGTCCCAGAAATCAACGTCAAGCCGAAAACGGGCAATAGGCCAAGTCGTGACAGCTATTAGAAAAATATAAAAAAAAATCTTGGTCATGTACTTTTCGAATTATAAGCATTCAAAAATAAATCTCAAAAAGTGACACCCTGTGATGGTTTTTCAAGTCCTGTGACTACATTATTAACATTTCGGTAGTTTTTTTCTCTGTGATGTAACCATGAATAACCCTTCTGTAAATTACAGTTAAAAGTAAAACGTAACTGCCTCAGTTCTAAATTAAATTTTAGATTTTTGCCCAATATTGAATTCAAAATAATGACATCACCCAACTTTAACCGACTGTACTGAAAAAAAAATCTACTACACTATTTTGGCAAGTAACTTTAAAAGATGGCGCGTTTAGTCAGGATTCCAAAATGGTATAACACATACTAATTGCTACTTCTTAATTGAGAAAAAACATTTTTTTTTTATGAAGCCGTATTTCATAAAAGTTCGATTGAGACGAAGAGTGACGTTATTTTGACTAGTGTGAGCGAGAAAGATTCATTTTAGCTAATGTGAGGTGACGCTACTTTGACAAGTGGGAGCGAGATAGATAGTGACGCTACTTTTATCTAACTAAGAGGGAGACGGATTGACACATCATTTCATATGTGTGAGTGAAACAGATAGAGACGCTACTCTGGCTAAACAGGGATGCGTCGGCAAATTGTGCAATACTGCAGTACGTTACGCTCTTTCGTTGACTGCACATCTTTTTGTATTCGTATTGACTTCGTACTTACAACTGTGGCTTTGTTTATTGGACTTGATTTGCATTGTAATTTGGATTTATCTGCACCGTTTCTGACAACCCCGGACTTGTTTTAATCGCAACCCCGTGTTTGTGTAGTGTTTTATCATGCCATCTCGATACACCGCACAGGAATACGCCAACATGCATCTCATTTATGGAGAATGCTTATGCAACGCCAATGCCGCAGCAAGAGTGTATCGTGAGAGATACCCGAATGCTGAGCGTCATCCCGATCATCGAGTATTTATTAATGTGCATCGGTCATTATCAGAGGGTCGATTTCCTAGCCAAATGGTTAGCGAGGGAAGACCCGTTATGCCCTACGAAGCCGAAGTCTTGCAAGCAGTTGAAGAAGACAGAAGTATCTCAGTACGTGGAATTGAACAGAGCATAGGAGTCCCCAAAAGTACTGCACATCGTATTTTAAAAAAGAACGAGTTTCACCCATACCATGTACGACGAGTACAAAGTCTGCTACCCCGAGACTACCCAGAGAGAGTACGATTTTGTCGAACGATGTTGCAGAGGCACCGAGAGGACCCGCGATTCTTTGAAAAAATTCTATGGTCCGATGAATCAACATTTAAAAAGGACGGTTACATGAACCTCCACAATTTGCACGAATGGCACGTGGAAAATCCAAATTTGATGCGGGAAGATAGATCTCAGTACCAGTTTAAAGTAAATATGTGGACGGGAATTTTGAATGGTAAAGTTATTGGTCCAATCGAGCTGCCGGAGAATTTAAATGCCCAGGGTTATTTGAACTTCTTACAGAACCAATTACCAGAATTATTGGAAGAAGTGCCACTGAACATTTACGGCAGCATGTGGTATCAACAAGATGGCTGCCCAGCGCATTATGCTCTCACTGTACGAGAGTTTCTCAATCGAGAATACCCCGATAGGTGGATTGGGCGGGGTGGTACAATTTCGTGGCCTGCCCGTTCACCCGATTTAAACCCCATAGATTTTTTTTACTGGGGTACGATAAAGGATAAAGTGTACTCTAAACCAATTCAAGATTTAGACGAGCTGCGCCAAAGAATTGCAGAAGCCGCTGAATACATCAACTCAAGAAGATACGCCCGTCTTATTACGCGATCATTTTTAAAGAGATGTAGAACTTGCATTGCAGCTGAAGGAAAACAGTTTGAACATTTGTTATAAAACTTCGTAAATCTGATTTAATAAAAATTATAATAAAAGAAATCCAACGACTGAATTTTATTTCAAATGCACCTAAAACCAACAATGTACTTTTTTTCCTCAATTAAGAAGTAGCAATTAGTATGTGTTATACCATTTTGGAATCCTGACTAAACGCGCCATCTTTTAAAGTTACTTGCCAAAATAGTGTAGTAGATTTTTTTTTCAGTACAGTCGGTTAAAGTTGGGTGATGTCATTATTTTGAATTCAATATTGGGCAAAAATCTAACATTTAATTTAAAACTGAGGCAGTTACGTTTTAACTTTTAACTGTAATTTACAGAAGGGTTATTCATGGTTAGATCACAGAGAAAAAAACTACCGAAATGTTAATAATGTAGTCACAGGACTTGAAAAATCATCACAGGGTGTCACTTTTTGAGATTTATTTTTGAATGCTTATAATTCGAAAAGTACATGACCAAGATTTTTTTTTATATTTTTCTAATAGCTGTCACGACTTGGCCTATTGCCCGTTTTCGGCTTGACGTTGATTTCTGGGACACGTTGTATATCTATAATATATAAATATATACAAATTCAAAGAAGAGAGGTGTTGAGATGACTACATGTTATGTTTAAATATACATATTAAGGGCCCTTTCCCACTGCAAAATCCCGTTTTGTTGCAGATACTGTTTTTGGCAGGATCCCGTTTAGTAGTGTATGTATATTTAAACACGTACACCACTAAACGGGATCCTGCAAAAAACCGTACCTGCAAAAAACGGGATCTTGTCGTGAGAAAGGGCCCTTAGTGCGAGCAAACAATTTCCAGTGAAACGATTAATTTACAAATAATGCAGGAAGTAGTTATAGTCTTTTTTAAACAAGCCTCTTGATCCCTGTGAAGTGTTTCAATATAGGTTATTAACGACAGATGAGCATCGTCTTTGCACACGCACAGTCAGGGAACGTGTTGTGCAATATTGTTACCAGATTGAAATACAACGTCAATTTGCCTTGTTACAGCCGTTATGGACAAATAATGACTGTAATTTAACTGTGAACTAGCTTCTGTCCGGGACTTTATTCGTGTATTAAGTCGTAAGATACATAATGCCTGTATTAACAGCCACATTTTTATAAAACTCCTTGTCGCTGTTACTTCGTTTTCGCTTACTACTTACTTACTTACTGACTTTAATAATAATAATAATAAGACATTTATTTCAGACGTAGACCATATACTGCCGCTGCTGCTACTTTGTTTCTTTTTGATCGGCTCCTGTTGGTCCTAGCATGATGGTAAAGCTATCAAATGTAATTTTTCAAATCCGACTGATAGTTCCAGAGATTGGCGCATTTACAAAAACCAACTCTTCAGCTTTAGTATAGATTGAATTTACGGACAATTTAAAAAAGTCGATAGTCAATTATTATTAAGCACCCTAATCCCTACTCACATCGTATTCATTGAGGAACATATAGAGTTGTGTGACGCTGATCCTGAGATCTGTCTCGTTGAACTCGTAGTGAATGTTCCAGCCCAGCGGGCCGTACTGCCTTCTCTCCTGGATCACAGCGTGGAAGAAGCACAGCGCAAACAGCAGCTTCTTGAAGTTTTCAGGCTGCTTGTTGCCCTCAAACCACTCCTGGTCGTTGATAGGATCGCTGCTGAACGAACGTGCGATGTTCGCTCGCAGTCCTGAATTTTGATACACAAACAAATGACATGACAGGCAAATAAATAAGTAAAAAAGCAATTGTTCACATATATAAATCTAGCAAAGAACACTAAGGCAAATTTTAATTTGCTAATTCAATTCGGAAATAAACATAATGCGCCATAAACATTACCTTGTGGCGGCTCATTGGTCATTTTGACACCGTTTTGCAGTACATACACCGGGAAATGATCAGCAGGGTATGACGTAAGCCAAAGTCTAAAGTCTGGATGTGTGGAGTCTGGAGTCAACCCTTCGCAGATCTGGAAAAAGGTCAACATTTAAAAATTTCTAGATTCCTTTTGAAAGCTGCATTGACGACAGGATATGACAACACAAAACCTAGAAACCTATAAATAGTATTAACGGTAAAAGCGATGATGCTAAATAATTACCTTTTCTAGCATGGGCATCCAGCTCTTAGCCAAGTGACAGTTCTGCAGCACCACCCATGTGCCGCTCCGAACGCCTTCCTCAATAAGTTTGACTGCGATAGGGCCCTGACCTTGGCCCAAAGACAGCGAAAACAGACGGGAAGAACCAAAACCCTGAGAAATATTATAATATCACTAAAAAGGGCATCAGATAAACAAACTTTTTTTTAAGTTAGCGTACACTGTCCCACTGCAGAGTAGAGGCCTCCCCACCACCTTTTCCTGGGCCGGCCCCGGCGGTGCCGTCTATCCTCAGGTGGTTTTCAACCTACCGTGTAGAAACTGTTACCCAGCGGTCACTGTGCATGTGGCTGACGTGACGCGCCCAAACCCATTTCAACTTCGCAGCTTTTTTGCCTACGTCTAGGACGTAGGCAAAAAAGTCCCCGGTTTTGGAGCGCAGCGTGGTTATTCGTATTGTCAGTTCGTTTCAACACCTAAAATGCTGCGATCCATTGCTCTTTGGCAAACCCCTAGGCGGAACTTGTGTGACTCGGTGAGCGAACAGGTCTGAGAGCACCGTAGGTTACGACGGGCACGACTTTATTACTCATTAATACGGAGTTGAAGAAACGTTAAAAGGGAATTGTTTGTCTTACAATGCGATGAGAAGGGATAAAATGCTTGTGCGTAAAAGAGTGACGAATGTTATATGAATATGAAAGGATGGAGAGGGGGAGAAATGGTATGAAAAAAGGGAGTGAATAATAGTGTGATTGTTGAAAGCAGAGAATTAAGAAAAACATGTTGCGCCGACCCCAAATAATATGGGGCAAGACCAAGAAGATTTTTTATTCATGCTTTAGTTTACAAAAAAGGGTTAAGAGTTGATAATGATGACTTATTTCTATAGTGGATATCATTTACCTGATCGTCTGCAAACTTCAACAGTGTCTCCATAGGATCAGAGCCGGGTGTCAACACAAACAGCAGGGGGATACAGCAATGAGAGTCCGAATATGAAGACGCCAGGTCAAAAAGTGGCGGCTCCACGAACTTATGGCCCAATGTAGCTTTAAAAGAATTATATACAGTATTAAAATTACTTCATCAGACTCCCAGCAAGTGCTGATGATGACTTGATACGCTTACCTGCGACGTAGTTCTGGACTGCCGGTACCATCATATCCAAACGCATGCACCGCAGTACTAACATTTTCTGTAGGAATAAATACTCATTAAAGTATGGGCAAGTGATACGGAGGACAGTGTCGTGAGGGAAGTTTTGAGTTGTCGATGGCTATAAGAGAAGAGGAAGACCAAAAAACGATGGATGACTGTGTGAATGATGATAAGGTTAGAAAGGGGGGGGGGGGGGGGGGGGGTAACCACCGCGATGACGACTAATAGGGAAGTATGGAAGATTTTTATTTAAGGAACAAATATTACGGTTTGACAGCTTGTCTATACAAATGTCAATCTGTCATAATTTACTCTTCCGATATGAGTTATCTTACTGAGGGACTTGTGGCTAAGTAATAACAGAGACCAGGTTAAGCTACGCTTGCCGCGGTTGGTCCGTGGATGGGTGACCATCTTCACATACCAAGACCTCTCCGTGCCTCAGAAAGCACGTTAAGCCGTTGGTCCCGGCTGTCATTCGTGGATCTTTGACAGTCTTTACGGGTCGTCAGTAGCCCGAAAATCTGACAACCAGTCTTACCAAGGGTATTTCCCAGTAACTGGGTTGTAGAGGTCAGATAGGCAGTCGCTCCATGTAGAATACTGGTAGTCAGCTGTATCCGGTTAGACTGGAAGCCGACCCCACCAAAGTTGGGAAAAGGTTAGGCAGATGATGATATGAGTTATCTTACTATTGAAAAATCAGCCCTTCATCTTGGTTGTTAAGTTATTATTAACTAGGTAGGTATGTTTGTTACCTCAAACGAGTCAAGTGTTTTGTCCCACGGTGATGGCAAAGCACATTCGTGTGGATTAGGCAAATCACAATACTCCTCCCATGCTGGAATGTTTGCCATGAAGTGATCCAGAATTCCATGGAACTTTTGTATTTCATTAAGTCTGCCAAATAAACGAAAATGTTTCAGATCTAAATTTTCAATGAACTCAGCCTATCGCAGTCCAGTGCTGGACATAGGATCTTCCATGCTGCGCCACAACACCCTCTCATCCGCCTTCCGCATCCAGTCTGTTCCAGCCACCTTTTTGAGGTCACCTATCGTCTCCGATAACTTTTATCTAGGGGATAAGATTATTTTGACGGTCTGAAAAGAATCTTAGTTGATTCCCTAGACCGAACAATTGCGTTAATTGTGACGAAAGGTGGTGCATTCAATCAACATACTTAAAACTATGTCAACATGATATTTAAACGATCAAATACTTATTTGAATAGTTGTGAAGTTCATAAACAAGAGCAGAGACAGTGAAATAAGACTTAGATGTAATCTTTTTCTGTTTTGTTGATTTATAGGTGGTACAGACGCCAGCACATCAAGCTACTACAAACTGTCAAATTTATTTAATAGATTTTCTACGTTATCACTAAAGCATTAGGTTCAAAGTTGAATCGGAAAATTTGACAGTTTCGGGTAGCTTGATGTGCTGGCCTCTGTACATAATAATGAAAATAAAAATAATATAAGCATCGTGTATCGGAAATGTGTTCTCATATTTAAAGGTGTGGTAAATACCATCAAAAGATGAAGCTGAACAACTTTACCCATGGGACCAACATCGAGATCGCGAAAAATTATCAGCTGTTCCATACATTTGGGTCGAAGAGGTATTTAAGATTTGTATGGGACAGCTGAGAATTTTTTCGTGATTTCGATGTTGTTCCCTTATAGAAAGTTGTTCAGTTTGATGGTCCGTACAACACTCTTAAATATGACTGCGTATTTCTGATACACGCTGTATATACGGGATGGTTGGACATCGACGCGCAAACTGTAACCATGAATTCAGCACATGATTCTAGGCAGGCATTAAGAAAGAAATCGTAAGTCGGTAACCAAAAAAAAAAAATCTGATGTTTCATAGAAAAGTGCAAGACTTGCGCGGTCAAAATGTATGGAATTGCAATTTTATTTTAAATAACCGCCAAACATTTTCTGTGCTTCGATGTCTGCCAACCTGTTTACATATTAGTTTAAATAAAAATGTTCCTTACGCATTGAACTCAGCCCATGCTTGTGGACTTAGGAACTGCACTGGGTTAGGCACGACGGTTCGAGGCTGCGCACCGCCCAACAGGAAAATTACATTTGGCCTTGATATCTCCCCCTTTGCTAACATTAGCGTGATCACCAGCAATAACGAAAACACAATTTTATCCTGCAACGATGATGATATTCTCTAGTAATCGGTGCATAGAGTGTTTAAAAGCATCGTGTAGCTAGTATAATATAGGCACAGATGACAACAATAAGAGCGTTGGATTCACTAGGAAACAAATTGAGTAAGACATGCCGCGGGAGTTGACGCGGGATATCTACAAGAATGTTGGCCGTGGAAGGGGCCGCCGCTCCAGGAGCATGCAACATATCACGTAGGACGTAGATATGCCGCACGGCGTTGCAGGACGGTGGGCAACGTTGCAGTGACACGGTAGATTAAATGTCGCGCGGCATATATGGATGTATGCAAATATTGTTTATTGTTTGTTTATGTTGGAGTCATTTGTCTCGTAGTGAATCTTTAAAAGGATATCATTTAGGTTTCGAAGATTTTATACCCATAAATGAAAGTGGAAAATAATAACGGGTTTATTATGGGAAATAACACCCTCAATTTTTTTTAATAATACAAAGAAAGTCTATAATCAACCCCTTGGCTGATATATTATATACGTATTATAAATAATATTTATGTCGTCGGAAGATGTATTCGATAGCCTGCCGAAATTCGTATCAGGAGCACAAAGGTGCATTGAAGGAGGAAATCAAATTTAAAAAAAATATTGTATAATATTTTATTATTTTAGTTTTATTGTTGAATTTTATTTTTAAGTATATTTTATAAGATATTGATAGTTTAATAGATGTGTATAAAGTTGTCTTGGAAATACTGTAACATTTTGTACTTATTGGTGTGAATAAATAAATGAATAAAATATTTGAGTTTGATAGTACCAAAAACCATATTTTTGTCAACAATACTTTGGACATTCATTTAAAGACGCTAACACTTACTGCCCATATTAGAAATAGACATGAGCGTTAGGTATATTAAGATAAGATATAATAAAATAAAAAAATGTTTTCTTATTTCCCATAAGAAAACAAAAAAAAATTCTGGCTTTAATTTTTGGGTACAAAATGAATGATGTCCGTTGGGATTTTCAATTTTCCTTCAAGACCTTAACAGTCGAAGTTCGCATGTTTTACCTTTTCAAACAAACTTCTGCAGATGTTAGTATAGAGAGAGTAGGTGAAGAAATTCCTCAGTATATCCAGCCGTTGACTAATGTCTTCTACTTTCTCGGTATTATCAATGGTAGCCACGAACAAACCTTCGAACCAGCCCAGCGAATACTGGTACATTGGATCAATATTCGCCAACGATGCTATAAATAAATGAAATTTTATGATTTTTTTTATATGAAACATATTGGTAGGTACAGACGCCAGCACATCGAGCTACCCGAAACTGTCAAATTTTCCCAATCAACTATGAACCTTAAGCTTTTACGAAAAGTTGAAAATATATTTTAAAGAATTGAGACATTGTAGTAGCTTATCGTAGTGCTGGCGTCTGTACCTACATATTTATTATCTACTTAATTATACGTGGAAGTATATCTTCAGAAACTTCCATGTTATAAGTTTGTAAATATTTTACTAACTTTCTTCAACAGTGCACCAATAACTTACCGATGAGGAAAAATAGATCGGTGGAGTGGACAGCAATGGGCACGTAGTCGTCCCGAGCCACGTCAATAGCCTGCTCCGTTATCATAGCCACGTCTTGCTTCTCTTTGATCTCATTCGACATCTCTTTTGCAGAATTCAGAATCTAAATAATCACACATATTGTAAAGAATAAATGAGAACTACTGAACTAGCGTCATTCACTGTAAGACATAAAGAAACCGAGGGCAGCCTGAAGACTATAACAGTTTCCTCAAGTCAAACATTCCACTTTATGACTATATTATTTATTATTAAAAATAAATTACATAAATATAAATTTAACTAAATTAAATTTATTTATTTAATATTTCTTTTTTAGTGCGGTCCGATTAAAACTGTGGCGTCTCAAACATCCCCCTCCAGCTGACTATGTTGAGCCTGCAGAAAAAGCTTCTAATGGACGACCAACTGCCATGGCCTACCTGGAAATCCCTTAACGAACGAAGAAGCCAGGTGAGCCGCTGCAGGTACAACTTAGTCAGGTTGGGGTACTCCGATGAGCCACAGTACGAATGTGAAGCCACATCGTAAACGATGCCTCACCTCTTGTCGTGCCTTTGTGCAAAAACACCTGTACTATGAAAGACCATTTACGAGGCTAACGATAACGGTGTTGAAGTGGTCGAAACTGATCGAAGCTTTTTTAAGACAGATAAATGGAATTATCGATACGAAGAAGAAGGAGACTGACTAGCAGGCTAAGTCCCGTAATTAAAAACGTTCAAAATCTAAACTACTATTAAACTTTCTTAAAATTACGAGAATAGCCCCTCTGATCGCAGCGCGTCCTAATAGAAAGCGATTAAGGTACGTGTATACGTGTACGGGCTACTTAATAAATGAATGAATTGATGTAGGTATAGCACAAAAGGGTGTTTTGTTTTACCTGGACAGCTTCTTCATCTTCCAACAAATGTTCAGAAGTGGATAGTACTGTCAATATTTTCTTTTCAATGTCCTGTAAGAGCCTTCGGTGCTCGGCGCTTTGAGTGGTAAGGTCTGTCTTAGCTTGCTGCAGATCGGGCCTTTCCCTGGCGACCACTCGCGCCAGTAACTGCGCTTGCAGACCGTCCGTGGCCAGCATAAAGTTGACGAGAGTCACTCGCACACCCACCTCGGGTAGGTAATGGGGGTTCGCCAATTTTGTACTTATATATAATCTAGGAAATATGGTTTAGTTTAATATAATATGACGCCTTATACAAGATACACTAGGTCACTGATTTTTAACAAAATTAAATAAAATTATTAACATACTCATAAAGGTCATTAAACTACGGTTTTTATATACTCACTTAAAATCTTTACTGTATTCAACAATGGTATCACCAATTTTAATACAGAGGGCTCCACCTTGCTTGAAAGTCTGTTGTTGAAGAAGTGGTTCCAACATTGGATCCAACTCTTCCAATACGTTTTCTAGCAAAACCTGAGCAGACAAATCTTATTAGATAACGTTCTAGAATTTAATTTAAATAAAACGCGTACGATCGGGGAGCCCCCGTCAGGAACGAAGTTCCTTACACGATACTCGCAAGCACACACTCGGTACATAATAGAAAAAAGACAGATTGTAAAATTTTCACTATCTTGGATTTTAATTTTGACCTCACTATTGGCTTAAGCACCCACGAAAACCGCGAAAACTATGTCTCTTACTCATATTATATATTATGTATAATAGGAAGAGAGATAGAGAAAAAGCGTCATGCCCCCTGGCATTTTAATCGTTACGTGACGTTTTCCTACCTACCAGTTTACTCCTACCACAAGCCGCATTAAAGAACTTCGTTCCAAAAACCATTAACGTGCAACCAGACTGCGGTCGACGACGTCGATCAACGTTATCGTGGCATATTTTGCGATGACAATCGACGTTAATTGAAAAAAGCTGCTAGAAAAGAGGAAGTCTGAAAGTGGCACCGGTAATTGAAAAGTTATGCGGAAAGTTGTCATGGTATGGGCATGTGATACGGAGGAATGAGGAAAATGTCGTGAGGAGCGTTTTGAGTATGAATGTCGATGGTTATAAGAGTAGGGGAAGACCAAAGAAACGATGGATTGTGTAAATTATGAAATGGTTAGAAAGTGGGTAACTACCGAGATGACGACTAAGGGCCCTTTCCCATGGCAAGATCCCGTTTTTTGCAGGTACGGTTTTTTGCAGGATCCTGTTTAGTAGTGTACGTGCTTAAATATATACAACGTGTAACGTTAAATGCGCAAAACCTCAGACACCCCAACTGTTTTTTAATTCAATTGACCTAATTCAGAGAGAAAATAAGTCATTAAAAAAATTGTAAATGTTTTTTGTGCTGTTTTAGTTTTACTGGCCATTCTGATCATTTCTTGCGTCTGCGACGACGCTCTACCGAGGAGTCGTCACCGGGCCGCTGCGCCGCGCTGACATTGGCTTACTTGACCTATTAATAAATAGACAAGGCAAAGTTTTTAACGAAGATATTTTAAAAAATGTAACCTATATTAAAAAGTGGTTCAATTCATTCTGCTCGTTATTCTGATCAAACTATTTTCAGGTTTTGCGCATTTAACGTTACACGTTGTATATTCACACAATCATCCTGTTTACAGTATCCGGCAAACAGGATGCTTGTGTGAATATGTATATTTAAACACGTACACTACTAAATGGGATCCTGCAAAAAACCGTACCTGCAAAAAACGGGATCTTGCCGTGGGAAATGGCCCTAATAGAGAAGTATGGAAGAAAAAGACATGTTGCGCCGACACCAAATAAATTGGGATTAGGGCAGGGGAATGATGATGAGTCGACGTTATTTGACCGCAGACTGGTTGCAGGTTACGGTCGGTAATAAACAGTGTGGGCTTCATACCGGCTGTCCAAACTGTACTGCGTTTTCCAAGACGCGTCCCAAGTCAGCCTGCGTCATACGCACTATACTGAGATTGTTCGGTTTTTCCATGTTTTTGATCCAGCGATTGGCTTGTCCTTGAGGATCAATCATCAAAGGCCAACGTCGAGCTGTCCTGTTTCACATTACCGTAAGCTATTCATGAATGCTAAAAATACTGTTAGTAAAATTAACACTTGCCAGTGCAAGCTCCATCGTTAGTTTTACTAACATTATTTTAGTCAATGTGCACAAAGAAAATATTTATACAGGGTTATTGTAAATTAGCTAGCTAAACTCCGCAGACGCGATGGGTATCGATATCTAAACATGATAAAACAAAAAATAAATTAATTTGATAATTTTTTGTGGGGGTCATTAAAATTAACCAGTTAAAAAGTATGTACAAACGCCAACATAGCAAGCTACTACAATCTGTAAAATTTCTTTAATAGATTTTCAACTTTATCGCTAAAACATAAGGTTTAAAGTTAATTGGGAAAATTTGACAGTTTCGGGTAGCTCGATGTGCTGGCGTCTGTACATATGTCTATGTCCTGATCCAGGTCACGGTCTACCCATGTGCCAAATTTCACCCCGATCCGTTCAGCCATTTTAGCGTGAAAGCGTTACAAAGAACCATACAAAAAATCAAATGTTTTCTGTTTATAATATTAGTTTAGATTATTCAGAACCTGGTTCTTTTTAATAACGAATATAAAGAAACTTCTTACTTGATGATGATGGCGCTCTCCACACTGAAGGCGTCGGCAGGTAGTCCGTCAATGTTCCACTGCTGGATGGTAACGGGCTCGCCCAGTACTTTGATTAGGCTGTAGTCCAACGTGCACACAATGCCACAGTCGTGACACGCTCGTGCCCAAGATAACATCTAATAAAAAGGGCGTTTTATTTATTTATTTACACACAAAACCAAAATAAATAAGGAGGAATAAATAAAGATAGAAGAGCACAAAGGTACTGCTTATTTCATTAGAGATATCTGCTAGCAGTCCTACGACAGGGGAGTTGGATGAGAGACGTAGACAGTGCGTGTAAAAAGACAAGGGCTCTATTGCTTTAAGCGGTCCGTGCATAGTTACACACGCACGAGAGTATTGCCCGTTTACGTGGCAAGCGCAAAACACTTTATCAAACGTATGTTAATAATCACGTGTACCTACTATACACACGCAGGTCGGAGATGATATAATGAAAAAGCTCATTGCGGGTAAACGCATGCGGGCAAATCCCGCGTGGGCCAGGAAGCCCCCGTGACACAAGGCTCTAACATTGAAAAAACACACCGTGATGGGTGACTGTACGCTGTAACAGATGTTACCGACTACGAGAGACATGGCAGTTTTATCGATAAGACGCTCAACTGGGGTAGTCATCCCGTCAGTTCAACAAAAATAACAACTTTCAACAGTAAGTGTTCATACACACGAGCGGCCGCCGGTGACTCTCGGTGCTGCTCGTGTATTCAAGCACCGTACTTAAACACACGCGCGGCACGTTGTCGACGACCGCCGCCGACGCGTGTGGACGGGTGCAGTCGCCTCTCCCGTTGACGCGTGCCGCTCGTATGTTTGGTTGGCGAGACTTGTAGTAGGTAAAAGATAATAAAATTAAATGTTACACTTATATATTACATACTTGTGTATTTCTAAAAGCTGCCGTAAATGGTCCGAGATATGCGATGATTCCAGCAGCAATCAAAATGTCCCCTGAAATGACATCATATTGCTCGTATTGTTATCATTTTAATATGAGCAGACAAAATAATTTAAATCATAAAGGCAAGGAGGTTGTTTTAACCATTTCGCAAGGTCTGACCAAGACTATGAAGAGAATGTAACTTCTGAGTTTCGTTTCGGTCTTTCTGCTCAGAAGAGGAAACACCGAGTACACAGAATTTTAAAACATAATTTATTTTTAATTTACAGAATGACAAATTTTTAATTTACAATTTACAGAAAAATATATCGTTTAACCTGTAAGTGAATTGTAACTTTCGCGTAAACTCTTAGCGATTTCCGTCCAGCGGGTCTTCTCCCCGCCGAGGCCCGAGATGAGCATTTCGGCTCGTTTCAGTTTGTTGCTGCAATCCATTACCTCGTCGTCCAGTACCTTCTGCTGACGACTCTGTTCGGCTAGGATGTCGACCAGTTTTTTCAGTTTAAGTTGTACCTAAATTGGAAAAAAATATTATTTACCATTTTTTTTTATTTAGAGGAACAACGTCTTGAATTTGCCAAATAAACAAACATGACATAGCACAAGCATAATCAGGCTATATAATGTTCCCACTGCTGGGAGACAGGTCTCCTCTCGTCCAGAGGGGGTGGGCCGTAATGCACCACGCGAGTCCAGTGCGGGTTGGTGGATGTCACATGTCTTCGATTTTTTGGGTCATCATCTAGGACATGTAGGGTTCCTCATGATGATCTCCTTCACCGTTTTGAAAGCAATGGTGATGAAATAATTTACACAACGTAAAGCGCCCGTTAGGGTTCGAAGACTCGTAAGTCCGTTACCACTTGGCGACCACTGCTCCTGCTCCAAACTTGACACATGGACACCCTATTATACATATCTTTGGCGACGTGTGAATATTTTAGTTACAGTTCCTCCTCTCAACATCATTTCAAAAAAAAAAAAAAAAAAAAAAAAAAAAAAAAAAAAAAAAAAAAAAAAAAAAAAAAAAAAATTGTATATAAGTAGTTTATCAGCCATCTTGTTACCATAACACAAGCATTAGGTTGCTTAGCTTGGGACAAATGGTGCTGTGTGAAATGTCCAGGGATTTATTATTTATTATATTATTATTATTTTGTTATCTTTGGCGGTATAGCGTGAGCTTTTATTGAGTATTCGTGGAGTAGGTAGGTGTACTGACCTCCATGAGCTGAGCCTGCTTCACAGCGAGCGCGGCACTGGCTTTGTCGTACACTGCCTGAGCGGCTGCCAACCGTTGCTTTTTAGGCGCAACGACTTTTGCCACTTTGTCGTACTTCGTCATCGCAATCACCCATTTGCACATACCTGTATATTATTTATTTATTTTACCATGTATGTACACACATATATAAGCAGACAGCAAAAAAGATAAATAGGTACAAAGGTGATGCTCATTTCTAAAGAAATCTCTTCCAGCATACCTCCGATAGGAAAGGAGGTAGAGAGATATAGACAACGTGTGTAAGAGTAAAAGAGAAAAAAAAGTACATACAGTCATAAACAATTCACTTAATAAAACAAAACAAATAATATGAGAATATGTATATTATGTTGTATAATGTACGTTTCTATATTATGTATTTTGATATTCATATCATATCATTTGTACACACTAGATATCGAATAAAATTGAGGGCAATGGTTCGCACCATTTGGCGTGGTGTAAAAATAATTATTTTTATGACACAAATAAAAGCGACCGTAGCGCAGTGCTACGCCGTAGCACCGCGCGTAGCAAAACGGCACGATGTAATAGAATGTTGAGAGAATAGAAGATTTTTTTTTTTAAATCATGTTTTAGCAATTTGAACCACTCACTTTTCACCTTTTCTTAATAGTTCAAACTGGCATACCCTTTTTTTTGTAAATTCCAAACCATGTTTAGCTTCTCTTGTCTCCATGTGTATGTTTCATTTTCTTCTGTTTATTCAAGTAGGCTATTCTATCCTATATAATATTGATTTGCTTGGGCTTGGGGCAGGTAAAAATTTGGACTAACCCTTATCATAGGTTTTTTGTAATAATTTAATAGTGTTTTGTGATGTTTGCAATTTATATAATTTTTATTCTTAATAGTTTGACATTGTTATAACATTTTTACAATTTGACAATTTATATTTGACATTTTATTTATATTTTCTTTATTCGATTCTGACATTTTTATAATTTTATTTTTTTTGACAAATTTTTAATTTACTTACTTATTATTTTGAAATGATCACCACTTTGTTTTCGGTTTTTGCCTGTTTTGAATTTGAATTTAATAGATATTATATTTTATAAGTCATTTTAATGTTATTTATTGTATGTGTAAACTATGGACTAGAATTGTCTGAAATAAATAAATTATTATTTATTATTTAACCCAGCCCCTAATACTGCCTCAAAAAACAATCAAAGGCCGAGATTGATAAACGTTACTTAGCGCGTGCTTTGACCAAGCATCATTCATATCACTGTCGCACAAGTGTCGAACTGCAAGTGGAAGATAGAGACGGAAACATATCAAAACTTAAGCACGTGATAAGTTATAGTCTGTTTCAAAACTATCTGATAAAAGTGTAAACAAACCCTGTTCAGGTTAAATTCTTACGCAATCTGTATTAAGATGGTTACAACTTTATATATCATAACATTTTCCACTTATTATTTGAATAATAAAAAATCATTGACGAAAATTGAGTTTATAAAATTAACCTCAAAAACATCTTCTATGTTGACTTATAATTTGATTTTCCGGTTTCAGAATTCAAATAATCAAATCAAAGCACTCAATTTGCAAGTGACACTGTAAATCGACATCAATAGGTACATTTTATGAGCCAATTCGTTTACATTTTCATTACATACTTTTGGAACAGACCATACGATTATCAATCTCGGCCTAAGTAGTAGCTCACCCTCAGCGGCTACAGACACAGTCTTGATCTTCTCTGGCACGAACCCCTCGTCCTGCATGACGGTCGCCATCAGCTTCTTCATCACGGCTGGCGGGATATTGTCCTTGTCGTAGTTCTGCAGGGATTCCAGGAACTTGATGTCGTTCAAGATCTTCTTCGAAGGCCCCCAGTAGTCCTCAACGGTGCCAACACCAGACGGGTTCGGAAGCTTGTCTGGTTTTATATCCTGTTTTATTTTGTGAGTGAGTACTTAATTTGTTGTATCTATGGCGGGTACATATTGATGAAAAGTAACATTAAGGTGAAAGACGTCAGTGTAGTCCGCGAAAGTCACATTTTCTTACGTTTTTTGCAATTTGCAGGCCAGTATCAGGTTGTATGTTGATCTAAATATGATTCGCGGTCGTTATAAATATGTATTTATAAAATTATAGTCATCAATACAACTTTCTAAGTTCATATTAGCCTATTGAATGACTATTATAATAATAATAATATTCCACAACTTTCACCCAACGCCATCTAGTCCCAAACTAAAAAAAATAGTACACTAAATGAGTACTAGACAAGTGATAAACATACATATGTATTTCTAAATACATACATATTATAGATAAATTACACCCAGACAAAGAACAAATGGTCGTGCTCATCACACAAACATTTGTCCTGGGTGGGAATCGAACCACGACCTTGCGCATAGCAGTCAGGGCCACTAACCACTAGACTAACAGGCCTGTCAATTTCTTTTCTTTCATGATATCATGACATTTGAGGCCAATTCTAATTCAAGGAGGTGTATTGCTGATTCTAATAACTATAATTCTGTTAAGTCATATTTGTTACGGTCGCGAATAATATTTTAATCAACATACACCTGAAACTGACCTGCAAATCGCAAAAAACGTAAGAAAATTTGAATTTTGCGGCCTTTCTTAGCGCATCCCCCTTTAATGTAGGACAAATGTGCCGTTGTAATCTATGCCACGCAACATGAAATGTAATACAACCATTTTTTTTTTTCAACGTGTGTACATTTCATTCAACTTTTCACCAATCAGAATCTAACATTAGAGAAAATATTATAGGATAGACACGATACTATCTACAATTAGCAAGTTTTGTGTAAACAAAAATAATTAAGTCACGATATCGAATAACAACAAATCTTAAAACACCACATACCTCACGATGAATTAATAATACATGAGAAAGAGGTGTTAATAATGTTCAAAACAAAATAATATGTGGGCACTTAGTAAAAAACAAAAAAAAATGGGTATTAAAAACCTGTATCTTTATGTGTAAGCTTGACACAAGTTAACACAATGATTATTAGCATGAGGCATATGATTTGACAGTAGAAAAAAAGGGAAATAGCCAGTTCTACTAAGAACAGTGACTGTCACGAATTTTGAATGCTTGGTTTAAGAGTAGAGATCGGTTCGCACATTATGATGATAAATTATATCTATTTATTGCTGTAAATTAGTTCAAACACATCAAAAATACATTTTATTTCAAAACTATATGTTTTCTGTTTTTCCTAACCGACTACTCTGAGAAGAAAGACTGAAACTCAGAAGTCACAGTCTCCTTTAAAGTCCAGACATAAAGAGAGACATATAGCGTGAACCTGTGGTAAAAAACTTCCTCAAGATTCGTGTCCGTCACTGTACAACAATCGTCATGTTTGAGAAATGTACAAACTACAAATCTATGTGTTTACAAAATTACAAATCTATGTGTATATAAATATGTCGTGCGATGAAAGTTATTCACTTACCGGGTCATCCCACTTTAGTTAAGCGGTAACATAAAATATATAATTACACTTTTTTTTTTCTATTTCAAATGTTTGTGTAACAAGCAGTATTAAATTAGTCAGTAATTTAAATACACATTTTATCTCAGTTTTCATCATTATCAGACTATAATGTTCCCACTGCTGAGATACAGGCCTCCCCTCGGTGAGAGGGAATGGACCTCATATCTCATTCTTATTGAGATATTATTGCGCAAGCAAAATCGTTTCCATAAGTCATAGGCTCGTATTATAACATGCAACTGTAGATCCCCTTATTCATCCCCTCCCCTCCTATTCATAAACGTTGCTTAAAGTTAAGTAGTGATTACAGACTGTTTAACCATACATTTTTGACGTGTGAACGTCACTTACCTTTAATCATCGTTTATAAATAAACCTCCTTCTGTGCAAAAATACTCTTGTGTTCAAAACTATAAAAGTTAGTAGCTCATAAAGCCACGTTGTGAGTGAAGGAAATTTCTTGACCGTCGAATTCATTATAATATAATACCTATTGCTGTCTCACAGCAGGACAAAAACCTCTTCTTCTCATACAGACAATGCACAAGCATTGACCAACACGCTTGCTCAAGACGGGTTGTTTTAGTCACGATGTTTTTCTTTCACCGATGTCAGTAATGTCCAAAATAAACTCAGAAATGATGAATTGAAAAAGTCACATTGCTACTTGGCCGGATTTTAACCCACACCCTCGTGTGTGTGAGAGGCGAGTCATCACAAAATGTATGTGAAGAATGCATGCGAGACGCAAAATCTCATAGCCGCATTATGACTATTTATGATACATTTATCGCACACAATATTGTGTGACATTTTACTCTTAAACACACACTCGGTGGTCGAGTAATGACGCGTTTACATTAGGTCGGTTTGACTGTACTTGACTGCAACCGTTTTCGGTCACCGACTAATGTAAACTATAATTCCCTTGGCAGTATTCGATCGCAGCCCGTTTCCCGTGACCGACCTAGTATATGTTGTTACGTTTGGCCGTATTCGGTCATAACCGACTTGTGGAATCTTGCTGTTGGTCGTGGAGTAAAATTCAGCTTAAAGGGGTTTGAAGATATTATATGGAGCCTGGCAAAGTTGATGATTGCGTCACGTGATCCATTTTGAACGTTAATATCTGGGAAACGTCACACTTTGCGGCGTTAGATCTTCTAATTTGTATTTGCATAGATGTCAGCTAACGATTTATATAGGTCTCTTGCGTGGCCGCTCTTTTCAAAATGGCGCGACGGTAGGTATGCCACGGATCTTCAAACCCCTTTGATTGCGACGATCGACGAATTCGGTCACCGATATGTAATGTAAACGGGCTAATTCGGTTAACGAATCCGATTACCTAATGTAAATCACCATAACTATCTGGCGCACCTTAACGCACTTTTATATTTTATTTTAAAATAAAACTGATAATCTTTTGTTTTAAAAAGTAAAATATAGACCTTCGCAAAGAAGTTACTTTGTTAAAATTAAATGTACCTTTAATATACAGATAGCTTCCATCACGATGCGGATGCCTCTCGGAGGACTCTTCATGGTCTTGATAAAGGTGATATCCTGAGGGGTGAGCGTGTCGAGCGCCGCAAGGGCCGAGTTGAGGATCGGCATCGCCTCCGCCAGGTCGGCGTCGCACTCGTCTTTGATGGCCTGGGCTTCTCGTGCCTATGTACGGAACACTGTTTGTTATTAGCGTACTACAGATAAGTAATAATAATGTATTAAGAAGAATAAGAAGTACTCGTATGTTTGAATGGTTGTATGTCCGTCATTTTCTCAAAAAACCCACTAAGCCTATTTGATGATTTTGTCACTAATGTTATCTACATACTTTTAATGGATTTGTCTGATTATATAAGTACTAAAAGGAGAAAAATAAAAAAGGCAGCTTTTACTTATTTTTTATTGCCACCGACATCCGAAACTAACAGTTCATACATCTGGTCATACACGCACGCCGGCTGTAAGTACTACACACCTGACCTTTTTAAGAACATCACCAATAAGGTTACCGAAACTATGATTATTTTAGAATTCAAAAGTCTTTAGAAGTAAGTCAGTTAAGCCTTTTATAACATAACGTTAAAGCAAACCAATAATAACGGCCGCACGGGTTGATCGATCAGGTTAAGCTACGCTTGCCGCGGTTGGTCTGTGGATGGGTGACCATCTTTACATACCGGGACTTCTCCGTGCCGCGGAAAGCACGTTAAGCTGTTGGTCCCGGATGTCATTCGTGGATCTTTGACAGTCGTTACGGATAGTCAGGAGCCCGAAAGTCTGATAACCAGTCTTACCAAGGGGTATCGTATTACCCAGTAACTGGGTTGCGGAGGTCAGATAGGCAGTCGCTCCATGTAAAATACTGTTATTCAACTGCATCCCGTTAGACTGGAAGCTGACGCCAACATAGTTGGGAAAAGGCTAGGAAGATGATGATTAAAGCAAACCAATAAATAATCATATCCTGGGTAACACAAGCACACGTTCACTTGCCTGTTCTTCCGCAGCGGACTGGTCAACAAGTACTTCGGCCTCCACAAGCGCGACCCCTTCCTTCTCCTTCTCAACGATGGCTGTAGTCTCGGCCACCGCTTTGGCACCAGCAGCCAGTTTAGGCTGCAGGATTTCCAAAGCTTCTTGCAGCGCTGAGACAGATTTAGCCGCGATCGCCAGCTGGTCCAGTCCCGTTATGTAGCGCTTCTCTGCTGTTGTTAATTCCCTGATCAAGTAAAAGAAATTAAAAGAGTGCATTGTTGCCTCACCTCCTATTGCAGGACAATACCAGCTGCACTGCTAACGCCGCCGAAACGAATAAAACACATCATCATCGACACGACGAAAAATCGCATTGTTGTCTTATATGCTTAATGAAGGCGATTTTAACTGTTGAAAAATATTGTGCCCATATATAATTGGTGTGTCGTTGGCTAGAGCAGTGGTTGCCCTGTGGAAACGGCCGCGACTTACGAGTTGTAGGTCGTAGGTTCGAACCCTGATAGGCGCTTTACTATGTGTAAATTATTTTATCACCATTGCTCTCAAAACGGTGAAGGAAAACATCGTCATGTCGTAGAACTAAAAATTTGAAGACAAGCGACTTCTACCAACCAGCACGTGGCAGTAACCCACCACGCGGGACCACCGCGTGGTGGGTTACTGCTACTTATGTTACGGTCCACTCCCTCTCACAGATTGGAGACCCAGCAGTGACAACATTATAATAATAATAATAAGACATTTATTTCAGACGTAGTATGCTTATGCTTATGGCTAGTATTTTGATATATTTTTATCAACCAACCACAACACCTAAAATAATTACTAATTGAATAGCTTGGAAGCCAAGTGATCCAACTAATACTTAAAAACTCCTGAATTTTGTTATGTTCATTTTGGAATTTATATTGGTTTCATGAAAGCCAAAATGCACATAACTCACTGTTTTTCGAAATATTAATTGGATGGTCACTTGGCTTCCAAGCTATCCATTTTGAGATTTCAGTCTTTCGGAACACTCGGTGTGTTACGACTTTAAGTAACAAAAGTGGTAGACTTACAATCGTTTGCTGTTAAGCAATGACTTGAACATGTTGATAAGTTCCAAATAGGCGGTGGGTGTGACGTAGTTGTATCTCTTGAGGCGACGCAGGAACTGTCTGGTGAGCTCCTGCGTGTCGCAGTGGAACACCTGGCACAGCTTGATGGCCGTGTCTCGCTCTAGGTCCGTCAGCTCTATGTCTTTCAGGAACCGGGTCGCCACTGCCAGCAACGCGTCTGGTGGCCACTCCTGGTAATCGAAGAAAAATAATGTGTAGTTTATCGCCTTTCATATCAGCACGAGCTATGCTTATCCTATAGAAAAGACTATCACCATGAATATGGTGCGCCAGTCCGGGATGGTCCCGGGTACCTACTCATAGAGCAAAAAAAGCCCAGAAAGTTAAATGTTACGTTTATTCTAACAAAAGTCGAGATCTAGCCTATAGAACAAGCAAGCTGAAGTGGTACTGGGCCGGCCATATTAGCCGTAGAACCGATGACCGTTGAGGTAGACGTGTTATTTAGTGGAGACTGCAAATCGGCAGACTTAAGATAGTACGGCCGCCCCAAGCTTGGTGGAGCAACGACCCCTGCAAGATGGCTAGTCGCAGCTGGATGAAATCATGATGGTATTGAGGATAAAAAAAACACGTACTTGGAACCAGTCGATGGTGCAGCAATTGACGAGCGAAGGGAACTTGCGGATGCGCGTTCTCAGCGAGGTGCCGGCAGGTGACATGGTCAGCACGATATGCAGCTGGTCGCGCACGATGGAAACGAAATACGCGTACAGCGCCGTCGGGCTGCCGTCCGTCTGCAGCGACTTGTCACGCTGACGGTCGATCTGAACGGGCATAAGAGAATGTATACAAACTAGAAAATCATCATTCTCTTACCCTTATTCCAATTTATTTAGGGTCGGGACAACATGTCTTCTTCTTACAGACTTCTCTATTAGTAGTCATCTCGAATATGAACTAGAAAATGTTGTAGAAAAAGAAGCAGCAGTTCCTTTGTAAAGGAGATAGTCCGGAGAAGTACTACCACCATAGCTATTTTTGCTGCCAAGCAGCGTTGCTGTGTTCCAGATTGAAGAACTTAGTTGTCGGGTATTTACGGCCAAATGAGTTATTTCAGTTTTGGCTCTGTAATGTCATTCACTAGAAAGAAATGACGGTACTTACAACTCTCATTTTCTCACACAGTTCTGCTTTCTCATCAGCACCAAAGATATTAGGTACTTCTCCAGAGTTCAGCATATTATTGACGTCTTCAAGGAATCCTTCTTCTTTAATCTAATAAATTCAAAAGAGTAAAAAATTATCAACTTCCGCAAAATCATAGAAAAAACTATGGAAATCCACGAAAGAGTTTTCAAATGAAATCATTATTTGTCACCTGTGACTCTATAAATAGGAAGACCATAAGCAACTCGGGTGTGCTTGTCTTACGTAGCAACGTCTTCAAGTCTTCTCGCCACTCGTTCTTACCATACGTCCGACTCATCTCCACCTGTGCAATTCGTAGAAACAATTAGTTTTTTTTTTATTTATTCTAAATTGTATTTTCGCCGATCCAACTAACATTGACATCTACATAGTAAGATTGTGTGTATCAATATTCTCGGGTGAGTCCTACTTATATCTAGTAACACAAGAAATGTTTTGTTATAAGAGCAATCTTGCTTTCTGCATTAATTTTCTTAATGGTATCGTCGCAAATTGTCGAGGCCCAAGCTGACATAATTTTATAGTCGTTGGAAATCTCAACCACGAATCATATAACCGTATAAACATTGAAAAATCTTTTGAGTTTATCTACTATCACAAGTCTGCCACACTTTCCCAACCACTACAGTAGTTCTGGACTGGCGACCGCATACCGCGAAAACCTAATGAAGGTTGCGGGAATACGTTGGATGCCAAAACCACAAGACCCGTCGATGTGGCAACGCTTGGGGGAGGCCCATGTTTTGTAGTGTTGTATGTTATGTCCAGCAGTGGGTGTATTTCAACTGAAATGATGATCATGATAGTGCTGACCTGGAAGAGGTCGTACTCGTTGATGTGCGCGGCGAGACGCGTGAGCGACTGCCGACCCGAGCCGCCCAGCCCCACCAGCAGCGCGTGCGAGCGCGGCTGCGTCAGCACGCGGCAAATGCGCGACACGTGCTCGATCGCGAACCTGTACACAACAACACATCTGAGGGCCCAGACAATGTGACATTCATACAGCGATAACTATGATGGAAAGTCAATAATTTATGGGGGACTGTGAAAATATATACGAAACGCTTTGTAAGTTTTTGCCACTTCTCTAAGCCCTCTGGTATGTCCCACAACAGCAGGTGCCATTTTTCAAACAGACCACCGAACTTGCTCGTTGCGTGATTTTTGGATAACTCGTATAAATTATTGTGGCTAGAATCTATTTATGTACCCATTTTATTAATAATCAATATATATTATAAAAGAAAGTGTATGTATAGTCCCGGTACGATCAAGGGAGTTATATGGTGTGGTAACCCTCTGTCTCCTGTCTATGAAGAAGGTTTCTGGTTTTACCTGAAGGGCATGCTTATGAAGATATAAGGGATGGAATTTTCGCCCTCTAGGAATTTCTAGAGCAGTCGAGACTGTTCGAGAGCATTCCACAACATTCTGGAATCTCATATCAACTCCCTGAGCGAAGCCGGGTTCCCCAGCTAGTTATAAATGAAAATGCACCAACCATGTAATCTCTTCACCTCCTTTGGTTGACTAGTAGATAACGACTGAGACATTAAGTCTGCTTTTGTAACTGTTTTGAGTGCGAAAAGTTTAGATAAATAACTAGACCCGTAGAGATAATAGGTATGTTTCATGTCTTACGTGAAGAGGACAAGGTTCATCGGTTTCTTGGTCATGTTGTTGAACTCGACGAGGAAGGCATCAGTGGTCGAATTTAAATGTTCCATATTTGTAGTCTCCATGTAAAAGCGGGTGTCCACTTTCGGATTCGCGAAATCACAGTAAATCAGTCTTCGGAGATGAAGATCGGTAATTTTCTGTTGGAAATGAAAATAAAAATCACACGAGTAATCTAATGATTTTATAAAACGTGTGCCTTTTAAGAAGACATGAGCAACTATAATGAAATGAGTAACAAATTCATGGGCTCAAATGCATGGATTTCTGTAGGAAATCAGCCCCTGAGCACATGTGGACAAGATAGAAACTACTCTTCCAATTCAAATCCAAAGACAAATTATCTGACCTCGCCAGGCTTTGAGAGGAGTCTGCTAAGCATGTCGTCGAAGTCATCGTGGAGGTTGTTGGCGGTGGCGGCGCGGAGGCAAGTGACGAACCACTGCCGGTCCGACTCCTCCACTAAGCGGTCGCTGAACACGCGCAAGCACTCGTGAACCCACAGACGCTTCATAGACTGCAAGTCTGGAGTTACTTCGGGCACGGACAGTAGAATGCCCTGTGAAAAAATATTTCTATATAATAGTGGGAAAAATTAGAGCTAGTTCTAATAACACGACCTGCTAACACGATCTTCTAACCGTCTCTCTCTCAGATCTTTAACATTACAATAGGATTACAAAATATCTCTCGGCAATTCTATATAACAACCTCAAGATCTCAACTGTAAAAACATCAACTGAACATTTTTTTTTTTTTTAGTTTTATTCCGAAATGGTCCCATTTAAATTTCGTAGAGATTTGGTGATGAATTTCGGAGACAGACAACGGAACTCTTAAATAAATACCAGTAAAACAACAATGTATGCATTGTTTACGCAATCGCACAACATAATATCACGTCTGTACCCTATAAACACAGATGCATCTTTCTGTCAGTGATATTTACATATTAAGTAGTGTTATATGAATTTGTTTAGGTAGGTATAACTAAAAGGTGAAAAATAAAAACATTTTTATAAAAAAAAACAACCGACTTCCAAAAAAACACTATAAAATGAAAAATATAAAGTTATTTTTCACATTTCGGAAGTCGGTGTCAAAAAACGAAAATGCGGAACCAACGATACCGACTTCCAAAATTAAATTACTTACCAATATGACTCGGGAGAAATCGCGAAGATTGAACGTGTAGTGCGATTTGGAAGGCGTCGGTAGCAGGTTGAGCCTACACTCCTTATATACCTCCAATGTTCCCATCACCAGCTCCTCAATACATGGATCGAAATCTTTTGAAAAGCCTCTGAAACCGGTTTTTGTATCGTTATAAGCGGCTCGCCTTATACAACCCGAGATTTTATCAAGTTTGGTGGTAACGTCCCAAAGTATATTAAAATAGTAACAAACTTATACTTTGTATTAGAATATTTTGTCAAAGCAATCAACCCAAGGTTTTATAAAGGTTTCGATTATAATATTTTTCACGAAAGCATCTTGTACTTTGCACTCAAAGTTGTATCGTGTTGTAGCGCCACTTCTTCCCAGCGAAAGCATTAGGAACTGGTGGAGGCTGGCGTTTTGGGGGACTGTCTTTTGTAATTTTGACGTTCGAAAAGTGCTGATTCTCAGCCTAGTTTGAATAAATGACTTGTGAATTTGATTTTTTATGCTATTATGCGACTAAATCCTCTACGTGGTAAGGTAAAATATCGTTTATTATAACTTTCTCACAAGAGATGCGTATATTGAAGGCAAGGAAAGTGCAGGTCACGCATGTTATGGACATCTGCAAAACCAGAGGCATCGCAGGAGCGTTGCCTTCCAGTGGTAAATATGCTACTAATGAATTACACTGGCACCCGATGGAACCAAGCAACGCTACCTGCTGCAGAAAAAGTGTTAGTAATACTTCCCTAGACGAGCTCTTTCACAAAGACCTCTACAATCTACATAGTATACAAGATCAAGAGTACCATTAATACAAACCTCGTATCAAGATGCCACAACATAATCCTGCTGAAGATGACCGAAAGAGTTTCATCATCGAACTCGTCGATACAGAAGAAGGAGAAGTGTCGTGAGAATCTCGGTGTTATGATCTTAGCGCCTGGTGTCGGCTTGCCCATGGCACACATGAACTGAAATACGTCATATTTTCAAAGGAAATCATAAAATAAAATACATTTTAAATTGAAAGCGCCTTTATTTTGTTGCGGAACGGTTTTGGCATAGCTCAAATGTAAGTACAGAGGTGTGTCGGACCGTACTTAGAAATAATAATTAAAATATTCTTAATAATATTATCTGCCTACAAATCTCCTTGTTGAAGCAAAAGACGAGCGTGATCCACTTTATCATTTCAGTACTAATAGACACGCATCCTTATTTTTAAATAGGAAAAAAATTTTTTCTTTCTTTCCTACATTACTTTACTTTCCTATATTTAGAAAAAAATAAATCTATATTTAAATGTTACAAATTAAAGTCGCTTTCGAGTGTGTTTTTGTGTATAGCAAATTTATATTAAACTAAAATTAAAAAAAAAGAAATCTCGATATTTATAAAGTCGTAAAAAACGAAGCAGCTGCGGGTTGCTAGTCGTCATTTTACAAATAATTTTCACCTGGACGTCAATGAGGTTCATGGCGACGTTGGTCTTACGGTCGTACCAGAGGCCCAGGTCGATGCCCTGTCGCAGCACTTCGATGGGAGGCTGGGCGCCGTAAGTCTCCGCCTGAGGCATCGACACGTCGTCCACGAACACTACCGAGTAGCAACCGATCGGTGGGCCGAACACACCTGATAAAGCGTCATAGGTTATTTGATTAACCACTAAAGAATGAAAGAACGAGGGAAATAAAATTCAAAAAGAACCTACAGTGCTCCAACATGGGTTAAGCGGGCGTAGGCTCCTATAACAGGATAATTGTGCATGCAAACTCTTCGTGCCTACGCCAGAAAGAATCTTTCACTTAAGATTTAAGAAAATATTTCCAAGGCCTTTTAGTGACAAATTAATATCCTTACCTTTTCTTCTTTTGTCTAACTTTCCCATGATTATATCTTGAGTTTGATTACAATTGGTTTGCGCCGAGAAGGCCATTATCAGCGCCTTATAAACTTTGGTATCTACTTGCTTCACTAGGAAATCCTGCGAATATTGTAATGTTGGCATTAAACAGCTTCTTAAATATAAGTAAATGACACCGAAATGCAGTCATTAATTTTCGTGCCATTTATTCCACAACTAGACTGTGTGCTACAGAGATGTGACACTAATTTCGACATGATCATCATCATTTCTACCGAAAGACGCCCACTGCTGGACTCCGACCGATTCTGTGCTTCCCGCATCTAGCTGATTCCTGCGGCCTTCACAAGGTCATCGCGGTACACCTTGTGGGAGGCCTCCAACGCTTACGTCTTCCGTTTATAACTTAGATAACTAAAGTTCGTATCATTACTGTCTTAGAATGTGCCATTTGAAACGTGCGTGTAACACGTTATAATATTTATGCTAGCACATCTCTAACTCAAGTGGAAACATATAGGAACTTACAATAATGTAGGCGGACTTGCCGGTGCCGGTGGGGCCGACCATCATGACGAGCTTATGGTGCATGACCATAAGCTTGAACAACGCCAGGTAGCGCACGCTGTCCAGTGTCGTCACCAGAATCTGGTTGGGAGGCGTGTCACGGCTGATGGGTGGCGCGCTCATCACGTCGTCGGCCCATGGCTTCCATTTACCTTTACCCTTAAATGTTAGAAAGAACCGTGTACTGCTTATTACTGCAACAACTAACAGTCCTCCTGACCGAATTTCGGTTATGGCGACCAATCTCAGCTGAGACTAGCCAATGGCGCGGGAGATATTATAGTGCAGAAGTGTGTACAGACATAGGTGCACTATCTCTTCTTGACCGATGGGACGGCCATCCGACACGACCGGAGAGAGATCAGATCAGGCGCAGGACCAACGGCTTAACGTGCTTTCCGAAGCACGGAAGTATGATACCGCCGACTTCCAAACTCCGGGCTGTTACTAAGAAATTTCCAATCGAAAATCCTAACCTCACGCTCAGAAGTCACGCTTGCGAGCACGTGATCAACGGGGCAGTCAAAATTGTAGGCACTATCTTATTGGATGTTGCTGCTGGGAGCGATTGCGTTGCTGTCCCGGAGGCAGAGCTGGAAAGTCTCACGGGTACCGGTAATGATAAGTTCTGAATACCGAATTATAGGAAGCCACATTGGAAACGTAAACAACAACAGTACAACCATGTTAAAAATAATAGTAAGGAGACACGGCTATACATCAAGCTTTACATTTTCAGCTTTAATTGACCTTGCATCGTATTGGTTTTTCATATAGTCAGAAGTCAGCTTATACTGGTTATATATAGCTCGATGTGTAGCCGTGTATACAACCGCATGAAATATTTACAGAGCATGAGAAAGTATGGTCGCAAAGTACTTACTTCCTTAATAAATCTATAGTCGTAAACCGATCCTTCTCTTGGAATTGTAAAAATGTATTGTTTATCTGGTTTGTTAACTTCTTTGGGCATATCTAGCGCAGTTCGAATCTAGAAAAAAATAAATACTAAATTACCCCTAGTCTGTTTACAGGGTTCAACATACAGGGTCAAATTATATTAGCTAGCAAAACTCCGCAGATGTGATGGGAATTGATATTTAAATATGATAAAATAAAGAAAAAATCATTTGATCATAATTTATTTTGGTGTCAACGACCGCGGATAGTGTTGTTAAATGAAGTTTAAATGAGAAAATAAGTTTTTTTTTGTATAGATATCGAGACTCATCACCCATCACGTCTATGAAGTGTACAGAAAAAAAAAAGAAATTTTTGAAGTCATATTTCAAAGAAATATGAGTAATACACTAATATACTAATACACTACATGCGGTCGTTGACCTCGAAATAAAATATCATCAAATCATATTTTTTTTGTTTTACGCAGTTTCGCTAGCTAATTTAATTTGACCCTGTATATAGAAGCATGAAAGGAATTTTTACCTTCTCAGGAAATTCTTTTTCGAGGAGGCCTCGGAAAAGCATGTCAAACTTAGGACGACCATCAGCATCTAATGTTGCTCCAATAGACCAAATACATGAGAAGAAGAAAACCCCCTATAACATATCATACGATTAGTTAGTTGTAATGCAGTAGCTGCTTAAATAACGTAGACATCAGTCAAAAGGAGATCATCCAGACTTTGTTTTGCTTACTCACGTTGTTTTTCTTCATCGTTTTTGAGAGCAGTAGCGATGAAATTCATTACAAAGTAAACGTCATGCTCCCTGGCGGAACCACCTTTGCTGTAACAAGTATAACTTACATGAACAATTCTATGAAATGTCTATAAAATTCTAGTCCTATTAAAAAAAAGTCTATATCCCTAGTTTCGACGTAAACTTTTATTTAAAGTGGTTGCGCTGCGGAGTATCCTCCCCGGCGAAACCACCATGATATTTCTATTAGTATACATAGTATAAGCAAATATGTAGTATCAAATAATTCTATAACAATTCTATATTGAACTAACACCCCTAAATCCTCGAACAAACAAACAAGAAAATAATTATCTGTATGCTTATAAACTAAACGTCTAGAGGACATTGTATGATATTTGACGTAAACGTTATTTGCTAAGAACTTTAATCTAGGCACTTAGCTACTATTTCGAAATCAAAGTTTGAGGCACCGTTTTGTTCGTATATTTAAATTAGACTGAGGATTTAGGGGTGCTAGTTCAATATAGAATTGTTATAGAATTATTTGATACTACATATTTGCTTATACTATGTATACTAATAGAAATATCATGGTGGTTTCGCCGGGGAGGATACTCCGCAGCGCAACCACTTTAAATAAAAGTTTACGTCGAAACTAGGGATATAGACTTTTTTTAATAGGACTAGAATTTTATAGACATTTCATAGAATTGTTCATGTAAGTTATACTTGTTACAGCAAAGGTGGTTCCGCCAGGGAGCATGACGTCAAAGTAAAATGCCTGTCTGGGTTTGAACCTACGACCTACAACTCGTTAAGTCACGGCCGTTTCGACAGGGCCTACAGTGTTCTCACACCGTACATATCACACCATGATAAAGGGATTATTTAATCTATGTATGTATTTCAATTTCAAGACCGTACAGTAGTAGTACAGTGACTGGTACGAATCTTGAGGGCTTGGTTAAAGAGTGGGGGGATCGGTTCATTGTAAACCTATTGTAAAAAAAAAGTCCCCACCCTTTCATCTAGCGTTCAAGACTCGTGCCGGTCAGTGTAGCTCATAAACCATAATCTAAGTACAAAATACTTTTAGGTACTGGCAAATAATTTAGTTCCCACGATGCTGTTGGAGCAGTTTCCGCATATCTAAAGCATCAGACATACGGGCTTTTTTCGCATACTTGATTGTATCGAAACTATGGAATTGTGCTGCTACAAACATATCTGAGGCACTGCAATTACGAGACAGTCCGAGCAGTGCCCTGAACGCATTATTAAAATGTCATGCAGTCCTCAAACTGATTTCTTCGTGCAGGTTACTCAAAAAATCCTCTAATAAAAATAACGCGCAGTATGCAATATTATAAAGCCGAAAGAACTTTTATTTAGTAAGTATCTAAAAATGGGAACGTTTTTACCTCAAGCTGAGCTCTGATATCAAGATCTGATATCTGTTCCAGATACTTCTCGTCGTAGAAATCATCCATGAAGCAGTCGAAGAGTTTCATACACGCCTGTACGATGTTACTTCGGGACGTTACGTACATTTGCTGCAAAAAGTCTCTGAATAGTAAATACTGTATCAATATGTACTGCATAACAAATAGACTAAATCCTTTTTCTCACCCTGACTAATCCAGATAATTCGACCAGCCAAAGCAGAGGTGACATGAACCGGTTAAAGAGATTGCGTATAAGGTTGCGGTTGACCGTGTGAAGAGAAGGGGGCAGCACGTTGAGCCACGACTCCAACAGGGCCTTCCAGCCGAGACCCTTCGGCTCCAAGTAGATCATGCCGCACCGAGACACCTAGTAAGCATGACATTCGTCATATTTTTATGTCATATTATAACAATAACTTACACACAACAAGCAATCAAGCCACTACAGTCCATTCACAATGATTTTGACAGACTTATCAGTGCCCTTAACCCAACAGCAACCTTATTGGAATGAGGATAAAGATCAATATGATTTGAACAGTGATGCAAAATCAGAGGTAAAATTACTGTGAAATACTGTGAGACCATATTTTTGCACAAAGTGACAGCTAGAACCTGTCAGTTTTTTTCCAGTGAATTGACAATAAGAGTTCATTTATCATCATCATTTATCATTTATCAAGCATGTTCCAATTTACCATAACAGCGTAGCTTAGTCGAATCTGAAAGTTTCTCACCGTAGCCGGCGAGGCAGCTTCTAAGTCCATGGGTTCGAAGATCAGGTTGGTAGTGGGAGCCAACTGTATTATCTCACCACTCATCAGACATAGCTTCTTGTTATCGTCAAGCACAGTGTTCAAGTTCTCTATCCATATCGCGTCCACAGGGCCGTCGAACACCAACCATTTTCTAAAATTGCAATTATGATGAGCTTAGAATCATGAGAATAGATTCCATAGATCATATTAGATCGTGCGTGGATAAGCGTAGCGTTAATGATAAGACTGCTCTTATTTAATCTGGAAATCGAACATAGGACCTCATGCTTAGAAGTAGCGTTTGCGACCACTAGACCATACACGTATGATGAAAGATCGGTTTATTAATCACTGTTGTTCGGCCACTAGAAAACTAATCAAACTGTTTCGAAACTGGCTATTCTTATAACAATGATGATCAGGCTTGTAATTTATGAAGAAATAAATAAATATGTACAATTTGTAACGTTAAATGCGCAAAACCTCAGACACCCCAACTGATTTTTAATTCAATTGACCTATTTTAGAGAGAAAATTAGTCATTAAAAAAATTGTAAAGGTTTTATGTGCTGTTTTAGTTTTACTGGCCATTCTGATCGTTTCTTGCGTCTGCGACGACGCTTTATCGAGGGAGGAGTCGTCACCGCTGCCGCGGCCGCTGCGCCGCGCTGACATTGGCTTGCCTGACCTATTAATAAATAGACAGGACAACGTTTTTAATGAAGATTTTTTGAAAAATGTGACCTATATTAAAAAGTGGTTCAATTAATTTTGCGCGTTATTCTGATCAAACTATTTTCAGGTTTTGCGCATTTAACGTTACACGTTGTATATATCAAATACCTAATTAAAATCCCAGTACATATTTTAGCCCTTATTTCGGCTACTTAAGGCCCTTGTATACGACACGGTTTCTTTACGATTATACAACGATGTCTGTCAACAAGCTTCCTAAGTGATCTATACAACACTGATGACAAAAACTGTAGGTTTTCACGGCATGAAACTTGGGTGCACAAAAGGCCTTAGGCTAGCGCACATTTGGCATTATGCACTAACCTTTGAAGAAGAACTTACCTGTTATCGTTAGTGGAGACGGCGAAAGCTCGGTAACTGACGGCAAGGATGCCGTCGGACCACTCGTGGGAGACCGGGTCGAACTGCCCGTACAGCTGGCCCATCGTGATCGACTTTGGGTTTATCACCGTCCACTCCACTGCATTCTCTTCCATCGTACCCTTCAAGTTAAATCATTCCATATGTAAAATGTCGAGAAAACGTTTGCAAATAATATTTCAGTAAGTTTCTCAAATGGTTTTGTTGTAAAGTTAATTGACAGCCTTCAAACCTTTGATAATTTCATCTGCTGTTAAATATACAATTACTGATATAATGTGTATGAAGGTAAAAAAAATATTACAATGGAATTTTCTTTGTGGCTACGGCTACATTGTCGCGATAACGCGAAGTACAATGCACGCTCTCTCTAGCACAACCGCTCGACGTCTCGCTGTACAACAGAGAGCGTGCGTGCGTCGTGGTATGGCGAAAATGTAGGCGTAGCATTACAGAAATAACAGACGTTTCTGTCTAGATTTCGTGTGGAATATTATAGATAACTAAAACGCTTTTTATTTTTTTTTTAAACTACATTTACCGTTAATTTTGATTTCGAAATGTGATTAGTTAGATAAAACCGTACAAACAATATCTTCGTTCACATACTTTATTAGCGACGCACTCGAGCGATGCTCCTAATGCGTGATAGCATTTCGTCTTCCCGGCGAACGGAAGACCGACCAACATAAGTCCGTGCCGCACCAAAATCATCTCGTACAGTTGCAACACCTACAAAAGTTTAATACATAATAATACAACATGGTGTTTAGTTAGACCAAAGGTTCTCAACGAGGGTGATAACGCCACCTCGTGGGCGTTTGAGACTTTCAAGGGTACAGTACAGGACCCAGAGAAAATTATATATTCTATTTTACGACTATAATAATATTACACATTTAAATATAATCGGTGGCAATACCTGTTTCAGATTCACGACAGATGGTCAATTAAATTGGGGGCTCTAGAACTAAAAACAAAAAAAAAAAACTCAACGTGTGGGGTGGTGAGTGGTAGGCAAAATAAGAATAGAATAGAATACTCTTTATTATGTACACCATATAAATTACAGACATAAATATAGAAATTTTACAAAGGGTGACACAATGGGCGGTTTTATCGCTAAGAGCGATCTTTAAAATTCAAAATAAAATAAGGATAAAATAAAGGAATAAGGAGTGTTTCAAATAAGGATTAGAACCTATGAGTAACTAGGACCTGGTAGTCCAATAAGTTATTCATTTAGTGAAGTAAAGCCCTGTAGTAGTCATAGGATCACAAAAGATGGGGTCACAAAAGTTGCATAAGACTGTTTCAAAAACATGTATTTATATTGCGGGAAACGTATGCTCGCAATATTTCATACAGTTAACTAAGTGTGACCAATACCGTGAATTCGGGGCTTTAAACACGTGAAATAATAAAATAAATAAAATAATAAAAATATTTTATTGACATAAAAAAGACTGTACATTTACATTTGAAACCCTGACTCCTGAGCTAGGTGAAACCTGTGTTATAGGAGTCAGAAATATACCCGTCATTACCTTTTCAATGAAGAATTCGTTACATTGCAAGTTGAGTGGGACGCAGACTTCCTTCAGACATTCGACCAATTCAGGCAGACCAGCCATTGGCAGCGGCAAACCAGGAAACAAGTCTCCGATGATACCCTACATCAACATTGATAAGGTAAATTTAAAAGTTTCAAAAAATGTACCAGTGATGTCGTTATTTTGTCATTTTACATATCACATTGGGGATGGCAGTTTTTTTTATAATCCTATAATACAGTCAGCCCTAAAAAGAAATATACACGGACAAGGAACCATTTTATTGTATATAAACATTGTTCCATAACATTTTATGCACCGTACAGGTAGAAAACATTATGCAATTTATTTTACCAAAACAACGTAAACATTTTGTATGACGTTGTTCAGTCTTGTTTACCTTGTTCTGGAACTATCACTGTTTACATTGTTTTGGCCATAGGTTGTATAAATGTTTTTAGACCAAATGTTTACTATGTATCGGTAAAATAAATTGTTATACTATGTTTTGTACTTATACTGGTATTCATCTGCATCCGGTTAGACTGGAAGCCGACCAAAAAGGAAAAGGCTAGGCAGTTGATGATGTTTTGTACTTATATGGTGGATACAATATTATTAAATAAAGGTTGTTGATTATAAAATGGTCCCTTGCCCATGTATATGTATACCTAATCTATCCAAAAAAATCCATAATACTTGTAACTTTAAGAAAATCTAAGCAAAAAATTCCCGACGACTTAATTAGTACCAATAGGTAGCTATTATAGGTGAACAATCAAGGGATCAACCTGTCAAAAACATATCAGTACACGAATACAATGTAGCCATTGAACAATACCGCACGCAGCAACCCCGGTCGGGTGGGGGTTCGTTAGGCTGGACACCGCTCCGGGCGTCAGAAACAGAGGGGAGCCAGACATTGATTTTTGAAAATACAAAATTGAACATTCATTTGCAGACACGCTGCAAAAACAACAATCGCCGCTGGCGTCAAGCTTCATAAAGCGAGCTCGGAATTACACACTCTCGTTACAAAAGCATCAAATTCGTGTTGGTATTGACTGGGAGATTTTTGATATTAAATAGGTTCACAACACATTTTATATATTGGGAAAAATGTATGATGTTATAAAGGGTTATTATTTTTTTCGATGATCTATCTAACGCAGCGTATCTCGTACACGGAGAGAAAAATCTTAGAAAAATTACTGTGCTGTCTCATAATCTGAGTGCATTGGAGTGGTAATGGAAAAATTACCATGCTAGCACAGTAAAAATTCTTATGCTGTACAGTAATTTTTCTAAGAATTTTCTCTCCGTGTAGAGATACAGAAAAATGCCATAACATGTGTTTAAGTGTTATTGAAATCAGTTTCAAAAGATTTATACACCATAAATTAGGCTTACCATAAACAGTGGCACATCATGCTCCAAAAACTTGGGTAGATTGACGTCTTTTATGGAGCGCAGTAGAATCAGATCCTCAAGCTCGTCAGGATAGCGTAGTTTCAATGCGCCAGCTGCACGCAACACTGACTTCACCGCGCGCATACCTTGCATAAGAAATACGGTTAAGTATAGCAGTATTGGGAATCTTGAGTTTCCTTATCGCATAGTGCCAAAATGACAATTAGCGGGTCGTTTTGTTTTCTTACTTTAATACTATCCAAAAACATTACCAATTCAATGTCAATTCAAAGTCAATCAAATATTTTTAACAAAAATGTAATTTTTAACAAAAATGCAATTTGGAATGTCAAAATGTACATGATAATAGAATTCATTCTGGTTGGTTTCAAATGGTAGTTTCGTATGGAAAATAATAGGCCAAAAACTCACGTTACTCCAGTTACTGTTTTAAAATGTTTTACATTATTTTGTACATATTAATAACCACAGTCAACTGAATCGGTAAAATTAAACCACGTTATTACCGTAATCGTAATGGCACTGCGAGGATAGTTGTTCCGAGCACAGCTTGTAAGTGGCGACGATCTTGACGGCGAGCGGCTTGGCGTTCAGATAGCCGAACGCGTACAGCTCGATCTCGGAGATTAGCACATAATCCGGCACCATCATAGCCACGGAACGGAATAACGCCTGGAGATGAAAGCAAAAGGATGGGTCTACCCTTTATACCAGAATTTTTTATGTTTTAATATTAATTTGCATAACAGCAGATAACATAAACTTCATTTCGCAGAAAATAGTTTGGCAAACACTCATTTATCATATATTAAAAACTTATAATTTTTTAATTCAGAATCATCTTTAGGCATAAATTTCATATCGATAATAATTAAAAAGTAGAACCATCATATCGCAGAAAGTTCACAGTCAGAATTGTCTTTTAGCGTACATTTCATATCGATAGTCATTAAAAGGCAGAACTATCATATCTCACATTCTACATTTCATATCCATAATAATTGAAAGACTCATATATCGCATGCTGCATGCAGCAAGCATGTTCCTGCCACGGCTCCAGCGCTGCGGGGCTCCGGCGGCCCCACGCGAGCTTATCGTCATAGATGGTTTTAACGCTCACCACCGCAGCTTCGTCTTGCTGAGCCGGCGATGAAACCACCTGCTGTTTAAATTACACTCTAGGGGTAGGGCAGACAAGACTAGGTACGTGGAGTCGGCTTTGCAGCGATTCGTTTCTGACACAAACTTTTGTAGCACACACACTTTTGTTTGTATGTATGTATGTTTATTTGTATGTATGTAAGTATATTCTCATAGTACTTGTTTAGTTTTTTAAGTGAATAATTGATTACGATTTTATGTATTCTTTTTGTCTCCTTTACTCTTTCACACGCTGTCTACATCTCTCTATCTAATGTCCTATCGCAGGTATGCTGGAAGAGATTTCTTAAGAAATAAGCATCACCTTTGTACCTATTTTTCTGTTCTGTTTTTTCTTGTCTGTTTAAATATGTGTGTACATAAATGGTAAAATAAATAAAAAATAAATAGCACAACATATTGACTTTTTAAGACAATATTTTAATTTAAGGTTAAAAATGCTATTTTATAATAGAAATGGCAATATGCCTAGTAAAATTATTCAAAATAAAATTTGCCATCTTCATTGTATGCCAAGTGAAATAAATTGTACCAAATAATCGTCGCTCTAAATAAACGTTATGCTAAAGGAAATTATGCGGAATTTTAACTTTGCCAAAGGTATGCTAACTACATCAAAATCTGCCATCTTAAAAGTATGCCATTGTAAATTCAGACCTATAAACATTCAGCCAAACAATAATTATAATAAATAATGTTTATACCTTAAAACATTCGTTTAAAGAAGATTATGCCAAGTGTGTTATGTCAAATAAATTTCGGAGCATCAAGATTCTGCCAGATAGAGGGAACCCGAAAAGGACAGCAAAAATGTGTGAGGGTTTGCTTACAAACTCGATGTGTGTGATTGCATAATCATAAAATAATACAACCATACCTACTTGAACATGCAAACTTAGATTTCGTATATGCATTGCCACTTAAAAAAAATACCTTCAGATTATCAGGTAGTTCAGATCGTCCAGCATATCCGGGGTTCATAGTAATGAATGTAGCACAGGTCTTGTCGAGTTGTAGCATCGTGCCTTCGAACAGCAGTTCTGTGGAGCCTGAATTGATACCCCGCTGGATGGATAGGATCTGCTGCGCCACCACCGAGAGCACCTCCAGGTCGATACGGTTGAACTCGTCGAAGCATGACCAGGCGCCGCAAGAAGCCAAACCCTGGGTTAAAACAGAAATGACAAAAAAATGCAAAATATCTGGACCGGACCAAACTACATCACCGTCGCTTGTCGGCAGAAATCTATACATATTATAAATTAAAGTCGCTTGTGGTGTCTGTCTTTGAGACCACGTTGTTCTTCTAAACTGTGCAACGGATTTTGATGATGTTTTCAACATCATTTAGAGAATTTATTCCGGATGCTTTAGCTAATACATTGCTATTAAAATTTTGTACGGTTGTATAAACCATGCAAAGCAGGGGCGGGTCGTTAGTATAATATAAAGTAATATATAATTTATGATACCTACTACTTCCCGGACTGCATTCTTCACATAGATTAGCTAGGTACTAACTGTAGTATTTTTGCATGATGCTTGTTCGCATCTGATGCATAACGATGCATGGTCGCATCTTCTCCTTCTCACTTTAAACTTGCACAGATTTTTAGACACTGCAAAAGGAGTAATAACTTTTAGCCAACTAGCCTGACTTTGACAATACCTTGAAGAATTTCCCGAGGGCGATATAGTCGAGGCCATCAGAACAGTTGAACACGACGCACTGTTTCGCCACAGCTTTAGCCAGATCTTTAACGGTCTCTGTCTTGCCGGTGCCGGCGGGGCCTTCCGGAGCTCCGCCTGTGGAAACCATATTTTCCGTTAGTTGATGATGTTTTGGGAAACTTTCATATCAAATACTCAATCAAAATTGATGTATGACGTGTCATATAGAATCTTAATGGGTACGAGCGTAATCTCATAGCAGAGTGCTGAACAGAAAACTAATGGGTACGAGCGGTGGAGATGCCTAACATAGGCTCTTACAAAATGGGTACCATTGCATTCCACTGAAGGCCCTACTCATGTGCCGACCACCATGGAGATATTAGTCGAAAAGTATTCATGAGGATTACCCCCGAAAAAAGGTTTCAGAATACGAAATTGAATAGTAACAAGCTCGGATACTCACCCAAGTTAAGATGTAAAGCGCCGAACAAGGTCCTGAAGCAGCGATCGGTAAGCGGAGTGACGACCAGCCTGCCGGTGTTGCCGAGGTACTCGTAGCCGTACGCCAGCATGGAGTTGATCATGCGGGTCAGGCACTGCCAAGTCTTGTCCTCTAGCTCCTACAACGTCAAGGTTTAATAATCGTCTTCTACCAGGTACAACGTAATATAACGTATTTCGTGCAAAAATACTAATGCTACTAAAAAATAATTGATTAGTAGGAGTTTGTGTGTCTTATGAGTGCTAAAATCGAAACGAAATAACGATTACATTGTTGAGTTGAACGGACAGCCCCATACTTGTTGTGGCTATCATTCATTAGAGTATATAATACATATGTCATAACTAAGGCACTAATAGCTGTATAATTACCTCCCAATAGTATCGTATCTGGGAGAGCCAGTTGAAATCATTGTCTTGCTGCACTTTAAGTTCTATGAGCAGCAAGAGCACGTCTCTTGCATGGACGTCTAACACCACCAACGCTCCTGGAATTACAACAAATAATATATTTAAGACTGAACGTCCAACAATACATAAATCCCTGTTTTACAATAGCCGATATATACTATTTGTACGATATCCACAGTCACGGGAAACTGAAGGATGTATTTTTTGTTAAGAACCAACCATCATTTATAGCTGTTATCAACGCATTCTGTACATCAAACTAAGTTACGTTGAGCAAAAATTATTGCTGGCCAACGACTTTTATCTTTGGTGTGAAAAAAAAAACGCTGTTACGGCAGTGCACAATGTTCCGCATGCAAAAGATTGGCCTTATGGGTGCATGCAACGGTTCAGGATTTGTGGGGATATTTAAAGTTAAGTTATAAATATCATTGAAAACTCGTTTTGTAAAAAAAAAGCAGAATTTTTGAACTTCAATATCCCCGTAACCAAAAGGATCCCAGATATGGTCCAATACAAAAAAAAAATCACAGTGATAGGAAGAACAAGTTGGCTCTCGGCTTCGTTAAGCGTCTTAGTACACCCATTATACAATTGTACCTTCTCGTGGGGAAAGTTATATTTAAAGAACCAAATGGCAAGCCACTTTAGAAGTGACGGTATGGTAGGGACAAATAGGTGACAAGCCAAATTGTACCCAGCACACCAGGGTCATGACAGAAAAGATAAACATAGTGGCTTCCAGCCGGTTGATTCTGGAAAAATCTCACCGTGATAACTAAGGTGAAGTGAGCTTAGAGTGAGCTGTGAGTCATGTTGATGCTAGGGATTGACACTATTGACAACTCACTTCACCCAAGTTTTCACGGTGAGATGGTCACAGAATCGCACGGCTGGACACAATTTGAGTTGTCATCTATTTCATAACTGCAGTACCCTCTTATTTGTGTACTCATAAAAGAAAAAAGACACAGTAGTTGGGTATTTACCGAGTGTGATCCTGTTCTGCAAATTGAGGTGACCGCGCACCAAGTCAACAATTTTTGATATTTGGAAATTACACTTATCCCAGTACGTCCTCATAGCAGCAATGTTGGTGTGAATGGCTTCTGTTACTTCTAATGTCCAGAAAGTCATCGCTATACATTGTACCTACACATAAAGATTTTTTTTTAAAGCGCGAAAAGGTTTCAGCAACATCATTTTTAATAATGAAGTATGAAATAAGAGTGCCATTAGTGACCATAAATCGCCACAGAATCTGTTTCCAAAGTAGGCTATTCATTCGAAATTGTGCAAATGCACATTGTGCAATCAAGATATTTCGTATATTCATATTTTTTTGTGGGTATAGTTATCATTGTCGTGGCAATAGACTATTTCGATACCTTTGGATACAAATGGAATTAACCTCAGTCAAACATGTAACTTTAGAGGTCATCTAATTTGGGCGATAGCTAAAGATTGGCAAGTCTCGGGTTCGGGTTCCGGTCTGCAATGTGTTGCCCACATTTAAAGTACCCCAAATGGTTATGACTACGATACTAACGGTTTGGCCCGGCCAAATGAGCACCCACTCGTCTCGTTGCCGGTGCAGATAGTCATCGTATGATTTGGCTACTACATTATGGACGGATACTTTCATTGACTTTTCCAATTCCAGCAGCCATTTCTCTACCTACAATAAAAAGAATAAGGTCATAAATATTACCGACTGGCTACAGACGCCAGCACATCAAGCTACCCGAAACTGTCAGATTTTCCCAATCAACTTTGAACCTTATTCTTTAGCGATAAAGTTGAAAATCTATTAAATAAATCTGACAGATTGTAGTAGCTTGATGTGCTGGCGTCTGTACCAAAAAAGTTAAAACAAAGATAGAGAGCACTTCGTCACCTGTCCTCTCGCGGCGGCAGTATTGATGGTCAAAGTGAGGGACACGATCTCTCCTTCCGAGGATCTCATGTGTGTCACCACCATGTCCTCGGTGAACGTCAGTCGCGCCATACCTTCGAAACATTTCTTGAGGTGAGGTTGTACACTGTGTAAAATAGGAATAAGGGAATTTATTCGATTTAAACCACACAAGTAATATTTACACTGTTCGTATCTTTAGATGCGGCTAATGCAATAACAGATTTCGGTCTGAGAGGTTAAAATGAAAAATCTTTTAGTTCAAATTTTCATAACCTAGCTAATTAATATGTTGCACTGTTGACGAGCCACATTGATATCACAAGCATACAACCGCGTTATCTGTATTTTATTAAGTAGATAGGGCTTGTGACTAAGTAATAACAGCCGCACGACCATCTTCACATACCAAGACCCCTCGAAAGCACGTTAAGCCGTTGGTCCCGGCTGTCATTCGTGGATCTTTGACAGTCGTTACGGACAACCAGTCTTACCAAGGGGTATCGTATTACCCAGTAACTGGGTTGTGGAGGTCAGATAGGCATTCGCTCCATGTAAAATACTGGTACTCAACCGACCCCAACATAGTTGGGAAAAGGCTAGGCAGATGAGATAGTGAGTGAATGAATATTCATTCGCTCACTGATTGACAAAACAAATGACATCGCACAGCATATACCTCTGGGTCTAGAAGCATGGAATTTTGCACAAGAGTTCTATAAATAACGCAAGTGATACAGAGGAAGGGTTTTTGAAAAAGTATTGCAAAAAGGGATTAATAAAAGTTTGTATGGAAGTTACGATAGTAATTTTTGAAGTTCGTACTTAGACTTCTGTGTATGTATAAAAGTTATTTGTATCATCGTTTTATGGAAACTCATGAAGGCTCCTGAGAAGTTCCCGATGGAAAGTCTCAACAAGGACACGGCTCATGTTAAAGAAATCAGTTACAAACGCACCGCGTAGGGTCCTTAGTTTCGGACAGGATTTCAAGCAGTTCGTCGTTTGACAGGAAGAAGAAGCGAGGGAAGTATAGACGCTTCTTCTCCAGATACTGGTTCAGGCCGCGCTGGACCATCTCCAACAAGTTGTTGGACTTCTTCAGTCGGTCCAACATCTTCTCAATCTGGATGACGTCAAGTACTCGCGGCTCTGCGAATGCTGCCTTCATTACCTCACGCCACATCTGTGGGCGCATTTTTTTATGTTAACACAAATGGAATTAAGATGAAGGGATGGTTTAAGTGAGGCTGTATACTGAGCATTCAAGCATAAACATAATTTTCCTAATCAATATTGTAGGTACTGAAACTCTCTTACGAATTACGATGCTGCTATAAAATATGGGGCAATCATTTTACAACAGTCGTTTAAACATTAAGAAGGTTATTATGATCAGTTGTAAAAATTAACGGGCGTCATTCATTTTATTTTTCGTCCGTTGTTAAATTGGTGTGACAGTAAAACATGAACAGTAGATAATAAAAAGAAAATTGGTTGGTTATTTCATCCTTTCAAACACCTTTAACCCGAGCAATACACACTATCAATAAAATTCACATACAAATTGACGTATTTACATGTACTAGGAGTGAACTCTCAAGGGTAATATTATTTATACTATGCTGCACGTAAGTTGTGATAGGTTAAATATGTTTTTGTTTAGTATATAAATGTGTAGTATTAAGTATTACATTTTAATAAGTTATGTAATAATTGTTCTGTGTTATTTTTATGTATGAGATTTATATAATTAAGGATAGGTAGTATGTATGTATAGAAGTTCCTTATTAGGTTAATTTAATATTGTAAGTATATAAATACCACACCATCGCATTAGGTTAATCCTGTTATGTTAGTTGTAAGGGTAAATAAATAAATAAATAAATCCTACAATATCAGTACAAAACATACCTAAGTATTAAGAGAATGGCCAGTAAAAATGTTGGAATGGGCAGTTAAGTAAATAGTTCGGCAGTTCATAGGTAAGGTTGGACCTGTGACCAACCACGCGCGAGCCGAATTGGTCGCAGTAACTAAGCCAGGGCTTGGTTAGGTTAGAAGTATGATCAACCGCGCGCGAGCCGAGCTAGTAAAGCAAGCGGTGCCGCCGCAACAGTGGTGAGCGCTTCTTCCAAGTTAGGTTTTATACCGACTAATTCCGATTTGTTAACTGCCCGTTAAGCCATTTAATATGTAGCAAATGACGTTGAGATCATAAAGGTAACTCTCAACTTCAAAACTATATATGAATTCGAAATCTCAAAGTTTTTGGAACACAAGCTCAATATATATCATATGACAAACACCCAATATTTTAGGATAATTTTTTTTACAAACGACCAATCAAAAACACCTTAGACTGCATGAACCTAAAGTAGATGATTGATTAAGTGGCACTACATGTAAATTATCTAAGATTGAGTATCCAAGCAGGTATAGCACGTTATCATTAAGTACAGGTACTCAATTTGGTCATGCCTTATCAACAGCACTGAACCGTCGTCCTTCTTCTGGGATCTGCTGCTGAATATCTGGTGACGAGAAGATAGGCTCCAAGTACATCCAAGTAGCTTGAACTTTTAACCACTCGTCTAAAATCTCTTGTAGAAGAACCAACTTGCCCTCCCAGTCACTGAAGAAGAACAGAAAATTAATGAACATTACAATAGTGTGTTATCAAAATATACCTTACTATTAATTAGTACCTAATTGTATCTATAACTTTAGACAAATATTATAAAACTAGCTTCCGACCGTGACTTCGGCCGCGTGAAATTTCTTGTCCCTCTGACCCACCCCGTCGCATCGTATCGCCTGCCCGCACCTTTACTTCGTTTTCTTTTTATTTTTGGTCGGCCCGAAAGTCATAGGGATGGACCTAGCGTGATGTTATTAGCTACAGCCCTCCTCAAGAATTGGGCTAACAAACGCAAAAGAATTTTTTTTAATCCGACTGGTACTTCCAAAGATTAGCGCGTTCAAACGAACAAACTCTTCAGCTTTATTAAAAGTATAGATAACAAAACATACTGAATAACTTCCTCAAATGGTTTGATATACGGTGAGTTCTTCATAGTCTGAGTCTTAACAATATGATCATCTAACAGCAGTTGAATTTCGTCGACACTTGACAGAATGTAAGTCCCCGTGTCCCTGAAAATTGTGAAATAACATACCGATTACGATTTATTTCTATTCGTAACCAACTGTATTTTATTATAAGAATAAAAAAAAGGAGGAAAACTTACTTGTAAACGAGAATTTCAAATCTGAGGTCAGCCCATTCCTTCATCATCTTGTCTAGAGCCCTCTCGAGGTTGTTCTCTTTGGTAGCGGCTTCTGATATGCCCTCGAACTTCTCAATGTAGTCACCCAAGTTGAAATCGATCACTTTCTCTAGTGACAGTTCGTCGTCCACGACAATGGGGAATCCAACGATTTCTGAGATCTTCTCCCAATGACGCAGCTTCATGCCAGGGTTCCCAAGCGTTTGTATGATTGGCATGTTGTCCTTGAACTGATCCATTTTTTCTCTGAAAGTTGTTCACTATCATTTAAAAAGTCCTTTAATAAGGCAAAAATATTTCTTTTAAAATAATAACCTAAACTACCTGACAGAAGTAGCGAGGCGATGAGTCTCTGGAACTTCCGCGAATGACTTCTCCAACTTGTACACAATTTTATAGTAATAACTGACGTCCCCTTCAATATCCTCTGGATCAAAACTGCCAACCTAAAATATATTCAAACATTTAAAGTTATATAGGGCAACCAATTAAAAAGAAAAAAAATTCTTCTGCCTGCTCTGCCTATAATTCTTTACATATTCATCACTCTCTTCATTAAACATGAATCATATCAGTGAAATAGAGTGGCAGGGACATCGACGTGCAACCTGTTACAATGGGTTCAGTACATAATAAATAAATAATAATAAATCCCTGGACATTTCACACAGCACCGTTTGTCCCAAGCTAAGCAACCTAATGCTTGTGTTATGGTAACAAGATGGCTGATAAACTACTTATATACAATTTTTTTTTTTTTGTAAATACATACATATTATAGATAGAAAAACACCCAGACTCGGAACAAATACATGTAGGTCATACAAATATTTGTTCCGTGCGGGAATCGAACCCGCGACACGCAGCGCAGCAGTCAATCGCTTAACCACTGCGCCAACCGTGTCGTCAAGATACGACACGGTACATGATTCTGAACGCCCTTGCGTTGACAATTCTCGTCGGTTATTTAAAAAAAAAAAATCTCTTACATACATTTTGACCGCGTAGGTACCTATTGCACATTACATCTCTAAATTCTCAAGTAGCGGATAAGAATTATGAGATAGATATGTCTTTCTCAGGAATGGCACACAATTAGAAGTGTAATGTACTACAGCCGGTCGATTCTGTAAAAATCTCACCGTGAAATCATAAGTGGAGTGAGTAGTGTTAATCCCTACCAATGACAGAGCTCACTTTCCGCTCACTTCACCTAAGTTCTCACAGTGAGATTTTTTTTACAGAATAGCACTGCAGTTGTATTAATTATGATACTTACTTTAGAAGTCAACCAGGTGTTATGTTTCTCAAGGAAGTCGTAGCCTGCATCGAACAGTTTCTTATACGGCACTAATTTATCGTATACAGCCTTCCTCTTGGGATACTGTGACAACTCCCACCCAAAAGACGTTTCTTCTTCGTTAAACTGGTCTATCTTAGTCAGAGCGTTTGACAACCTGCACGCAGGGGTAAATATAACATAATATTATCATTGCTTTTAAGCTATCGGTATTTTATCACGTGGTACAAATACCTATCGATAACCGCGCCGGAATCCGAATAAAATCGTAACGAAAGCTAAATCTGAAATTCATTATAAGAAGTTGGCCCTGATCCTAATTATAAACACGAGCGTCAACCGGACGCAAGATTGTAAATGCGAGCCCCGAATCTTTGGGCTCACGTATATTAGGTAGGTACGACTCCTGGGCCCAATACCACAACATTTTACAAGTCTACAATTCTGCAAAATTGTTAAATATTGTGGAAAAAAATTACGTAACACAGAAAATTTCGCATGACTTACTTTTGATCCAAATGTCGTGCCCTCGAGACGTATTTCGGCAATTCATTAATTTCTCCCCAATACTGAACTTCATTACATTGCAATTCATAAATATCCAGATCATCAATGAACTTGGCAATGCGAACCTACAAATAACGTTAAACAATAAAGAGTTACTCCAAGTTGCATGAAAGAATATACTTCCAATCGGCAAATTGTTTCAAGAAGTAGCTAATAATAATTAACTGTCACCTTTAATAGTTCTTGGTATTCTTGCTTCTTCTGATCACAAATGGTCTTAGACTCTTCTATTATGTTAGGCATGCGAGCATACCTGAAAGTATACTAAAACACTTAAGATGCATAGCTATATGGCCGACCTAAACACAATAGGTAATGAAAAGTCGAAACTTACGTTTATTGTTGTTATCAAAGCACTTACCAGGTATGGTTCACTTGCATAATAAAGTGGCAGTGTTTTAAGGAGATCACCTATAGGTAGATATTACACCTTACCTATAATCTCCCTCAAGCACAAAATATCTAATTAATTGGCTACCTAGACGTACGAATAAGTACGCGTACTACTGGAAGTTCGATTATCTTTTTTGCCCATCTAAAACTTCGCGTACTTAGTGACGCAAGGGCGAGTTGCTCGCGTACTTAGTGTTACGCATGGACAAGTTGCTCGCGTACTTAGTGTTACGCATGGACAAGTTGCTCGCGTACTTAGGGTGACGCTAGGGCGAGTTGCTCGCGTACTTAGGGTAACGCAAGGCCAAATTGCTCCCGTACTTAGGATGACGTAAGGGCGAATTACTCGCGTACTTAGGGTTACGCATAGACAAGTTACTCGCGTACTTAGGGTGACGCAAGGGCGAGTTGCTCGCGTACTTAGGGTAACGCAAGGACAAATTGCTCCCGTACTTAAGATGACTTAAGGACGAATTACTCGCGTACTTAGGGTGGCACAAGGGCGAGTCGCTCGCGTACTTAGGGTGACGGAAGGGCGAGTTAGATCGTTGAGACATAAGGTACGCGCGTTTATCGTCCAGTTAAAGCTGCCTCACCAGTGGTAGGTCTGGTTGTTAGATTTGAGCTCTAACGGCGTGAAGTTAGTATAGTCTCCCAAGAAGACAATGTATTTCATAACATTGCGTAGTTTGTCCTCCATCTCAGCGAGGATGACATCTTCCACCTTCTTCACGTAGTCTATCAGGTCCATGAGTGCCGCTGTGTCCGCTGGCGGAGTTAGCAGCGTATTGGCTATTGTAGCGTATTCGTCGTAAATTCTACAAAAATAATTCAAGCTTAATCTTAAAAACAAGATTAACTTAATATAATTTAGTCAATAACTTGATATTTTTTAAACTTAACGCTTTTATCATCACTTGATAATCATCAGTCATTCTTCTTAATAACGTGTTGGCCAATCTAGTCGCAGCTCCACGCAAAGATGTAATTAGTTCACCCCGCTGCATTTGAAACATGCCAATAACGATGGTTCCCTCAAGTTTAGAAGGGATCTCCCGTGCTAAATCAACGTATTTCACAGACTCCTCGCAATATTCCTCAAAAGTTTTCTCCGGATCCGCATGAATAAAGGCTTCCACTATACCTTGAGACTGTCAAACAAAGATATTGTTAATAATGCACATCGTATTTTAAATCATCATCATCATTCTCATGCCTTTCATCATCTGCCTAGCCTTTTCCCAACTATGTTGGGGTCGGCTTCCAGTCTAACCGGATGCAGCTGAATACCAGTATTTTACATGGAGCGACTGCCTATCTGACCTCCACAACCCAGTTACTGGGTTATACGATACCCCTAGGTAAGACTGGTTGTCAGACTTTCGGGCTTCTGACTACCCGTAACGACTGTCAAAGATCCACGAATGACAGCCGGGACCAACGGCTTAACGTGCTTTCCGAGGCACGGAGGGGTCTCGGTATGTAAAGATGGTCACCCATCCACAGACCAACCGCGGCAAGCGTAGCTTAACCTGATCGATCGACCTGTGCGGCTGTTATTATTTAGCCACGGGCCCCTCAATCATTCTCATGCCTTTATGCCAATTTATTTGGTGTCTGCGCAACATGTCTTTTCCTTCCATACTTCTCTATTAGTCGTCATCTCGATAGTCACGCCCTTTCTAATCATATCATCATTTACACAGTCCATCCATCTTTTTTGTTTGGACTTTCCCTAATTTAAATATTAATATAAATAGGTAGGTATATAGATAGAATCACCTCGCCATTCAATAAACAGATATAGTCATCAAAATCTTGAACTCTTAGTTCGGGACCTATTCTTTGCTCCGCAATCAATTCTGCTATTTGTTTTTTATACATTTGAACTAGGTCCTTGTCTATTATGGGCTGAAAAAAGAACATTAAGGATTGACGAAAATAAATCACTGATGTTTGAATACTGAAACATTGACATGACTGTGTCATCGTACCCTCAGAGTGGTTCTTGTAGTATCCGCAAAATCCTGGTATAGCAAAGTTTCCAAACGAGGTGACTGTCGACACGCATCGATCAAAAATTCGTATAAAAGACTCAACTGATCTTTGAACTGCTTAAAGGTGGGGTCGAATTCTATAGCATCGTTTGCAAAACCCAAATTTATTATAAAGCCTTGATTGTTTCCCTGCAACGAAAGTATTTGGTTAAAGACTGCATGGTGCTTGAAAACTACTTCATTATTCTTCTTTGGATATATTTCCACTTTCAAGGGGAAAGTACTTCCCTACGAAACATAGATATAGCTAAGCAATATAGGCAGTCCTCAAATTATAATAATATTCCCCCAACGACAGGTTCGACTTTTCAATCATGAGGAGAAAGAATTACGAGAATTATCTCTTTTTCATGCCAGATTAAAAGATGAATTGTTTGTCCCTATCATTCCATAACCACACGGTACTTACGCCCACATCCATAATGTAGTCGGTGAACTCCTCCATTGATTTCAGGCATAAAGTTTGAAGATTGTAAGTCATGATACATCCCAAACAGTTATAGAAGCGCCTCATTTTCGATACTTGTTTCGGGTCTGGTATTAACCTCTTTTTACTGCCCTGAAGAAGGTAATAAAATAATAAATTGAGACGCATTTGCCCCGCGACTTCGTCCGCGTACACTTTCTTGTTCCCCCGACTCATCCCGTCCCATCGCATCGCCTGCCTGCGCTATTTCTTCGTTTTCACTTCTTCTGTGAAATAGCCTAAAGCCTTCCTCAATTGGAATATCAAATTTAAAAATAATTTTTCAAATCCGACTAGTTCTAGTTCCAGAGATTAGCGGGTTCAAACAACCAAACAAACTCTTCAGCTTTATTATTAGTATAGAAGTATATATTATAAATATAGCCTATGTTGCTCAGGGATAGTGTGGCATTCTAATGGCGAAAAAATTTTGAAATCGGTCCAGTAGTTTTGAGTTTATTCATTACAAACATACATACATACATCATCATCTACCTAGCCTTTTCCCAACTATGTTCCAGTCTAACCTGCAGCTGAATTTCAGTATTTTACATGGAGCGACTGCCTATCTGACCTCCACAACTCAGGTACTGGGTAATATGATACCCCTTGGTAGGACTGGTTGTCAGACTTTTGGGCTACTGACGACCCTTAACGACTGTCAAAGATCCACGTAGGACAGCCGGGACCAACAGTTTAACGTGCTTTCCGAGGCTCGGAGGGGTCTTGGTATGTGAAGATGGTCACCCATCCACGGACCAACCGCGGCAAGCGTAGCCTTAACCTTATCGATCGACCCGTACGGCTGTTATTACTTAGCCACAAGCCCCTCGTACAACATACATACATGCATACAAAAATACAAATCTTTCTTCTTTATAATATTAGTATAGATAAGTAACTACCTACTTAGCTTGCTTCTTATTCCAAACGGTTGTAAAATCGTTATCTTCTTGAATTTTGCTGAACCTATTTCTTACCTGAAGAAAAACAGCCTGAACAGTTGGAATCCACTGGTGTGCGAGCACATTACCCGCTGCTTCTATGTGTCTCTTGCAAACAAAACAGAAGTCTTGCAATTCGTATGCCTCGTTCGTTGTCATTATGTCTTTCATGCTAATCAATCTTAAGTCACTAAAACGAGTGAAATAAAATTATTTAGATTACAGCCGTGCGATTCTGTAACCTCTCACCGTGAAAACTTGGGTGAAGTGAGCGTGGAGTGAGTCGTCAATAGTATCAATCCCTACCATCAGCATGACTCACAGCTCACTCTAAGCTCACTTCACCTTAGTTATCACGGTGAGATTTTTCCAGAATCGACCAGGTCTCATCATGTCCACTGTTGGACATAGACCTCCCAATAAGCACCGCCACTTCGACCGGATCTGCGCTTCCCACATCCAGCGGATTCCTGCAGCCTTCACATGGTCATCGATCCACCTTGTGGGAGCCCTCCACGCTGTGTCTTCCGGTACGCGTTCGCCACACCATTACAGGTCTATTATAATGTTATTTTCAAATAAGAAGGAATGATTTTGTGTAATCTTACTTGAATTGTTTCCACCATATTTGTAACACCTGAGCGATACAAGGGTTCACGCTATGCAAGTTCTTAGTAAGGTACTTCTGTGCTACGACATAGCGGTTCCTCCAGGCGTCGTCCTTCGCTGCCATCTCTAGCTTCAGTGGCGTATCTTCTTCCTCCAAAGACTCTTCCTGTGGAATTTATAACTTCTCTATACGGTTTGGCTTCCAGGGTTTACTTTAATCTAAGTAATTGGCCAACATTGGTTCCGCACTGGTACAAACATAATAAGCGGAAGATCAAACTACCTATATAATATGAATTTGGAATCAATTTTCCACAGAACCGCGTATTGGTAAGTTTCTTGTTTCTGTGGTGAGGACAATTATCTAAAACTGTACGGAAGCCTGGACTGCGGTTGGACTTACTTATGACGACTTATTAAAATTCTGAAGTACTATACGTACTTTCTTAGTTGGTTAATTTTCTTGGAGATTACTGACTGACGGTGATAGGAGACATCGTGAGGAAACCTGGACTTCGGTCTGAAATCACCAAGCCGCACTGAGCCAGCGTGGTGATCAAGCTCTTTCTTTCTCTGAATGAGAAGTGGCCTTAGTCAGATACCCGGGATATTGCAAAAGACCCTTTGACAGCATTGGTGGCCCAGTGGTAACGGCGATTTTTTTTTTTTAAAAACTTTGCCCCACACTAGGAATTTCTCCTGTATTGTGGGTGCGTATACAAACATTTAACCCTTAAATGCATAATGTTGCCATATGGCAACAAAGTACGTCATTTAATTTTTTTAAGAATGTGATAGCTGTGAGTTTCTGAACGCACCTCTTTTTGTCAAGACAATATACATATACGTATATACTCTATGAATATTAATATTATTGTATAATTATTATATATTTATTATCTAAATTCTAAAGATAAATACCTATACAATAGCATTTTTTCCAATACGATAAAATAAATCATGCATTTAAGGGTTAAACTCACATACACAAACAGCCAGACCCACCAGCCAGATTTACGAGTTGTAGGTCGGGTTCGTTGTGTAATTTAGTTTCATCACCATTGCTCTCAAACACGCTGAAGGAAAACATCGTGAGGAAACCGGCCTGTCTTAGGACCAAAAATACGAACATGTGACATTTAACAACCACGTGCCCGCGTGGTGGATTACGGCCCATCTCCTCTCACAGAGGGGAGGCCTGTGTCCCAGCAGTGGGAATAAGTAGATATAACGACCACGGAAACTATGAGTATAGGTTTATATAATACAAAACTGAATTGGGCGTCGAAGGCTCGGTGTCGGTAGATAGTGTTTGTATAGGTAACATATAAAGGTATTTGTAGGTACCGTATTAGGATCTTTCAGCACGAAATCCACAATCGCTTTTTTCATACTCATCATAAAATCTTCGCGCATCTCATCTGTGCACGTAAATAAAGTTTCCTTCCATTTCTTCAATTTCGGGGATATGAGATTGTGTACTCTGAAAAATATGTGATTCAAATAACAGAAAAACTCAAAGCAAAATACGTTAAAATGTAAAGGACATCATTCAGGCGTCGAACATTTTATACCCAAAAATAAAAGCCAGAAAATAAAATACGCTCTTCTCTTTTTTCACGTCATGGGGTGGCTTTGGTGGGCTTAGGAAAACCAGCGAATCAATAACTGTTTTAGTATCAGCCTCGGATATTTTTTTTTCTGATATATTTTTTTTGAATATTGTAGAGTATTTTGTACCTATATTTTATTTTAAAGCCACTCCCCTTGCACGAATCTGTACCTATAGTAAAAAATAATCTATCCTATCCGAGGCGGGATGCTAACGTCACGTAACGAAAAAGCGTCAACGCCCGCGATTTTTTTTTTTAAGGTGAGTAGGTTATTTCCTTACCTTAATATTATTTTATTGTCCAAAGGCGCTACGTGTACGGTGTCAATACCGTATCGCAGGTAATAGTAATACCGAAGAATGTTTTGTTCTTTGCCGGTAGGCATTGACAACGCCTGATTTTCATCGTCATCCTCACTCTGACATATCAACTGTACCAGTTTTAACCTAAATTCCTCCCGAGCTTTTCTCATTTGCGTGAAGGTTTGCATTACTGAAACGAATCATTAGCACCGTCATTACCTTTAGTAGTTTAATTATATTTGTTTTAAAAATCTTTAGCAATTTCTAGGAGCACCCATTTGAAGCCTAGCATTCGTTAGAATTATTAATATTTTCTTCTAGGTAGTTATGTAACTTACAAGAATGGCGAACTAGACAGGACTACCTACAAATAAAATAAGTTCTTAGATATTATGGAAGTTGAGAGTAACTTATTATTTACCGCTGGACTTCTTCTTCGGGACAAGTTTCGCCGCCTGCAGTTTTGCGGCTTTAGTAGACGGCGAAGGTAGTTTCAAAACTTCCTCTGGCAAAGAAAACAAAGGCCGTGTCCGTACTTTGAAATCATCAGGCAATGCAATCTTCTGTATTTTCGGCAGTTTTATATCTGAAGTGGATGGAGCGGGTTGGCTTTTCTTTCGTGTTGGCCTGTTGTTCTGCATGTTTGGCTCCTATAAACATTTTTTTTTTTTGGTACAATTGCTTTTACACATTTTTATATTATATGGCGATATTATATTCATGCGGGAATTGAGATATCGACGCGCAGGTACGTGCGGCATCCAATCTCTCAGCCATTGCGGCATAACTGTAGAGACAGAAAGCGATAAGGCCGCCCATTGTATATTTTGTAGTGATTGATGTTTTTTTTAAGTTATGTATTTTTATGGTGTACAATAAAGTATATATAAATAAATAAATATATTTCTTGTTTAGTTCCTCGAAAAAGACTGATCCACATAAACTCACTCATTAACGCTTTGTCCATTGATGCGCATTGAATGGATAACCGACGTTTTACTGGTTTAATGAAGAGCTATGGAAGTATGGAGCCTTATCTACTTTCCGTAAAAATCAAAACAAAACTACAGGCTCAGCTACCTCCTAGTGGGCACTGCCTCATTATTTATATTAGTTCATCGTTCGGTCATTAATAGGAATAAGGCCCTTTGTACACAAAGGTTTTTTTTTGCCGTAAAAAACTACGGTTTATTCGTCGTGTGATGGCAAGGTCGTCAGTTTTGTATACATGACTATGGAAGGTTTTTGACAGACACGTTTTTTCTACGGCGCGGTTTATACGCCGTACCGTAACGAAACCGTGCTGTGTTAGAGGTCCTAAGACAAAGTTTATTCCTGGTTCACCTACCTGGAGATATTCCCATAGCCGATCATCCCGAAAATAAATACTTACTTTGTAAATTTTCAAGCAGACAACAAAGTTTATGGAGCCTGAGTCGCCCAGTGCAAATCAAAATGATTATATAGATAAGTACCTACTTAAGTACCTACGTTTACCTACACCCACTTGAACTAAATAACTAAAATTATCTTATATTGTTCCTTAGTTCTAAAGTAGGGATAAGTAACATATCAGCATCACGCCTGCAAGTATTTATGTTCCAAAGGGTAGGCAGATGTAAACGGTACCAACACTTCGCCAGATATGTATAAGTAATAATTAACCGTGCAAAAAAATACTTGATAAACCCAATAACACTTGCCCGATCTGGGGATCAAACCCAGGACTATATCAAAAAGGAATCGGGGAAACAGAAATTAGGTATCTATAGCTGCAAAAAACCTGGGAGTTTTGCGTATTCCACATTCTCCATCATTTATTATAAATGCGCACTGTACTTTTTGGGGCAAACGTTTCGTTCTTCCTACAAATAATATAAACTGCTATTGAACACAGTTCTTCGTGAAATTGACTTTATTTATAATATTTTATTTTATTCACTGCCACGGACTAGAAAAAAAAGTCCGTGTTCACTGCATAATATTTAAAAATAATTATTTTTATTTGTTTTAATCAAAATCTTGATTGTAATTATTGGTTTATGACAACTGACAAAACTGCAGCATCAACCAAACGTATTTTGACAGGCCGAGAGGTTATTTTTCGTGAAATCGTAATTAAAATTATGTTGTAGTTGAAATTTCATAGAACATTACTTAATTTTCGGCTGTACAACGTCGAACAGTAATAAATAAATCAGAATTCTACTATCAAATACCTTTGAACTGATTTATCAGTCCCAAAAAGGTGAGCACCGAAATAGTTTTACTCTTTGGTTATCTCTACACAGTCTTCAATTAATTAACACTTATTTATTCTGACAAAATGAATAAAATCAGCTGAATTACAAACAAAGTCATTTTCCTATCTATCTCAGTATCAGGAATACTGTTATTGTCAAGTATTGATTTCTCCATGACAACGGTCTATCTTCATTTGTTGTAATTTATTTTTAAATGGCCAGTATTATCAAGTTTGAATACGTTTTATTCAAAGAGTATAATAACTATTTTCGTTTCGTTGTAATGACAGTAGCTATAATTTTTATGCCTTTTATAACAATTTTCTAGGTTACAATTTGATTCATGAAATTAAAAGTACAAGCATATTCTAAGGTAAATCGCGCTATTGTGAAACATTTAATCACTAAACCAAACACAATAACACTGCTACAATAGGCATGTATATATACAGCATCTGACCTTCATTGTCTTGCTCATATAAACTGAGATGATGTCATATAGGTACCTAGCTGTGTTGGAGAGGTATCACACACACACACAGCACTACAACTATTTTGAACTGGTTATAGGACCATTGAGCATCACAGAGCAATTTGTATTTAATATTCTCATTTTTTAATACAGTTCATCCACTGGACTTTAAATCTGCTTTGAAATTTGATTTGTGTGAGTTGAATTTTGGGTTTATAAATGCTAAGTGTTCATTAAGTTTGCTTGAACAATATACATTTATATATGTATATGTTTGCAAGTTATTGCTACTACTGTACAAAAAGCTGTGTTTTCAATGTTTCCTACTTCTTTATGACATTCTATATTATGAAATACTCGGAATTTGCATATTTAATAACTAACTGCTTAAAATTTATTATTCTGTTACAGATGATCTTCCAGTTGGTGCGCCGGTTTCACACAGGTCCTGTGTGCAGGGCAGCTGAATCCTCCCTGCTTGCTAAACTCAGGAAGAAAACCGGCTACACCATTGCCAACTGCAAGAAAGCACTAGAAATGCATAACAATGATGCTGATAAGGTATAACTTCATTCAATCATTATGCACCACTTTTATATATGAAACCAAGCCTAGCTTGTTCAGAAACTACAGAAAGCCACCTACTACAACCCCTATATACTCCTTTTGCTTTCGTTTACATTCATAATTTATTATTTATGTGTTTGTCCTTGTCAAACTTGTTGTATCTACCTGAAGTGGATGATGTTGTCACCTATAATCGGAAGCGCACACTTGTACTTGTCCCTGTTCATGTCAACATGCATATAACTGTGTAGCCTCTGTTGGGGGTCCAATAAATAAATAACTCTGGTCTTACTGGCACCCAGTTGTGATAACGCACCTGAGCTTTTTGAATAACATCACCAATAAGGTCACTATATGTCCTTCTAGAGCATCTCCTCCCTGTGTTGTCACTCACATCTGCCTTATAAATAACTTTTGTTACAACTTTTAAATTATTGATAATTCTGTTCATTTGATTACAGGCTGAGTCATGGTTAAATGACCAAGCTCAAGCAATGGGCTGGGCTAAGGCCACCAAGCTTGCCGGCCGCGCAGCCCTGCAGGGCCTTGTTGCAGTGAGGTTTGATAAGAACCATGGAGCCCTTGTAGAGCTCAACTGTGAAACCGACTTTGTTGCCAAGAATGACAAGTTCCATAAAATGATTGAAGATGCCACTCTAGCATGCTACAAGTTTGCTCACACTCATATGCAAGCTAAAGGACCTGTTACAAAGGTATATTTCATTGTAATCATAATAATCAGAAGCTTGCTCAGTCTACATTGTTAATTATATGCTCTCTCTATAGACACGATACCTGTATATACGAAAGTGTATATATAAGGTCCCATTAAAATAGATGGACAAACTTTTAGGAAACATTCAGACCACCAAAATAATGTCAATGGTAAAAAAAATGCATTAGGTACTTACAAGAAAAATAATTGGCTAACGAACATACACTAATGTGCCGGCAATTTATTAATTTTAGGTCAAAATAAAAGCACTTTAACCAGTGCCTTTTTTGCTTGGATATCTTTGGTTACACATACTGAGCGCTGTGTTAAAATTTGTCCATCTACATATTTTAATGGGACCCTGTGTGTTGATTCAGTATGTACATGATTCTGAGCCTCGCTGCATTGAGATATTATGACGGTTAAAAAAAAAATTGCTCTGCCATACATTTTGACTGCATTAGAGGGGCTAGTGGCTAAGTAATAACAGCCGCACGGGTCGATCGATAAGGTTAAGCTACGCTCGCCGCGGTTGGTCCGTGGATGGGTGACCATCTTTACATACGAAGACCCCTCCGTGCCTCGAAAAGCACATTAAGCTGTTGGTCCTGGCTGTCATTCGTGGATCTTTGACAGTCGTTACGGGTCGTCAGTAGCCCAAATATTTAGTTAAAATGTTTTGAGATCCAAGACCCAAATAACTAGCAGAATTGTGGTAGGTGTCTAAGTGATGTTTGTTTTAGATTTAGATTCAATTGATTCTAATTGGCTAAGTTCTCAATTTATGCACAAATTAATGCATTCTATTAGACATTTTCAATTGCGTCAATTCTATAAGAAGCCAGCAGTTTAAAATATCCCACTAAGCAGAACCTAAACTTTACACATTTTTGATGTAACTATTTTTTTTTTCCAGATGGAATTAGATAGCGAGCAATTAGCCAATCTGTCCACAGAAAGTGGGAAGAAGTTATCAGAGGAACTAGCTTTATTCATTGGAACTGTTGGTGAAAATGCAGTATTGAGGAGAGCTGAATGTTGGAAGTCAAACAATAAAGACGTCAAAATTGCTGGCTATACCCATCCTGCGCCCGCGAAGCCGGTGGAATATTCTGCAGGAAAATATGGAGCTCTACTCGCATATAAACAAGCTGACGATACTGAAGATGTTGGCAGGCAACTCTGCCAGCACATAGTAGGTATGGGTCCTAGAAAGATTGGTAACAAAGAGAAGGACCACCCTACCAAAGACGCCGATGACGAAACCTGTCTTATTTACCAAGAATACTTACTGGACCCCTCTTATACAGTCGAGGAAGTGATGGAGCAACATAAAGTTGAGGTCATTGATTACATAAGATTCTCGTGTGGAGAAGTAATTGAAGCGAATATGCCTGGCGTGGAGAAGCAACCATTAGATACAGTCCAAACCTTACAATGAAACGTTGTTACGGCTATGCAATGGACTCAGTTCAACACTCGACACACACTCAGTTAAAGTAGTTATATAATTTCATAATTTGTTATGTGATAACTAAAATCCATAGTTCATATTTATTTTATATTATTAAGGAATAAAAGCTTAAATATTATATACTCTTTTAATTTCATTTACTGGAATATAAAAACGTGGTTGATACATTTTAATCAATACCAAAAATTCAATAAGTAGTACACATCATTTTTTGTATGAATCAGCGTGAATTGCATTCTTCATCTTGGCTTTTCCCTTCCAGAGGAACATTCGACAGTCTTTTTTCCAAAACATAGCAATTTGGCAAGGCTCGAAACAGTAGCCATGGTAGCTCAGTACCTCTGGGGAGACGACGTGGAGCGCCAGTGTGGTCTGCTCTCTCGTCCTGAAGGGGCTCGTGGTGGCCGGCCGCAGTAGGCACCCACATGGACAAACTGTCGCTATCTTCGGCGCCGACATAACATTCATTCTGTTACATAAATTGATTCTTTGAAAATTGCCACATAACCTGAGCTCCTCGACGGCTCCAGTGAAAGATTGCGTGGCACGCAGCGCGAGAGGCCTCGCATTTTGGTTTTCTGGATTATTTCTAATAAAACCAACGGTGGATAAAGATTTTTTTGTGATATTCGGACTATCTTCGAACTCGCTCTCTTTATCAGAATTATCATCTGTGTACATGATTGATAGAATTTACGTTTTTTACGAATCTGAAATGACAGTTTCCGTCGTTTGTTTCCCGCCTCGAATGACATATAAGCTCGGAAACGTTGATCCAAGGACAAATATACGATTTTTTTTTATGAAAAAAGTTTGTACTGGCCCTGGTACCACTAAACACATAGAATCTAATTTTATGCAGTCATCACACAGAATTAAAGTAAATAATACACAAAAAAACAACAACAAAATAGGTCACTTTATAAGCATTCGACCGCGTCGAATCGATCTGTGATCGCATCATGTACCGCTCGTGCTGTTGCAGGTAGGTGTAATACACAGATATAACGGTAACTGAATCTAGGACAACTACTTCCGATGCTGCAAAACGTATTTCAGTGACCATACCAAAACCAATATTTATCTGGCTCGAAGACATCTTTAGAATAGATAAGTATTTTTATTTAATCCTAAATCTCCCTATTCAGTTTTTACCCTAGACACCGAGCTACTATGTCTTTTCTTATGTACTCATAGATCTTCAGTAGTAGGTGATAGGTGCAAGATACTACCTACCCATTCTAATTAAACCACAGAACATCACTTATTGATCTTTGACACTGGGTAGGTGTGACCGTAAAAGGGTAGCCTCGGCATCCTACTGTCCTACACCTGATGATACTTGTAATACATGTAGAGATAAGTAGGTAGGCATAACAAATCACAATTCTATGTTTACCAACAATTATTGAGCAAATAACAAATGAAAGTGAATGCGGAATTAATGTCAAAATGGACAAAGTGCGCGTCCGAGCGTGGATCCTGCCCTGAGTGGCGGATTGCCAGCCATCCCACCGTGTCATGTGCGATGTTTGTGCGTCAGTCAGTACACATCTCCGCTCTGCTATGGCTTGACGGACAACATAACTGATAGCTATCAAGCCGTTCCATACTCATAGTCATTTTAAATGAGAAAGTGAGATAAACTGCAATTATACCGTTAATGGACGAATATCAGGTGGTGCATTTAAATTATTAAGTATTTTAATTATTGTATCGTGCGTCAATTAATACACTTTCAGTATGATATATTATTAGTATTTGATTTATACAGAGTCAAATTAAATTAGGATACCTAAAACATGATAACACAAAAATAAATTAATGTGATAATGTTTCTTGTGGGGTGACCGACCGCAGTAGAGTAGTAACTTGAAATATCAGTGTAAATTTTTTTTTTTTTTTTTTGTAATCTTTACAGACCTGCCGTGCGATTCTGTAACCATCTCACCGTGAAAGCTTGGGTGATGTGAGCGTGGAGTGAGCTGTCATTCGCAAGGGATTAACACTATTAAGTGCTCACTTCACTTATGATTTCACGGTGACATTTTTACAGAATCGACTGGCTGATGGTTATCTAAAGTTTATTTTATTTGTCGTGTTTAGATTCTAAACACGACAAATAAAATAGATTTTCAAGTCATTTCATACTTCAAGTAACAAAACCACAAGAAGTCACTGACCCTCCCAAGAAAAAACTTCAAAACATAAAATCTTTTTGTTATTTTTTTTTATCATGTTTAGATATCGATACCCATCACATCTGCAGAGTTTCGCTAGCTAGTTTAATGTGACCCTGTATACTATTTATTAGGTAGATACGATTCCAAACTAGTTACGGTAGGTCGATAGATATAGTTCCTAAACATAAGTAGGTGTTAAAATCCATTAGGCGCACTTATCCAAGACTTACGAATAATACATAGGTAGCTAGTCTAATTAGGACAAAAGCTCATAAAAAGCCTTTACGTACGTACTTATATCGCTCTATTCATTATTATAGATACCGAGATAAAAGGTGAGATAGGTAGGCAGCTTTAGTAGGTCTAGTATTTTTATCGTAGGTAGCTACCAAAAAAAAAATCCATGTCTGAACTGTACCTAACCACCAAAATACATTTCAATCTTTTTTTTTTTAAAGAAAAACATTGCCCCATAGGTACTAGGAATTTCTCCTGTATTGTGGGTGTGTTTGTAATCTTATTTGAGGAAATATTAAACGCTGTATCGGCAAATAGTAAACAAACAGCGTTGGTTCCGCTACGTCAATTTGTCGCTGTTCTAATTGAGTTGTTAAGAGCAGCCGATAACTAGCGATGAAATCGCGATAGACCACCGCCACATATCAATCTTGAGCAGATTGCCGCCCAGACTTTCGCGGGAATTAATTCATTCCTCTCGAAGTTTTATTAAAATATGTAAGTGCAAGAAGCGTGAAACAATTTTCTTTTTGTGGTTCGCTCGACCGCCGGCGCCGTCCGAGAGCGGTTGGTTAGTCAGCGAGAAGTGCATGGGCGTCGCGGTCGTCTGCGCGTGTCTTACCGTCCGTCCATACTCCATAGTGCCGATACACGGGTGCCAGTTGCAGTGAACGTGTTGTTATGGAACCAGGCAGCTCCTGAACATCCACAGGAAAATGCACATCCTGGAGATTGGTGCTGATCAAGTAATTACGTGATATTTGTATACAAACAGTGAAAGAAACTGAAAGTGTCCAAGTGTGTTCAACTTTGAATGCGAAGTAGTCATTATCTGACATAACGCACCTAATTTATATGATTCACACCTTTGGCATATGAATAAGCGCTAATTAGTGGATATGTTCAATTAAATTAATTAAGAGACTACATTTGACTAATAAATGTATTAAAAGTAGGTACCTACCTCCTCTTTAAAAGATAGATTCATAAAACAACTACCTGCTTTTATCAGATCCCTAACATTGTTGTATGTTTATTTATTTATAAATATTGGTAACTTATAGGAACCTTATATGTAAATACCCTCCCATAGCTATTAGGTACCTACCTATAGTACTAGGTTTAAAAGGTGGTACTTGAATTGAGGGTAGATAAGTACTTAGTTAAAGTAGGCTTTACCCACAATTTAAGTAAAAGTGCATTTCATTATCAGATAAAATATTCCATATCGCCATAATCGCACACTCAGGCGCGTTGCTAATTAAGCACTTTATATATCTTTACGCACTATTTCTCTTGTGGAGAGAGCAGAACAACATACAATATCAATGTTTACGTTACGCGTTTAAAATTTCACACCCTCTGCTTACTTTGGCCAATGTATAATGTATAACTATATAGATTAAAATACTTTGGACCTCTCCTAGTTGTCTAAAATAGATACCTATCCGCCAAACGATTGGCACGAGAATTGAATCCGCATCCTTTAACGCAAAATGTAAGAGAACTTGCCCAATTGAATTGGTAAGTGTTCAAACCTTAGAACCCCCAACTTTTACTTGGTCGATTTTGGTTTGAACCACCATAAACCACCACATTTCAGCGTTGAATAAGATACACATTCATTGTGAAGACAGCTGACAGCTGTAAATTAAATAAGCAACGTCTGCATCGCTTTTTTTGTTGTGAGTATTAGCTCTAAAAACATTTACGAATAAATAGAATTTGCGTCACCAGTTATTACTCATCTTATAATAAGTCAAATTGAAAGAGTATCTACATATCTAACTTTACAAATACAGTTGAACTTAGAATTCGTCACGATCTTTACATTGGCAATCAACGCCTTTGTGGTTGGGCTATTGACACTTCTGCAGTGCTATTCTGTAAAAATCTCACCGTGACAACTTAAGTGAAGTGAGCGGGAAGTGAGCTGTCATTAGCAGCGGTCGGAGTAGGTACAGCTGTTTTTGCTACTTGCGACATGCGGACATAACATGGATATGCCAAATATTTCCCGGAATCCCGGGAATTCTCTGAATTAAAAAAACATTGTTTAAGTAGTTTTTATAGGAGTAGGTAGAGGTATTTTTGTTATTTGCTACATGCGGACATAACATAGATATGCCAAGTATTTCCGAAAATCCCGGGAATTCTCGAAATTAAAAAATACAACTATTTAAGTAGTTTCTTTTGTCAGTGCTTAATTGGAACGTTATATTTAAAGGGATTATCGACTTTTATTAGTATGGAATATAAATAAAATGCGATGATCGAGTTAGATACATAATTTAATTTTCAAAACCCATATTAACTCACTTAAATCAATCTACAATTTCAAAATCCCGGGATTTCAGAGGCATATCCATGTTAACATCAATGTTCGCGGTCATCCCAAATAGCTCTACCTACTCCGACCACTGGTCATTAGGGATTAACACTATTGACACTGCTCACTTCAAACTCACTTCACTTGTGATTTCACGGTGAGATTTTTACAGAATCGACCGGCTGGACTTCTTGGTTACAGACAAACAAAGGTAGTCAAAGTTATTGACAACGGTAGATAGAAAACGAGCACACCTGCCGTGCGATTCTGTAACCATCTCACCGTGAAAGCTTGGGTGAAGTGAGCGTGGAGTGAGCTGTCATTCGCTAGGGATTAACACTATTAAGTGCTCACTTCACTTATGAATTCACGGTGAGATTTTTGCAGAATCGACCGGCTGCTGTTATTCCCATACACATTACAGTAGAAACTCGATTATCCGGCCCTCATACGGATTCGAGTTATACGGATCCGCGATTATCCGGACTATCAACCACGACCATAGTGCTTACATCGTATGTTGAAAAATGTATCTCGTAATAATTACATTCATATTCGTTGATATGTATTTGTTGTTTTTAATAAACACACAACATTATGTATGTAAGTACCTACTACATATGCACAAAACCCGCTTTGCTTCATACACTCAAATATCCGGATTTTCGATTATCCGAATCTGTAATGACAACAATTAGCCCGGTTAATCGAGTTTCGACTGTATAAACAAAAACATTGCACCCTCACCCGACTCATTGTGCATAAGTAAATATGTAGGTAGGCACCATTACTTCCCGCTGCTAGAAATGAATGCCTAACAACCGCGTAGACCAGCATGAACATTAATTATAATTATGATACGATAAAGCCCAGCAACCTACTTTAGTTACTATCATGGAAATTACATGTCTAATGCCTTTTACAAGTAGGTTACACCAACTAACGTTAGTGACCGCACCCAGAAGGCCTATTGTTGGTTGGCGGACGACCCACAATCCGCTAACGCAGTCATTTGTCCGACTTTATCCGTAACTGTCCTTGAGACGCTCCTCTATCCGCCCTACCCTTTATTATTGCCGATGAAAATAAAGGGGTTCCGTAATTTCAGCCGTTGGTCACGCCTTTATTTAGCGAAACAATGGGCTAGACTAGATTGTATGGTCGCGGTTCTGATTTCCAGATCTGAACGAAACACGAAACAATGGAGGTTTCACTCTTAGATGAAGTTTAGAGCTTTGTGCTACATTTTTGTTCCACACATAGATAGGCATACTGTACAATACCAGCTGCAGTAAGTACTCATTGCAACAAGTTATAACAATTTTTCTTAATAGAAACAATCTACAATTAGAGTGAATGTTCTTACTTTTATAGTTACTTTGTTCTGATTGAAGAATTTAAATAAGTAGACATTAACTGAGGCATTTATTAATAATAATTATTAATATATATTGTTATATTTCATGGTGTCCATAGGATGGAGATGAGAGCGGCAGCGCACGCGCCGCTGAAGCAGCATTTCGCACGGTACCGCGAGACCACACCACCTTCCTCGTGTGGAGAATCACGGTAAGTTGACCGATATATTGTAACTTTCCTTAATAAACAATAATAATGCAAGGTGTTAGGTAAAAAGGAGGCAAATCCTTGAAAAAAAAAAAAAACTACATTTTGGTCGGATAGGTTGTCATTGTAGAGCACAACGGTTCTTTTTCATATTTTGGAGTTGGTCTCATAGTAAAACTTGTTCGTTTTCATGACTACAGCCGGTATATTCTGGAAAAATCTCACCGTGATAACTAAGGTGAAGTGAGCTCAAAGTGAGCTGTGAGTCATGCCGATGCTAGGTATTGACACTATTGACGACTCACTCCACGCTCACTTCACCCAAGTTTTCACGGTGAGATGGTTACAGTATCGCACGGCTGCAGTCCCTTAAAGTATGTCCCTCGTTTAACATAACAGGGTGTTATGTTAAACGAGGTCTGTATAATACACAGGTAAACAACCAATTCCTACTCATAGGTATACATACATACATTAGCGCCGATTCACTTGTTCACAAACTAAAGCTCAGCGCGTCTTTTTCTTTCTATTTCATTAAGGAAAGGACAGAAGATAAATATTAGTTTAGTCCTGTCAAATTAGTCAGCGCCTGACGTAAATTGACGTGTTTTTAGTAGCCAATTTTTTAATCACGTCTAATCTTGTCTAAGGAGTATTTTAATTTGTCAGGACTAAACTAATAATTATCTTCTGTCCTTTTGTTAATGAAATAGAAGGAAAAAGATTCACTGAACTTAAATTTAGTTTAGTTTGGGAACAAGAGAATCGGCGCCATTAACCAGTTTAATTTGCATGTTCAGCTTTCAGGGTGTTCAGCTATAGGCAACTGAAACATAACTGTATGCTCATAAATACTTAGTACTCATTTTATTTTAGTTAAAAGTACAGCTTTGAAATTAGTATTCAAATTCAAATTCTTTATAGCATTCTAGAGTACATTTAGTTGTATGTGTTATTTTTTATTATTTTATTTACATTACATTTACAATTATATAAGTATGTTTATCAGTTGTCTAGTACTCATAGTATGTACAAGCTCTGCTTAGTTTGGGACTAGATGGCGTTGTGTGAAAGTTGTGGAATATTATTATTATTAGTTGTTACAATATAAGTAAGTTCCAACACGAAACAAGACTTGCACTCTAATTGCGTAACACACTACGAGTATTACTCTCAATTTCATTTTCAATTTCAATTTATCATTTTCAAGCATATTGCTAATCCATTGCTCTATATTTTGGAAAAATGTGTCTGCTCAACAACGTAAATAACGCAATGAATGTTGTTGAACTGTTTAAATGAAACCCCATTACTACTGATAGTGTGTTACGCAATTACCCTACTGGTTAGGGCACGGCAACATAATAATAAAAATAATTTTAACATAATGATAGTACGTGTAACAGTTTTTTTTTTTTACAACTTTTCCTTGATCAAACTCAAGTTCGAGAGCCTCACGATAAGTGATGGTCACGTTTTTCACCAAGCAACACGGAACTTAAAGTGACCTATCACGTGAAATGCTCACATTCAATTACATTTGATAGATACAGAATTACAGATACATACCTACACGCCACAGTTTTGCTCATACATAACAAACTTCGCTTTCACTGGCGAAGACAAAAGTCTTGACTTGAATCATCATCTCGTGCTGTATTGTGAGTTCGCTGTCACTCTGAATATTACAGCTATGTTTTGTTAATTATGACTGATGATGTTCTACAAAGAACATAGGCCAAGTTTCTATAGAAACTGGAGCTTGACTTTTATTTTCAGTGTACAAAAACAAATTATAGTGAGATTGGATTGTTTTTATGTAGTAAACACAATCCCTTTCGAAAATAATATCTAAATAGCCAAGATATTTTAACGAAAAAAATACTTATGAGGTTAGAATCGATAAGTCGATTTAATGGTAGGCAGCCGACATACAGTTTTTACACGATTGCGGCTAAACCTAAAAGGGTAGTTAGCGGTAAGCGAAGAGGGTAATAATTAGCGATCTCATTTCGTATTTATTTTTAGATCCAAGAAATAGGGACTGATCGGTGATCAAATAAACAGTAAAAACAGCACTAGTTGATTTGATACCTAAGTATTTATAGAATTAAAATACATTTAGTAACTATTCAGCAAAACGTGAACAATTATTATCTTTGAGTACTAAATCATTTCTTAAGCTATATGAATCGTCAATAGATGCGTTCTGAACATGATAATCTAAATAGTTTCTAAAGAAATTACATAAACAAATAAAATGAATATCTTTTTTTTTCTGGCTTTTTAAAAAGATATTTCTTGTTTTTTAAGACCTTAGAAAATAGCGGATTTTTTCATATATATGGCATTTGGGACGACTCGACGTCAGGTAAGATTTGGCCATCCTCCTTTAAATTGTCGATCGATGGTTCGCGTGTGCACATCTCAAGTACCTACCTGCTGGTAGGTGAGACCTACCTATTTACATGTATTACATAACACATTCAAAGAGGGGCCCGTGGCTAAATAATAACAGCCGCACAGGTCGATCGATCAGGTTAAGCTACGCTTGCCGCAGTTAGTCTGTGGATGGGTGACCATCTTTACATACCGAGACCCCTCCGTGCCTCGGAAAGCACGTTAAGCCGTTGGTCCTGGCTGTCATTCGTGTATCTTTGACAGTCGTTACGGGTAGTCAGAAGACCGAAAGTCTGACAACCAGTCTTACCTAGGGGTATCGTACTCGTCAATCAATCATCAATCAACTCAGCCTATCGCGTTCCACTGCTGGACATAGACCTCTCCCAGGCTGCGCCACAACACCCTGTCCTCCGCCTTCCGCATCCAGTCTACCCCAGCCACCTTCTTTAGGTCGTCCGTCCATCTAGCTGGGGGGCGTCCCATCGTACTCGTATTACCCAGTAACTGAGTTGTGGAGGTCAGATAGGCAGTCGCTCCATGTAAAATACTGGTATTCAGCTGCATCCGGTTAGACTGGAAGCCGACCCCAACATAGTTGGGAAAAGGCTAGGCAGACGTAACGCATTCATAAGCTATGCCCGGCACTCTCCAGTACAGCCGGTCGATTCTGTAAAAATCTCACCGTGAAATCATAAGTGAAGTGAGCACTTAATAGTGGTAGTGCTCTTTCATTCCCTAATGGGGAATGACAGAGCTGACTTTCCGCTCACTTCACCTAAGTTTTCACGGTGAGATTTTTACAGAATAGCACTGCTGTACTCCATACCTTTTGGAAGGAGCGACTAGAATCAATTCTATTGTATCGTAAATTTTGACGTTCAAAAGTGCCTTGTGCCTATTTGAAATAAAATGGTTTGACTTTGACATTAGAGCCAACTTAATTCATTCGTTTTATTTAATTAAATGAGGCCGAGAATCAGCACTTCGAACGACAAATGAACAGTTACCTACTTTCCCACAAAACCTTTGTTTGTTTCAATAACAGAGTTCTGCACATCGTAAGTACAGTATACTTAAATAACGTATGTTGCTTAGAGAGAGCAACTTTCAAGGAACTCGTAAATTGACCTAAAAGTTTAAAATCGACCAACATGTTTCAAGTATCTACACTTTGACTTAAAATGCATCATAGAACAATCATGTGCAAAATGCAGGTGTTAAATTAACTTTCGTATCCATCTAAACAAGTGACCCTAATCGATTTGTAAGTAGGTATCATCAAGAGGCAATAATATTTGTTAACTATTTTCTTTGTTTATGTTATTGCTAAAGATTTAAGACTGTTACTTAGCAGAATTTTTCTCATTCTATAGGTCTACCTGTATACCCATTACCTACTGTGTAAGCAATATTTGTACGCCTTGCAAGGCAGCACATAGTGACACAACATATTTGTTAGGGTTCCAGTCTGTCTGTCCGTCTGTCACAGCTGGATATCTCAAGAACTACTAATGCTATCAACTTGAAATTTGGAACAGTTTTAGATGACGTGTGCCCAACTATACTTTGTACTTAAATAAGAACGATTTTATTTTTTTTTTTGTTCGCGACAGGTAAGAAAGGGGATCTTAAAAATTCAAAGTGGGGGTACTAGGGCATGTGGGATATCATATGAAAGAGTGCTGTTTGCACATTCTCAAACATTTTTTTTTTAGGGCGCATAGTTTTCGACTTTTGATGAAAAATGTAAAAAAAATACCGTTCCCCCTTATCTCCAAAGTTTGTTTAGAGAAAAATCTGAAATTACTGTATGTGATAGAAGTTTAAGAACACTTTTTCAGAAAACAACCCTATATGTAGGTACAAAAAATATTTTTTTTAGTTTTAATAATTAATTAAACGGTGTAATGTAGTGGTACAAGCTGGTATTAAATAAAAACCGGTCAAGAGTGAGTCGGACTCACACACCGAGGGTTCCATTGAACTTTATTATAGGGGGGTTATATTAAGTGTTCATTTTTTATTATTTTTTTTTTTTTCTGAAATAGTGTGCTGTTTAGAGACATCGTTTTATTAATAACATGCAACATTAATAACACTATTCTTAATAACCAGTAGGTAAAGCAGTTTTACTAGAATGGGGTTGGTACCTACCTATTGTGCGCAAAGCATGACCCAGCAGTCACACAACAATAACTAAACCATTGGAGTTATATCGTGGCGATATTCCCATACGGCTTTTATTTTTATCACTTTAATAAATAATACTCTCCTGAGATCTCTAAGATCTTAATTGCTTAGAAAATATAGAGAAAAACCAAGTACACAATGATAAAAATTCTCATAATAATATTAAAATAATTTTCGGTGTTTACCTTAACAATCTTTGTGATGTTGTGATCATTTCCTTAATTTAGCAGACCGTGTGAAAGGTCAACACGGTAAACTGTGTAAATGTTTTCTCAACAAACGCATAACAATAACGATTGCAGCCAACTGGAAAATGTCGAAACTGTGATGTCTGTCTGCGGAGATTTGAAGATTTCATGAGAACGAACTCTTTCCACAATTCCAAATCTCACCTTTTTGCGTAACGAGTTAAATTTAGATCATTCATCCTTTTGTCTTTTCGCGTGCAATGAAAGATATTTAATTGTAGAACTATTAATTTTATACCGTGACAGAAATGTTACAGTTATTACTTGCTAATAGCTCGGTGATAAATGATAATATATGTATAATTAATGCGCACGAAATTGTGTTCTCCGAACGTGCACCTATCTAATTAAAACCATCTTGTCTATAATAAGAGTAGGTAGGTACCTATATCATTCTCTTTTGCGACTCCAACCATACCGATGACAAAAAAATGTGGTTAGAACATTTATTATTTTAGATACTTAGACTTAATGATTTTCAGAATGCCAGTTAGAAAAGATTCGTTATGCTTGCAGTCTTGACAACTACCTACTTAGTTCATTTGTTTTTTTAGCAAACTAAAGCAGTGTATTGTAATCATTTTCATGAATACAAAGTGACAAGAGAAAGTATACAATTCAACATAACGATAAACTGCAGCGAGATGCACGTTTAGCGGCATGGACGCTGCGCGGTGCGCAGGCGCACCACGCTTGTTAGCCGCGCGCAATGCGATGCAAACATTCGTCCAGCCATCATTTGCAACCATACATATTACCAATTATCATCTATTACCCACTTTCTGTTGCATTTCATATCTGTAACAAAATTGAGTTTCTAGTAATCTGACACTGCGAGTATAATCGCAGCGACACATAGTTGGCCGTCTTGTTTAGACGTGACTTTCTACTCTTAGATAAATAGCTTGAGTAGAAATGTGCGCTTAATTCACGCAAAGTCTCATGTTCCCAATATGTGCCTTAGTAGCCTGGAAAATAAATACAGGCCATTGTTAAATTGACAACTTTAGACATTCATCTGTTTACTGTCAATCAATAGAATAGAAAGACCATGGACGCATACGCACGTGCAAGCCACAGCACAACGTTTTAGCACGAGCGTGTCTGAAAGTAAGTAGCATTAAATCACCTACGAGACTTGAAATATAATTAAACAGTTTATTTCGTGCCGATAAGATCGTAAACACAGAGACTATAAAAACTTGCCTGTAATCTTTTAAGATTCCTATCATTTTCTGTCAGATTTCTCGCGCTGTCAAATAAATCCTTATTAAGCAGGCCGGCCGCAATTTATTTGTTCGTTCGTAAATGCACCACTCGTGTTAACAATTTCATACAATTTCTCCAATAAATTAATTAACTAGTTTGCTCCATAAAGATAAATAATGACCGAGTACGAGACTTGCATTGTAACGGAAAACCAGTGTCGGCAGTCGGCACAGATATTGTTGTCCAACAGGGTTAGCCGAAACAATCCCGTACATAACATTAAGTTAATACCATCACATTTGTCAAGCGGTATGTTTCTATATAGCTGCCATATGTAGAAGTTGTCAACTATACTAATTACTACAAATTAAAATATTACTCGCTTTCTATTTTCCGTCACGGATTAAATATAACAACTTATAAGTCCTAGCTAATGTGAGAAAGTTTGCCTGACTGTCGTACTTTCTCACATCGCGTTAACAAAGGAACATGCAAATGCAAACAACTCTTGAAAATATACCTGTCGCTGCTGAAGAGTATGATAATGAAAACAGAAGTTATAGTACGTAAAACCAGTTTAAAATGGTCTGATATTCCAACGTGTCTGATAGGAATTCCGAAGAATATACTTATTGATTTTTTACCTACCTTTTACTATGTCAACAAATAGTGTGACAACCCTGAATGGTACCATCAGTGAGCCGAGTGAGTCACACCATATCTCAGTCCCGCTACATGGACAGAGGAACTAGGCTCGCCAGACCGCGACTGAACGATTTTCATATTCACATTACAATACAAACAAAGATGGCTATCAGTAACGGAAATTGTTAGCATCGAAGAACCTTACTTAGAACTTGGAAGATAGACCTGCCATGCGATTCTGTAACCATCTCACCGTGAAAACTTGGGTGAAGTGAGCGTGGAGTGAGCTGTCATTAGGGATTAACACTATTGACACTGCTCACTTCAAGCTCATTTCGCTTATGATTTCACGGTGAGATTTTTACAGAATCGAGCGGCTGGCCGACATACTACCATACCATTGTGGAAATGATGAGCAAAAATTGTGCATGTAGATAGGTACCTATCGTGTTTGGGCAATAATGAAAGCTTTGTGTGGGACTTGACTGTACCGCAAAGGTTAAGCCAATTTAGAAACCGTTCAAGTTCTTTAACCGTTGCCGGTGACGCAGAAGTTACAGATGTTGTTATATTATTGTTTCCGATTTTTTAACCCGCTTTTATTTTTGAGTCTAATACCACCGTACTGTATCAGTTTATAGAGCAGATGAGTAGCACAGCGGTATCGGCCCCGGCTTACGAGTTAGGTCGTGACTTCTATCCAGACAGGTACTTAAGGGTGCGTTTCCACAGAAGCGGAGCTGGGCGGAGCGGAGCGGAGACGTGTAGGAATCGTCCAATCACAGACGAGACGAGTGACGCGATGAGGATTTCAACCATTGTGATTAGTCGATTCCTGCTCCGCTTCTGTGGAAACGCACCCTTACTTTGAGTATTTAATTTCATCACCAGTGCTCTCAAAACGGTGAAGGAAAACTTTGTGAGGAAGCTGGCATGTCCTAGAACCAAATATTCGAAGATATGATAAATTATTTTATTTCTGTAAGTAGGTTTGCACAAACACTTTTACACGTCAATCATGTTATAAAAACTAGATGAAGTGGGCGTTTACTATCTGACTGGTCTGAGAAAAAAGGCCGAAACAAACTCAGAGGTCACAGTCTCTTTTAAAGTCCAGGCATAATCTTGGTCCTATTATATGAATACCATTTAGAATTGTAGATCGATGTCTGAGATGGTCTTTTGAGGAAAGAACCACACAGATTGAGAGGATGTGTGACATGTGACATACACCAACCCGGACTGTGGCCGCGTGGTGGCATTATGGCCCACTCAGGAGGTCTGTGTCCCAGCAGTGGGAGCATTGTAAGTTGATTATGCTATAGAGTTAGTTGGTAGTTCACTGTCGGACATAGGTCGCTTGGCCATTCTCATCCAGCTGCTACCAGACAAAACGCAAAGATCATCGCACCACCAACCTGAAAGCACCGTGATGCTTTATTAGATAAAGTAAAAGCCAATTTAATAGATACAGTACCGTAGTTTCTAATTAATTTACTAATTAGTATTTTTATGGTGCAATAAATAAGTTGCAACTATGAAATTATCCGTAAAGTGGAAAGCTAAACAATCATAAAGAAACATAACTAAGTTACAAAGCCCCCCATTACCGATAAATTACTGCTATTAATTTTCTAGAAAGTAGAAATCATGAAACTGAGATATGTTTAGTTGCCCTGACACAGCCAGAAGGCGTCGCGTCAGACCCCGTAGAAGATCTCGGGACGAGCTGGAGAAAACTAAGCAACAGTGGTCCACTTTAGCCCTATATCGAAAGACACACACACAACAACAATACAACAACAACACACTAACAAACAACACACTAACAATAGCAAGGGCTTTCATCTTGAAAGTTCAAAAACATTCATTGCGTTATTTACGTTGTTGAACAGACAAATTTTTCGAACATATGAAGCAATGGCTTAGCAACATCCTTCAAAATGATTCAGATTGTGATAGAAAATGTGTTACGCAATTAGGGTGCTGGAAGTCATGGGAAGAGGCTTTTGCCCTAGCTTGATAGTGCAGGCTAACAGTGACAGTACGTTTAGTTGCAGTTTAGCAACATAAAAACTAAAAAAAAAAAAAAAAAAAAATTTTAACGAACTTAACGTTCGTACTCAATAAAACCTTTGTTGCTAACTCAATTATTTATCAGTCATCATCTTGACCTTTTACTAACAATAATATAGGTATTTGAAGTCGATGTACTTAAGATGTTTTTCTCTTCCTTAGATATTTCTAATTTTGGTCTAAGCTTTAAACCTTTTGAGCCAGTTTTTGTATTTGGAACCTTATAACTTTGAATCGGTTTTAAAATTATTTTTTCACTGAATAATGAATTAATAAGGGATTATTGGAATCCTAAACGATTCTAATCCATGCCACCAAAAGCCACATTCCTTGCAAAAACATACAAACAGCATCACGCAAGAGTATCAATGTTAACATTAGTTACCAGCCTCTGCAGCATGTTCGCTCGACTGAACTAATTATCGCGCAATTCCGTCAGAATAACATTACCATACGCATAAAATTAATACCTAAGCGTAGTAGGTATGCGGATAAATACTCGAAAGCGTATGCACAAAAAGCAGATCGCGTGTAATTAAAACACGTGGATTATCCAGTGTTTGGTGTCGTGATATAACGCCAGGGAGATACGCACTCACATGCCGCCGTATAATTGTACATCACTATGCACGAATGGCCAAAGACGTTCCATTGAGAGCCACGATTACCGCCGGCGGCGACAATTTAGTTTTTCTCAATAGGTATCTACTAAAAACAGCAATCAGCACATTTTAAATATCGTATTTCGCTTCGAAGAGCGTGACACATTTTGATTATGACATTCATGCATACCATCAACTTATTACGGACAATTTATAACTGCACAATTTCCAACGAACACGCGTAAATAACTAACATTGTCTAAATTATAGCACTCGATAATAACAGTTACGAAATAAAGATAGCAATCTTTCATTGTTTATTTTTTTTCTGGATAACGGTCGGCGCCCGCGCAGATTGTCAGCTATTCGGATCGAGATTAATAGCCAGAACTCATTGTAGGTGCTGATTTCTATTTATTTTGTAAGCTGACGACAAGTCGAGTTCGAGGTCACTGACCTAGCTTATTTGCTACTATGTTTTTATCTGGATTAACGTCGCCAATGAATACATTAGATTTGAACATTTGCCGTTATTACAAATAATCCCCGCTATAGATAAGTAATATTTATGGTGATTGGGGACCAGTATGAGAATTGCAAGAATATTTTGTAGTGATTAGGAGACAAAACAGAAGCTTTAATATAGCCTATCACAGACGTAGCTATCATATACAACGTGTAACGGAAAGGGGGTATCAACCCTGAAGGAGGTGAATGTGCTCATGAAACTCAACAACTTTCCCCAAAGAACATAGGTCGAAATATGAAAAAAAAATTTGGCCCTCCCATAGTAAATCAATCAGCTGGTAGTCAGTTTTGTAAGGGAGGGCCAATTTTTTTTTTCATATTTCGACCTATGTTCTTTGGGGAAAGTTGTTGAGTTTCATGAGCACATTCACCTCCTTCAGGGTTGATACCCCCTTTCCGTTACACGTTGTATACATATACAATATGTATATATTAACATAAATCATAGTATATATTTTCAATACTATCTTTTAGTAACCTCACACACAGGTTTAATACATATTTCTATGACGTCACCAACCTATACTGTAATTTATATAAATAAATAATAATAAATAAATTCTTTATTTCACCAAAAAGCCATCACAATACAATACTTAAAAAACTAAGAATATAATATAAGGCTTATCACTATATCACAAAAGTATTATAGCTAAGCCGACCATCAATGTAATGAAGCCAAAATATATGTTATGTCATCGTCTCCTTATGTGGTAGCTTGCTATAGTATAACTATATTATAGCACAGCATATTAATATATATTATCGTTATGTCTAAGATGGGCTTAAATCGTTAGACAATATTTAATTATGTAATAGGATTTTTTCAATATAAAACGAAACTTCGTTTTCAGGAATCGAACACGGAACTGTTACCTCGCACACACTACGGAACATTTTACGACGCTGAGGCTTACTTGGTGTACTCCTGTTCCCTGCCGGGACAGCCGGCCGGACCTGATGTTATTGTGAGTACCTGGACATAGACTAGACTAGATAATGACCAGATTCCTAGTCGTTTAAAATACCTAGCCCTGGGCGACCAAGTCCATAACAAGATTCTTTCATCCTAGAGACGATGACGTTACAATTTCCCTTGGGCCTGGTGCGGGGAAGGTAACCAAGGCACAACCTCCCCTTGTAGACTTTCTGGCTAACCTAAATAAGTTTATAAAGGTTTGGACTATTGTCCAGGTTTATCTAAGCCTAATGCCTTAGCTAAACCTGGACAATAGTCCAAACTTAAACTAAAACACTTAAAATAGTCCAAAATATAAATGCAAACGTTTAAATTGTGACACGAAGTAGCAAGGGTGTTCAGATATCTACTACTACACAACTAAAAACTATAGGCAGAACGCATTTTTAAGTTCCAGGAATTTGAAACTATTGGGAATAAACTGAAAATATTGTTTCGTGAACTTTAAAATATTATTACCAGCGTCGAGAAATAAAAGAGAACGGCAATGGGGAGCTCCTGGAGCGCCACATCCACTCGTGGGCCGGAGAGCGCAGCGGGTCACTCGCGGGGCTGGCCTTGCGGCGGGGCACGCAGCTCGCAGCCTACCTCGCCGCGCCCACGGTGGTCCACCGCGAAGCCGTCACCAAGGAGACGCCTCGGCTTCTATCATACTTCAGAGATGGGATCAGGTAAAGCCGATATCAGACGCTTCACTATTTTTTCATTTTTGCCTTTCATTCAGGCATCGGAAACGTCTGAACACAAAATGAATCAAAAATGAAGAATGAATTCATTAGTGAACCGATCCAACGCTGTTGGAGATCAACTCTCGCCATCTCTCACTTGCCTACAGAATCATGGAAATAAAGAAAAATGAACCTTTACTCGAGTGAACCGTCTGCTAGCGGCTTACGAGTCTATTGAAACTAAGGCTGAAATCTATAAACGTTACTTATTTCGGAACACATCTAAGCCAAAGCACGAGCTAAGCATTGTATTGTATGACGGGTTGGTTTACGCAAAATATTCGCTTCGACGTGGAGTTTCGGACGCCAGCCTGTTATACAATACAAAACTATACTTACATTGTTGCCGTCTCTATATTACACTTGAAGTTTGACAGTGCAAGTGTTGCAGTGGCAGTAATAACGTTTGGCCAAAACCAGGATCCTTCGAAGCGGTTCAGCCAACCTGAATGGCGCAGCTCGCCTGTACCGCGTGCGCGGTCGCCGCCCGGTACTAGTGCAACTGGAGCCGGTGTCGTGGGCGCAGCTCGCGACTGATGGCGTGTTCGTACTGGACACCACCTCGCTGTTGGTGCTGTGGCTCGGACGAACCGCCAACCTCGTCGAGAAAATATTTGGAGCCAAGGTTTGTGGGTGTTAAGGTTGCAGAGTCGTATGAATGCGTTTTAGTCAAAAATAGTTGGTAGGTATGTACCATTATTACCTATTACCTAAAGTTCCGTTTTACGCATAGGGAAATTTTAATTTAATTAAGGCCTTCAATAAACGCATAAAATTACGCATTCCTGAATAAATATAAAGAAAATCAAACTAACAATGAAGAAGGAAGTCATACCTTAAATAATCAACTTTACAAATCTAGATCGCATACCGGATGGCCCGCGGTGCAGACAAGGGCATGATGGCGCGTCGAATCGCGATCGCTCACGACGGGTACGAGCAGACGCTGCCGGCCGGTGACCGCGCACTGCTGGATGCACTGCTGGAGCTGCGTGCGCGCGCACTGCGACCCGCCGCACCGCCCGCCGACCCGCCGCGACCCGCGCGCCTCTACCGCGCCACACAGCCGCCGCGGGTCACACCTATAACTGTACCCTCGCAGCGACCCGCTGCAAGGCTGGAAGAAATAAAGCGCGCGCCGCTGTTCAGAGAAGACCTAGCTGATGATGTAAGTGACCTGGGACGCAGCAGTGACCGCCAAAACCCATTCAAGCGTTTCCCATTTCTTACGATTTCAATAAATAGTGTTACCGCAGCCATTACTCGTAAATGACTAAACCACGAAACGCTTGACGGGTTTTAAAATGTAATCCATCCTCTCTTGAGAGGATAGTGCACCACAAAAGTCTGCAGTGTTATTGATTTTTTACCCGACTGCTCGACAGCAAAGACAAGGTTATGTTTTCTCACGCGTATCTTTGTTGTGGGATTCATTTCGACTCGTCTAGGTCATGGTCTTTATAGGTTAGGTTATTTATATAAAATCGAAATGGCGGATTTTAGACGTCGCTGAGATAAGTAACGTCTTGAAACAAGAAAATGTACCATGATCAAGTGAGGTACCAAAATAAAGGGCCTGAGAAGACGATTCCAAAATAGAAAAGTAAGAAATAATCAAAAAACCCGACTGTGACTTAAGAGTCAAGCTAAAAAGTTCAAAACAAGCTCACTTTTCAAGCAGTCTGATGCAGTTGAAGGCCTCAAATCTGAGATTGAACCAGAATAACTTTTTTCAGGGTGTCTACATAGTGGACAGCGGAAGCCGTGGTGTGTGGGCTTGGGTGGGTCCGTCAGCATCGGGCCCGGCGGCTCGTGGGGCCCTAGCAGCAGCACGAGGTTTAGCTCGAGCTCGTCGTATGACAGTCCCGGTATCAGCTGCTCCTGCGGGAAGGGAACCGCTGGAGTTCGCAGCGCTGTTCCACAACTGGCGCTGGTGTGATGCTAGACGCGACGGAAGACTTCGCGCCGCTCGGTCAGCTACAACCAGGCTTGATGCTGTTAGTCTGGCTACAAACGCGTGGCTCGCCGCTGAGGTCAGTTCTTGCATACTTCTCGACCCAAATCTACATATCTATCTAGCCTGCTTTGCCCAAAAAAACTAAAAAATATGAATGTAAAAAAGATTTAAAATATAACGCCCCCTATTCGGTAGACCCGAGTCGCAGGCGCGCGTGGGTGTCGACGCGCGCCTATGAGGCGTTGCACGGGGTAGTTCAACACCTCACTACCCCGTGCAGGAGACGAGGCCCGGACAGGCCCGGCCAGCACTAGTGTGGGGCTGCGGAAGAATTTGGATTCCCGCGGCCCCGCGCGAACGTGCGAGGAGACACCGGGGTGGTTTTAGCCGGTAAGAGTCCGGCACGCCTCTCCGTCTTTACCCAGGCGGAGGTAGTCCATGAGGATTTCCCTCCTCCGTAAAAAAAAAGGAAGAGGTGGCGAGACGACCTAGACGCGTACCGCAAGGGTTAGACTAAAGAGTGGCCCTGGAAAAGGATGCTTGGAAGGATTTGGGGGAGGCGTTTGCCCAGTAGTGTGACAATGTAGGATAAAATAAAAAAGTTGCACTCACCAATCATGTTGCTGTTCTTGAATTCGTTGATTTGTTTTGTCACCTAAGCTCCTAAAAAATTACTCGTTATCGCAACAGGCCCAACTGCCAGACGACGGATCAGGCGCGCTACGAGTGTGGCGCGTACGCCGACGCGGGACCGACGCGGAGGACGTGAACAAGGAGGCGCTGGCCGAGGTGGAGCGCCCACAAGCCGCGGTCTTCTACGACAGAGACTGCTACATTGTGCTCTACACCTACCACGCGCCCATCGGCGACCAGACCGTGCTCTACTACTGGATGGTGACAAAAAAACATTGCAATTTTTAGTAACATCTCCGTCTAATGGTATTAATTGCTCTTGCTGAGAGCTAGTTTAGGATGTTCCATCTGCGTGTTATAGCGAAGTGTAACACGACAGAAAAACCAAAATCAACAAGATACAAGCGGTTGTGTTACGAGCTTTACATGATCTAAATGTTTCAGGGTGGCTCTTCGCCCAATGATCTGAGGAATTTGGGCGCTAAAGAAGCCAAAGACCTCTACACCAAACTGGGGCGTTCTCCAGTACAGGTATGAACTGATTATCTGCCATAACAGTTGAATATAATGTATTAATAAAATTGTTATTTGGACACATTTTTAGGCATGGGTGTACCAAGGGAAGGAACCGGCGCATTTCCTTCAAATCTTCAAGGGTCGTATGATCACTTATGTCGGCAGCGCAACTGATTATGATCGTAAGTAAATATGACTACTCATAAACGCCAAAAAAGTAGCTTGTTTCAATTTGAGGTCAATAGTTTCTATTTACGAAAGATCCTAACAATATATTGCACTTTTGCACAGCCACCGGTCGCAGGCTCCTCGCCCCATCACGCGTATTGATCCGCGTATCAGGACAGTACGCACGCGAGGCACGCGGCGTGGAAGTACGCGAGGGGGCAGGTGTAGGGGGCTCAGGCGCGTGCTACGTGCTCCGCGAGGGGGGGCGCGCCTGGGTGTGGTGCGGCGCCAGCGCCACGGGGGACGAGCGAGAAGTCGCCAAGAACATGGCTGCCACTGAACACGCACTCGTTATGCAAGGTAAGGACCAGGGGTTATGCATATTTTTACTTAATACCAGATTAATGTCACCCTTTTCCCAATGCAGCATTCACTGAAGAAACGTCCTATCTTCAGGTAAAGAGAAGCCGGACTTCTGGACAGCGCTGGGTAACTGTCGTCACCTGTTGGTGCCATCTCCACTGAAGGAGGTACAACGTCCCCTGCCGCCACGTCTCTTCTACGTGTCTCTCGGTGTGCCTACCCAATATTCATGTAAGTAAAATAAAATAATATAACGCCTTTTAAAAACTGAATTATGATTCAGGGGTATATGGTCGAGCAACTTTATTAGGCTCTGTGTAGACCAGAGCACAAAGCAAATACTTTTTTAAAGACTTTGAATAGTAGACTTTGAAGACTTTAACTTCTTTGACATAATGTTCAAAGTTGCACAAACAAAACAGAAATAAAATTGTTTCTCGTTTGTCCTCAACAGCGGAATCTTTTACACTGACAATTTCAAATTCAGTACATCTTAACTCCTATGCCGTTAAGTCAGCCATTTTTCTAATTTCAAATTCCCAACAATTTAAATTCAATAATTATTGTTTCATACCTAATCCCATCAGAAAATACTGTAACCTACTCTACTCTCTACGTCGGTGCTGAACCTTAAAAATTTATGTGATACACTTTTTCGAGCACATTAATATTATGACCGTACCTAGCTATAGCGCTACAAATCTGAACTAACGCGGCCATATTGTTTTTTCAATACATTTCACAAAAAAATAGCCAAAAGGTCCTTGTTGTAGTGGACTAGTATTGTTTGCGTACCTAACTATTAAATTTTTTATGTATCCTGTCTCCACAGTTGAGGAGATAGTCTCGTTCAGCCAGTACGACCTGGCGCCCGAGATGGTAGGCGTGGTAGACGCTCACGACGCTGTGTTCGTGTGGCTCGGACAGCACTGCTGCCCACGCGCTAAAGATGACCCCAGATCTATCGCACTGTCCTATCTGGCGCAAGGTAACGAAAAATCTTTAATTTATAGTTTTACTATAAAGTAATAAAAAATTGACTAAGAAAAAGATTGACTCATGCTATCGTATTGTGTACGTTTGTGTGTAATATCGTATTTTTATGCTGTCTTACTAACTCCCGCCGGTCTATTCTGTAAAATCTCAAAAGTATGTCGCGCATAACTGAATTAAGTTTTTCACGACTCACTTTGGTTTTCTTTTATTGGTGGAATTGTGGAACTTGCTCAAACATCTTTAAGAAATAAAGATAGTTAGTTTCAAAATCAGTTACATTCTTAATTTATTGATAAATCGAACATAACATTTCTCCTACATATACAGTGTGTCCGGACATGGACTAGCGATATTCTAAATACTTAAATATAAGCTATTTTAAAGTACAATTACACTATAGGCTTAGGTCCAATATACTTCCCCGCTATGTGGCAGCCATTTTGTTTTTTTTGTTG
>OX451393.1:5904382-5936957 GCA_949629135.1 Eremobia ochroleuca
AAAAACTAACAACAACTAGATTAGAGAAGGTTGATTAATAGCCACATTTATTTACTATAAAGTGAGTCTACTTTGGACCTACAAAGATCATAGGGGGTTAATTAGCAAACTGAACAATACCTTTAAATATCATATCCAATGTTCCTGAGGCATGCAAAAAGTGAAGGTATGAAATATATTTTTGGAGCTTATACAGTTTAGCTCAGTTGAACATGACAGGATTGTAGCGTGGGCTAGATGGCAGAAAGTAACTCGTTTTGGAATACTAACACTCACCCTTGACTAGCTCCAAATTGGCTTCTTGTTTAGAGAGCAACTGCGAGCGCTGCGTGTCCTGGTGCGCGCGCAGCTCCTGCTGGTACAAGTGCTGCGCCGCGCGGAGCTCGTGCGCCAGCGACGCGCACTCCTTCTCCAGCGACGACACTCGCTCTGAAAGCTGCCTGTTATCCGCCATGATCTGGTTCAACCTGGCCGACGCCCGCTCGAGCTCACCGTGAGCCGCATTCAATCTGCTAGTGGCCTCCGCGACAGCCGCATCTGAACGTTGTTTAGACGCTTTCACAGCTGCTAGTTCTTCAGAGAGAGTGCTTCGTTCCCTCTCCAAGGTTTCGCGCTGGGCACGCAAGCTCGCCACGGTGCCATCGTTGACGGCGGCGGCTGCGGCCTGCGCAGCTGTCAGCTCTGCCGCTTGTTTCCTTGACTTAGCAGCTGACTCAGCTTCCTGCTTTAACTTCTCACGTAACTCCGTCAGTTGCATTTCTAAAGCATTTATTTTGTCGTTGTAAGTTTGTAAATTGTTTATTTCCTTCGCTCGTTTGCTTTGCTCTTCATCAAGCCGCCGCTTTGCTTCATTAAAATTAAACTCAGCTTTTCTTCTTGTCTCAGTTTCTATGTCAGCCTTCCTTTGTATCTCTTTCAGATCATGTCGTAGTAGTGCTAATTCTTTGTCCGTGTCAGCTATTATTTTCTTATTTCTAGATTCCCTCTGTGAGAATTCTTCTAGCTGACTGCATAAAGTGACTTGCGTGTCTTCCAATTTCCGTCTGCCATCTCTTTCTCTTTCAAGGAGTTTCTCTAGCTGCAGTATAGCTTCAGATCCAACATTATTAATATGATTATTAGAGATAGTATCTACTACATCGGCTGCCTTTAGTCCTCGGGCGCATAATTGATAATCACCATTGTAAGTAAAGCCCACAAATGGCAAATGATTTCCAACAAAGGCTTTGGGCACAGGAAAAGATTCATCTAATGCATCGGACTTTTCCATGTCATCAAAGTTCCTTGTATCATCATCACTAGATAATTCAGGCACGACTGGTGGTACGGAATCTCTCAAGTTTTCAAAACTCCATTGATCATTGATAAAGAATGGATGTTGCTTAATTTCGTTGACACTACTTTTACCTAATCTTTTAATTCTGTCTGTTAGAAGACCTCTGATTAGAGATTTAGCATCCTTTGAAATTTCTACATCATCAGGAAACTGGAGTGAGTTTCTATGGTCCATGATCTTACCATATGTACCTACTAGACTATCTGCATAGAAAGGAGGATCTCCAATGAGCATTTCATATAAAAATATTCCCACTGCCCACCAGTCACATTCACGACCATACACTCCTTCACCATTCTGTGACTGTAACACTTCAGGTGAGATATAATCAGGAGTGCCTACCGCATTGCTGGCCCGCACCAGACCATCAGGTCCCATTCTCATGCATGTACCAAAATCAGCCAGCTTTAGATGCCCGTATTTGTCAATTAACATATTATCTGGTTTTACATCTCGGTGTACAAAACCCATACCATGAATTACGTCTAATGCAAGGACAATTTCCATTGTGTAGAACTTAGCCCACTTCTCAGGTATGTCGTAGTTCGACATAAGACTAACAAGGTCACCACCAGGCATGTAGTCCATCACCATGTACAGATATTTATGGTCTTGAAAAGCAAAATGTAGTTTTAATATCCACTCAGAGTTAGCATGTGCCATTATGTGCCGCTCTTCCCAAAAGAATGTGGAGTCAGATCTCTTGATCATTTCAACCTTACTGAGTAGCTTCATGGCATACACATGACGTGTAGACTTGTGTCTGACTAGTTGCACTTCACCAAATGCCCCTCGGCCAATCACCTTTATCAAATCAAAATCTGCTGCTTTCATACGCAGATCTACTATGTCTGAAGCAAAAGTCTCATCTACAACAAACAAAACACATTCTATTAATGTCAACACCAGTTATATTTTCTTATTTTTCATTATTGAAAGGCTTGAGTTTTACCACTTTGAATCTCTAACCATTTTTACTCTACTTTCCATACCAAAACCATAGTCTACACTAATATTATAAAGATGAAAACTTTGTTTGTATGTTTGTTTGATTGTAATGAATAGGCTCAAAAGCTATAGGACCGTTTTTAAAAATTCTTTCACCATTCGAAAGCTACATTATTCACGAGTAACATAGGCTAAATTTTATTTTGGAAAAATAGGGTTCCGTAAGATATTTGGGTTTTTCGGACACAAGGTGTAAAAAATCAACCAGAGTTCCTTATTTTGCGTACGCTGCCTAAACTATAAAAGATAGAACCATAAAATGTTCTAATTAATTGTAGATCTTATAAATATCTACAAAAAAGTCCGTGACACACTATACCTATCTATGTCGAGTGAGGCACAACCACCATTTTTTTATTTAAAAATCTTGAATTTTTTTTTGGACTACATTTAAACGCATTTATTTTAGTCATTCTATTAATAATTATAAAAATAAATTATTTCATCACTAAGTACAGCTTATGTAGATAATATTTGGTCTTTGAATGATTAAAATTGGACGTTTGGTTTTGAAGTTATGGCGAAATTAAAATATTACGATTTCTGCTGCACGGCCCGTTGCGAAGTGAGCGTCATCAAGGCGGGGGTGCGCGTGCGGGAGGGGAGTTTAGGTCTATATGAGTAAGGTCTAAACCCTCTAGGTCTTTACGTTGCCCTATCACGGGTCGGGGCTCCCGACCATCAGTATATTTTGTTACCTGAAAATAATTTAACGTCAAATGTTGTGTGTGTTTGTTTATAGAGAAGCTCTACAATAATCGCTTTAGTTATCTATCCTAAAACAACGGGTTGCACTCCGGGACTGCCGGCAGAAGTGAAAACTTAGTATTAATTACATTTAAATATTTTCATCGTTAACAACTTTAACATCCTCATAAAGACAATCTATGCAGCCTGCGGATAATGACTGCGTCGTCGATGTTAGTGTCGGTGTCTATGAATTGACCTGGGAATGATTTTGCTGACCGTGTCTTTCCTGGGTAGGCTTTTTGCAGCGGTAACCGATATCCACGCGGGCGGAGCCGCGGGCGACCGCTAGTATATAATAAAATCAATGAAACCCTAAATAAGCAAACAGTTCAAGTTGGCAAATGACAAATATAGAAAGCAGAACAAAGTAACACACAGTCAGCGGTAAAAAGAAAAACTATGTTCATTACAATAATTAACTGTGGATTTCAATACTAACATTTTAGGACAGTTTTGAGAACTACAATTAGTTGTATAAGTACCAGGAGAATTCACTGAATCATCTGTATTACTTATGAATCAGAAGATTTGCAAACATGAAAAGCATGTCAGCAGTGTGTAAATGCCTAAATAGAAATACCATTTAGGGCACTGCAGGATAAAACTTCAGAACCAGGCCACAGCAAATAGATGTTGCTAATTACTTCAATATAATTGAACTAAACATCATTTATTCTTAAAAAGTGGAACATTCTTAATCCATCTTTTACACATTTCGGTTCCTCACTGAATAATTTCTATTCAATCAATCAGATCCAATATGATTAATAATAATAGTCTATTGTCGTAGTTCAAACTGAACGTTATTCAAGCAACAACTACTGCTGACCATACAATGATATACTTTACAATCATTTATAATATTATCTGTATTCTTAGATGGTGCACAGCTGCCATGATGGGATCACAACTTTACATCAGCTGGTTGTTCATGTTTGTTGTGTTGACCACAAAGGAGGATGTTAATATCCTTGAAAAGATAAAAATCAAAACAAAACCATATAAGCAATTGCATCCCCCATAAAAAGTTGTTATGATTGATTTGGCAGGCCTGTTGGTCTAGTAGTCAGTGGCCCTGACTACTATACGCAAGGTCGTGGGTTCGATTCCCACCCAGGACAAATGTTTGTGTGATGAGCACGATCATTTGTTCTTTGTCTGGGTGTAATTTATCTATAATATGTATGTATTTAGAATTATATATGTACGTTTATCAGTTGTCTAGTACTCATAGCACAAGCTCTGCTTAGTTTGGGACTAGATGGCGTTGTGTGAAAGTTGTGGAATATTATTATTATTTTCCCACTCATACCCAAAATACGCACTTGGAAATGTTGTTGCTAACATCAGCCTGTTATACAGTAAACAGTTGTTCCAGGTCTAGGCATGTAGCATCACAGCTTGTTAATACACCCACAAGACAAAAATCTCAATATAAAACAACAACAAAAAAATATGGGTAAATCAAAGTATGACCTAAAGAAAGGACGACCCTTATTTAACCTTTTGACCGCCACGGACGGCTATAGCCGACAAACGAAAAGGTGCCAAACACGCCACCAACGTCTACAGCCGTCAAGAAAACGACATTTTTTAAGTACAAAAAAAATATACTAAATTAGAAAAGATTTATTTTGTACTTAAAAAAATGTTGTTTTCTTGACGGCTGTAGACGTCGGTGGCGTGTTTGGCACCTTTTCGTTTGTCGGCTATAGCCGTCCGTGGCGGTCAAAAGGTTAAAACGCTGCTATGGGTAATCAACTATCATAAATACAAGTATCAATACAAGTAAGCGTGTTATCATTTCTTAATTGATTACGTACTACATGTAATGTAATCAAAACAGACTTATTAATTAAACTGAATTACACATTAGATTACATTATTGATTGTATTGTATGGTATATGCATCATTACCATTGCACTAAGCACATTAGCATTGCATACCTAGTTGTTTTTTTTTTTTTGTTGGTGTGTTTGTAAATAACAATAGATAAGAATTCTGGGCTGATATTTAATAGCATTGGAATCAGTGCGCACTGACTTTTGAATGTTTAAATAGACAAAACATTTCTATATTCCTGAAAATATTCATATAAATAAAAACGAGATATCATTTGATTTTCACATTCAGAAACAAATAAGTCATGCTAACGCTCTGTCAATGATAACAAAAACGATAGACATTAAAAATCATACATTGAAGAGAAGCCATTCAGTACTTATTTGGTCGCAATAAAGATGAAAATCCTTTTTCAATATTTTGAATAACTGAAAATAAACTACACATGTTTTCCCAAATATTGCTTTGAAGCAATATGAAATTGATATTGTTTACAGTGGTAGTGAGTCAGACAGGAGCCAGTCTTTAGATGTATGGCTTGATAAACATTGATGAAGTAACAAATCAGTTCAGTTAGCTATGTTACAAACATCAATATTGTGTTTTCATGTTTCACTGACTGTTTCCTGATAAATGTTCACCAGTGCAGGTACCTACTGGGTGCATTATCCTAATGAATGTCTTAAGAGCTTTAATAACAACTAAAAACTCAATTGTAGCAATTCAGTTCTTATAAATTAGTTTTGGTCTAACATGGTTTTAGATGGAACATTGTTACACAATAGGGTATAACTAAATCATATTTATGGTAACGAATTAGCATAGTATACGTACATCTGCTGGTGTATGCCTCGACGTTCTTCATGCGACGTATAGCCGGGTGGTCACAGTCGGAGACGAGCGCCGTCACGGTGTCCAGCAAGCAGTCCACGTTGCCGGTGGAGCGAGGGTCACACAGCCGCTCCTCCAGGGCGCGCAGTCGCCGCAAGCGTTCTTCGTCCTTCACCGATTCCATGCTGGATCCTATTTCTGACGTCCTCTGCCACTAAGGCTAAACGCCACCGCACATTCTCCCGATGACTGCTCCGTGTAAGAACACCACTCTCATCACGACACATCAACAACGGGATACCGATTTGTTATTCTTGTACTCTAGTTCAGTCGATAACCTACCATTCAAAGGATAGCTTATGTTTCATTATCGAAAAATTCAGTTGCTACAGCTCAGAATGACAGCAGATAAAGGTGGTGGTTCTCACAACAAAGCATATGCACGTTTGCAAACACAACAGGCTGATTATTTACATTTATAAATATCCACGGACTTGCAACGAATTAATAACACTAAATTAACGTAACGATTGGCACAAATATGAAAAAATTAAGTAAAATTACGAATTATTCGGCCGCTTGATTGATGAACGATGGATGATCGAACAATAAAGTGAAGTTAGATACAAAATTTTAGGAGAAGTTTGCAATGGCTCTTCGTAAATGACTTAAGCTGCTGATACACACACTGAAAACAAATAGTAAGTTACTCATTTTTAATTAATAAAAAAATGTTTTAGATACGTTATTAAAAAAAAAAAAAAAAAAACTTTAAAATTAATAACGTGGTGATCTTTGACTTAAAATCTGGATGTGGAAGCCGGACCGAGGCGACGGCATACATTCGTACTCTTTCCAAAGTAAAATTGTTAAATTAGTTTTGGGCTTAGAGCATGTAATAAATTCTTCGAGGTTTTGGGATAATAAGTACACCTTAGTAATAAAGCGTTGATAGATTTTCCGTGATGATACCTGATTGATCGTCTAAAGTACCCAGTACATTATTAAACTGATGAGTGAAAGATGACAAATTGATTTTCACAGGGATATGTTTTAACTTTGGTTTTTTAGTTAAGAAAGCGGTGAACGGTCACACAGTAAGTAGTAACGGCTGTCCAAATACGCCAAATACAGAGGTTTTTGACACCGTAATGACAAATACTGGTGAAAATTACTAATTTTCATGACGGCTACTATAAGTAGTTAGTAACTATAAGTAAAGGCTAGGCTTGGTATCTATATCTACAACGTGTAACGTTAAATGCGCAAAACCTCAGATACCCCAACAGATTTTTAATTCAATTGACCTATTTCAGAGAGAAAACAAGTCATTAAAAAAATTGTCAAGGTTTTATATGCTTTTTTAGTTTTACTGGCCATTCTGATCGTTTCTTGCGTCTGCGACGACGCTTTATCGAGGGAGGAGTCGTCACCGGGCCGCTGCGCCGCGCTGACATTGGTTTGCTTGACCTATTAATAAATAAACACGGCAACGTTTTTAATGAAGATTTTTTGAAAAATGTGACCTATATTAAAAAGTGGTTCAATTCATTCTGCTCGTTATTCTGATCAAACTATTTTCAGGTTTTGCGCATTTAACGTTACACGTTGTATAGATTGGTATAGATACCAAATAAGATTTTGCAAAAAATAATAATTTGTAGGCGTCCAAGCAAAAAGGGTCCAGTAGTGGGGGTATTGAGTTAAGACTACATTCGGTATCTAGTCTATTCATAAATAGTCAATTCGTAGTTAGGATTTAAAAAAATATTCAAAAAAGGCACATTTTTTTAAGGATATGCCCTTAGGGGCATCCCCGTCTGCGAAAAAATAGATACTTTGTAGCAAGTAAATCCCCTCAGTCAGTGGCGGATTAACACATTTGCCGCCAGTAGGCTATTCAAATTTTGCCGCCCCTTCTGACCTCTGCATTTCGATAGCCTATACGAACAAAAGAAGGTGGAAGAAAGTATTAGCAGATTGACAAACGTCAAATTTCCCACTTTTACAGGTTAAGTGGTGAAATTTTCATCTATTTCTATAGGACAAAAAAAAATTGGAGCTAATTTGCCGCCCCCTAAAATCCGCCGCCCTAGGCTCAAGCCTACTCAGCCTGCTGGTAAATCCGCCACACTCAGTTGCATATCTGATTGCAGTGAATTCCCTGCTTTTAAGGGCCCTTTACACGTAGTTTCAACGTAATAATTATAAAATATAATTAAAATATTTAAATACAGACCAGGACGCGGTATTAAACCGTTTTTATTCTAAAAAAATTGGCACCACTCGTATGTCATTTATTTATCTATAATATGTATGTATTTAGAAATATACAGGATGTAACGGAAGGGGGGTATCAACCCTGAAGGAGGTGAATGTGCTCATGAAACTCAACAACTTTCCCCAAAGAACATAGGTCGAAATATGAAAAAAAAATTTGGCCCTCCCATAGTAAATCAATCAGCTGGTAGTCAGTTTTGTAAGGGAGGGCCAAATTTTTTTTTCATATTTAGACCTATGTTCTTTGGGGAAAGTTGTTGAGTTTCATGAGCACATTCACCTCCTTCAGGGTTGATACCCCCCTTCCGTTACACGCTGTATATGTATGTATGTTTATCAGTCGTCTAGTACTCATAGCACAAGCTCTGCTTAGTTTGGGACTAGATGGCGTTGTGTGAAAGTTGTGGAATATTATTATTATTATTATTTTATTAAACTTTTCTCTTAAAATTTCTGGTACTTAGAAACATCATATAAAGTCATACAGGAATAATCGCCGGTTCGTGCCTCCTCATCATTTAAAATTGACCACTTTTATTGTTTCTAACCGATACATTAAAAAGAAAAATTAAAAAGAATACAATATGTAAACATTGTATTTGAATATCTAAGTAGTAACTAAATAGTGGAAAAAAAAAGTGAATGTCGCTTGGGGGGAAGGTCAAAAATATGATTTGTAACAAGAATTATTCCAGAATATATGAAAATATTAGCTTATCTTTAAACAAATATAACTCAGTCCAGACTGAGTTTTCGATACAACAATAATTCATTCATAATATTATTCTGCACTGTTTTTTTCATATTTGATCGACTGCCGCCAAAAAAACAAAACGCACCAGTCTTCATACTAATTTGGTCAATGGTGCCGATTCTGTTGTTCACAAACTAAACTAAGTTTAAGTTTAGTTTGTGAACAAGAGAATCGGCGCCATTAGCCAGTTTAATTTGCATGTTCAGCTTTCATGGCGTTCAGCTGTAGGCAACTGAAACACTTGAGGTTTGAGATAACTTTATGCTCATAAATACTTAGTACTCATTTTATTGTAGATAAAAGTACAGCTTTGAAATTAGTAGGGAAGCGGTGCCATTGTCCTTTGTTAACTTGTCCGTTGTTAACTACCTAACTTGATGTTGAAAAAATAACAATGACAAAAAAATCAAGTATAACTTGCGTGATAATTATTCTCTGCCTAACGCATGGGCCTCGCACCCGACGAGATTTATTATTATTATTTTTTTTTTTTTTCAGAGAGGTGCATTTTCAGCTCCACATTATGCTATTCACGGACGTAGCCGGTTTTACATGGGGGAGATCATTGAAAAGCAAGAATGTAGAATGCAAGAGCGAATGAGTTGAGCTCGAAAATTGATGTACCCCGTGTACACACATCAATTTTCGAGCTCGGAATTCTTGATTAGGTTCTTTTGAACATACATAAAGAAATAGGAATTCCTTTGTTAAATAATGCACAAAAGTTTGAGAAGAAGGTGTAATAATAGCGAGCTTAACGAGTTAGAAAATTTTAGCAACTAGTGACCCTGCCTCGAAAAGGCTTTCCTTTCCTAGCTTCATCTTTCTTACTGACCGACTCCTTGAATATTCGAAAGGGTGCGGCCGAGTCTCGTGAGTTTTTTATAGTGGGGACGCGTTGCAAACCACAGCAAAAGCCTCGTGAGGCCGGGCTTTGAGGCCGCGCGGCCGTAGTGAGGCCGCCCCTTTAGGTTCTCTTCTGATTCTGAACATTCATACTTAAAGAAGTGACTTTTCGACTTATGCAGAAACTTTGAGGATGTAGAATGCAACAGCGAGCGCAGTGAGCACGACCATTTTAGAACATCGGTTTTTATTTTCACTATTCATACAAAGATATGAGTTACTTGGTCAACTTACGAATGCAGAAAAGCTTGACCATTAAGAGAATGTCGGCAAAGTCGACCGAAACGAGCTCAAAATTTTAAGCACAGAGAACAGTTAGTGGAATAAAGCGCAGGCCACACTGCTAGTTGGTGAACGGGCGGGCAAGCCGAGCGAGCATCGTTTCACCTCTTTTCATACTTTGGTTCACACCGCGACCTACAGATATAAGCTACGGAAGCATGAAAAGAGGTGAAACGATGCTCGTCCGGTTCGCCCACCCGCTCGCCAGCTGGTGATGTGGTCTGCGCTTAAGAGAATAAAGAGCGAGCGAAGCGAGCTCGAAAATGTTGGGATCCTACATTTATATCTCACTTACCTACCTCCAACTCCAAACTGCTTCTAATTGAACATATTTTGGCTTTTTTTTGGTATTTGATTAATCTTACTGGCTCTTCAAGATTTGGGTGGCCCCTACGGCCGGGCGCCCAGGGCGGACCGTCAGTCAGCACAGTCCAACGCTCCCCTCCCCTTAGTTCGCCAGTGCGAGGTTGTACGGAGCACTTTAGTGCGCTATTCAGACTCGCACTTGGCTTTCACAGAGTACATACATTATACTTATGACGATTATGATCAGTGTTCTATCATTGCAATCGGAAAACTAAAATTCGAAGTGATTCGAAAACGCACACAGCGTTCCAGCCACTACAGGCTAGTAAAGTGTACCATTAAAAACTAAAGGGAAAATATATGTTATAGCATCTATCTAAACCACAAATTTAGTAGATTCGTAATTATAATTTATTTTTAAAATTTTATATTTTAGTAAGCAGCAAGCAGCTAACTGAAAAAACAATGAAAGCATAGACAACAGTAGGCGATGATTCTGCAAAGGATAATCAGTCATTCGTGTTCTATTTCATTCATTCATTTAATTTTGTTCATCGACGAATGGAACATGGCGGTGCTAGGCAGGATGTGCATAAGTTTTTAATTTTTGCATTTATTAGCGAATTGCTTGTATCAGTTAGTTTTCTGAGTAATTTCTGTCATATTTCGGGTGTTGTAATATTTGTTGTTGTGTAAAAGCTAATTCGTCACCGGAACCTCCTGTCTGGACTTTCTTAGTTCTGCAATGAAAATTATTATTCATTGGTAGTGTAAAAATAATTGTGACAAATATATCACTCTACCTCAGGTAAATTGTTGTTTTATGTAGTTTTCTTACATGTTTAGTTAATACAGTTTAACCTGAGATCCTATAATCCAAAGTATCATCCCACAATCAGTCACTAAAAAGTTACGAGCCTGCCCCATTTTGGTTCAAGTTCATTCTCGTATTATTTTGTTCATCTGTAATTTTATATTTTATTGAAATCCTTTATTAGTTACTCTCCTTTTTGTTCATGAATAAGAATCGGGTCAAAGAAATACTATCCAGTATAAGTTTTCACGGGGATACCTTTTCTTTGTGGTCCGTAATCACGTGTGGTTCAGGTCGTTATGGGGTCAATAACTGCTGACTACGAATTATTTTCGTTTTAATCGCATAACGGGGAATGTATATAATTAATTAATAAGCTAATTTGTAGGGCATATTAACTTCTATGATGAGCTTAGCTTATAAGTTACAAATTAAGCTCAGGTGTGCAAATTTACGTCAAGTAAAGCACACTTGTGCGCAACTTACACCTGAGGGTGATCGATGTATTAATCTGCATAGTGCATGTGCAGTGCAAACTAGGCGCAGAGCGCAGGACATAGACAGGGCGCAGGGGAAGGTGGGGGCCGGGGGTAGCGCGGGGCGGGGGCCCGTCCGACAGTCAGCTGTGCAAAGTGTCATGTTGTCGCTTCGCGTCGTACCCAGTCGTGGGAAGTGGCCTAAATTGTGCCCCTCCATTGAATCTTGAAATTCGAGTCTGTTATTGTTACAAGCTCTTTCAAAAATCTTGATGTTTAACAAAAAATATAAATATTAAAACTATGAAATGAGTGTATTATCAAGATAAAACTATTCCTTTGTGACAAACAAGTTTTTCATGTATCTGAATATCTTTAATATTTTAAACTCCAACCCTGACACTACAACATCTAGGTATGTGTGTAGGTGTATCTTATCTATTGAAATCTAACAGAGTATTGTCAATGATCAAGATTAATCATATATAGAGATATGTACTTTTAAAAAATAGTGAAGATCAGAGATTTTGGAACTATCAGGGTATCTAGTAATACTCCAATAAATTTCCCATATTAATGAAAATCAATTTGTTTTAGTATTAGTAGTTAAAGCACTGTTAAAATTCAAGTTTATTGAGTGCAAAACTCAAATAACATTTGAACTTGCATTATCTTAGCAAAAAGTTGGCTTTGTGCAAATGTTTTCATTATTTCATGTGTGTTTGCCATTTGCCATTGTTGTGCAATCAACAATTTGCAAAAAGTCCTCTTTATGGTTTACTGCTGAATGCTGACGATAACAGCTATAATCACACTTTTCTTGCTCTCAATGTACAAACTTAATCAATGTTTCATTACAATTGTTGATTCATATCCTGTAATAAAAAATATAATTTTATGAATGAAATGGCATTCCAAATTTTGTACCATAACTTTAAATTATATTTTTTTCATTGGTATTAATTTTGATATAATTCCTCTCTTTCAAATATTCATGGAATTAATTATCATGTAGATACTACAATGCAACTCACTGGTGTGACTTGGTTGAGGGTCAAATATCTAATTTCACACTGCAGGGACTATTTATAGCAATGTACACAGTAAGCATACATAAAGCATTACATAGGTTACTTGTAAGGTAAATTTGGAATCAGATTTCATTGAAACTTACTGCTGTGTGAATGTTTATAATTTATGTAAATGAAAAAGAACCTTAAATAAAAAAGTTTTTCAAGTACCTGTCTTGCTTATTTATTTAATTCATCTATAATTAATACATATTCTTTTGGTCAAATGGATAAAATCATAGACTTATTATTTTTGTTTCAGTGTGCCGTGGTGGTCATGGCTACGCTCATCCAAGAGAATGGTATTAAAGGGCTGAGCAAAGGCACACATGGGGTGGTGCCCAACCATGGCATATCCACACACAGTGTCACAAATCACATGGTACCCGACCATGAGTATTGCGAAGCTAGTTCAACCAGTGCGCAGCAGATGCAGTGCTCCGATACAAGCGAGCCGGTGGCGCCGCCCGTGCCCATCGAAGAAGAGGAGGAAACGCCCGAAATAGATATAGTGATAAACAATGTCGTGTGCAGTTTTAGTGTTAAGTGCCACCTGAACCTTAGACAGATAGCATTAAACGGTGTTAACGTAGAGTTCCGGCGCGAGAATGGCATGGTAACCATGAAACTACGGCGCCCATACACCACCGCGTCCATCTGGTCGTCGGGCCGCGTGACGTGCACGGGCGCCACCAGCGAGGACCAGGCCAAGGTGGCGGCGCGGCGATACGCGCGCGCACTGCAGAAACTGGGCTTCCAAGTGCGCTTCCGGAATTTCCGTGTAGTCAATGTATTAGGCACCTGTCGGATGCCCTTTGGTATAAGGATCATATCTTTTTCCAAGAAATATAAAGAAGCAGAGTAAGTATTTTTTTTAAACCATATTTATACCTACATAACTTTACTACTCAATCTCATTATACTGCTTGAATTAACCTAAAAGATAAAATTCTAACATTTTATCTTGTAGGTTCATTCAGATTCAAATGAAATAAATCCTTTGTTTACATTTATGGTGTTGATCAAGTCATGTTTGGCTAAGACTCCTTGCGCCTAAATAATGACAATTTTCTGGAGTTTATAAATAAACATCTCTTATTGGGCACATACCAATTTTACCCATTCATGACACTCAAGGAGATTGTAATTGTCTTGTAAAGAAATGCTAAAAATCTAAATTGCAACTTTTTTTATTGGTTTTGCACATTTTCAATTTTAAATTGGAGAAAGTGTAATTTTATCTTATCATCCAATGCAAACTGTAGAGTCACAGTTCAGATGAAATTGTTTTATTTTTGTGATAAACTCGCAGATCCCGGCTTGGTTGAGCTCACAAATATTTAGTTGATAATTTATAGAACATTTTGCACTTATACTTATAGAACATTAACAATGTAATAAAAAACAAAAGTACTGTACAATTAAAAAATAAAATAGACTTCCTTTCCTTCTGGTGCTTTTGGGTATAATAGCCAGACTACTAATCCTGTCGTAGTCAGAATACTATGGTTTATGGGTATGTTGAGATAAATTAAGTCTTGACAGTTCATTCCAGATCTTTGTAACTGGCGGTGAGATGTGCTTTAGCTGTTAATGATTGACCCTACAATTAGTCCTGTTTGACTGTAGGATTTTTTGGTATTCTTCAGAAAGCATAAGAAGAATTGAAGCAACAAAAGACTTGACTTTCGAAGAACTTATTGCAGTGTGTGTATAAAAAAAAAGTGTTCAAATAAATATGTACTAAGCTTATCCGTAGTGAGAGGTTTATCTGGATATAGACACCTATTAGACTTGTAAGTTGATCAAAGAAGTAATGGAGTAGTTCAAAATCTTAATTTTCCTTTCTTTCAGTTATGAACCAGAGCTTCACCCAGGAGTCACTTATAAGTTATACAACCCTAAGGCCACACTCAAGATTTTCTCCACAGGAGGTGTGACTATCACAGGTACACACATTTTACTTTCCAACTACCTATACCAATTTCTTTATAGGAAATAACAAATGTTATTGATAAGCTGGCTCACACATGCTGGCACATACATGCCATAATTCAACCATTCAATTAAAATGTCTGTTATAATTAAATCAGTTAAAATAAATATCTAATAAACTAAACAGGCTACCACAAAAACATGTAAGTTTTGATTTTATCCTGTTTAGTTCAGTAATAATAATAATAGTAATACGGGCTGGTGTCCGCAACTCCGCGTCAATGCGCCTATTTTGGGTATGGGTGGGATAATCGATTATTCGATTCACCCCAGCTCCTCAAGGAAGGCCAGCAACGCCTTGATGTCACTGACCATCTCACGAATAAGAATAAGTTCAGTAACAGGATATTGAACTTATACAATTCATTTTTACTCAAGTGATTATGTTAGGTTAGCCCAAAACTATTTGAAGGAAATCCTTAATTCGACGGAGAAAGGCTTTCAGTCTCTCAAGGTGCAGAAAGGGATTAAGATCTTTCTAAAGACGATTGCGTGCGACAGACTGGGGAGCTGGGATTTACCCAGCTAGCCATTTAACCAAGAAGTCTAAAATTTGGGTTGAATATCCATTTCTTAATAAAAGATATAACCAAGTGGAGGTCAGAAAGCAAATTGTTTTATTCCTTTTTCATTACAAAAATATTACACTTGACAACTAATGAAAACGATCAACAAGGTTCAAACATAATACATGATGATTGGTAAATGCAATAATAAATTCAACAGTAGATAAAATCAATTTAAGAAAAATGTCTACTTCTAACAGCAATCACTTGGTCATTCATTAGGAATTCCTATATCTGGCCATAATTCAGGCCATGGAATCACAATCGGCGGATCCTGTGATAATTCAGAGTCCGTATAATTGGCTGGCTGACTGTCAATGAAAGGTGACCCATTAGCAGATGTGTCCGACGGTCTGGCCAGTATTTGGTCTTGTCGCCGATGCAGCTCTCCATCTTCCGTCCTCACCATATAAGTGGCCGGCCCCTCCACCACCTCCACGGTGGCCCGACACCACCTGTTCCCGGGCCCGTACATGCGTATGAGCACGGCCTGCAGTAGCGTAAAAGTCCGCGCGGGCCTCCAGTTGCTGCTCGGCGCCGAGTCGGAGTGTAAGCTCGACACTGCAGTCCTGTATCTTCGCCCATTCAGTAACTCAGCAGGTGTCTTGTTAGTAGAGCTATTGGGCACAGTCCGTAAATAGTATAGAACTTTGCTAAGTTTCTCCTGCCATTGCATGTCCAAGTTCTCTAAGTTTCATTATTTTATTCTTAAATGTTTGAATCGAGCGTTCAATCTACCCGTTAGTCTCTGGGTTGTAGGGCGGTGAATACAAATGTTTAATTCTATTCTTTTTAAGAAGATTATTAAATTCATCCGAGGTGAACGCACGTCCATTATCGGACCCGCAGCACGTCGGGCAGCCCTTGTGATTTTTTTTCTCATAACAGCTATCATCGTTACCAGTGTTCATCGCTGATATGATTTCAGCCTCAAACCATTTGCTGTAGCTGTCTACTAGGACTAAAAAAGTTTTCCCTTTAAGGGCCCCGCCAAATCCACATGCACACGGCTCCACGGCTTCTCTGGAACAATCCAAGTCTGCGGGTCCTTTGGTGGGTTATTTCTCACTAGCTGACATTGCTGACACGCGGCTACCACCCTCAATCTGCCGATCCATGTCGACCCACCACACGTAGCCTCTTGCATACGCTTTTGTCTGGACAATGCCCGCATGAGGGGCATGTAACAACCTTAACACTGTCCTGTAAGGACAAAGGTATTATGACTGTTGCTCTGCAATAAACAACCTTTATTATATGAAAGAGCCTCTCTCCGCCAATAACCTTGTAGGTTCGGGTCTATGTTCCTTCGTGGCCATTCGTGCTAAACGTGAAACATTACTTTATGCAATATCACATCTTTGTTGGTCTCCGCGACTATCTTAGCAGCGTCCAGCTCCCAGCCGCTAGGCTGCTCTTCCAGCAGAAGCACGTAGCGCAACAGACTCCTGCAGACTCGACGTGTCCGGAGCGGTTCACCTGCTTAACACGTCCGCGTTGCCGATTAATTTACCAGGCCTGTACTGTATACTGTAATTATAACTGGAAAGTTTCAATGACCAGCGCAACATCCTAGGTGATATCTGGTCTGGAATTGGTTTTGCGGGATTGAATAAACCGACCAACAACTTATGATCTGTCACAATACAAAATTTACGACCCGTCAAGATTTCGTGACACTTTGTCAATTCAAATTTAATAGCCAGGGCCTCCTTATCAATCTGCCCATATCGTCTCTCGTGCGCCTGTAGTGTCCGTGAGGCCATGGCCATCATCACCGGCCGCTCCAACCCGTCGCTCCGAGACTATTCCAATAAATAACAAACGAGAAGTAGTTCTTTCTGCAAGTCATATCCCACCAACGGTCGACCTGATGACAGTAATCGCTTCGCCTCCACAAATACTTTGTTCTGTATTTATCCCATGATTGGACGAATTTAATAGTGAATGTCTGGATGCGCTCGCTAAGTCGGCATGTGATTGGCTGTCCCGTACCCACGAGCTGCTGCACATATTCGCGACAACGTGACAAGCGCGCCATCTTTTAAAAGTTTGGTGTGCGAGCGGAGCCGACCAGTCTGTCGTCCGCCATTGACCCATGAACTATCTAATTTTCGACTCCGTGAGTGAAAATTGGTAAAACAAGGACAAATTGTGCATTACCGTGTGGTGTCACTCGTGCCAATCTCCGTGGTCAACGGTACACTCAAAAGACCGTTCAGATCTAGTGGGAGCCAGCCGCAGCAGGAGAAAAGGTGAGTCGTATTCAGCCATCTCTCTGTTGAATTTGTTCCTGGATTGGGAAGGACGGAGAACTCCGTTCGTACAGAACTACCTATATTTATTTCTACAACCAGCGTAATCTTACAGTCCACTCCTCTATTCCACATTCTGGCCATTCGAGCCCTATTTCTAAATTTCATTTTGCTAAAACCACGCTTCCAAAATGGCGGAAGTTTTAGAAATTAAACGTAAAATCTTATTAGTTAGAAAGGAATATTTATTTACGAAGATACAAAAGCTTTATGACTATTCCAAAAAGTTGGGAAATGATCCAGATAAATTGCAATTGTTTACGGTATCATTGTCGGAAATGGAAAGTGTTCGTACGAAATTTGAATCCGCCATATTTGATTTGTACGAAATAGAAGTGCAAATAAAACCTACTGCAAAAATGTCAATAAGTGAACTTGAAGCATTTGACGAAATGTATAATGCATGTCAGTTAATCGCTCGTAAATATTCGAAATTAGAATCCGAATACTGTACTGAGTTAGGTAAAAAGGATTTAGTAGTACCCGCGTTACCAAAGATAACATTATTTCAATTTGATGGAGAAGTTGAAAACTGGATAACTTTTTATGACACGTTCTCATCATTAGTTCATAATAGAAATTTCTCAGATATCGATAAATTCCATTATTTACTCTCATGCGTTAAGAGGGTTCATGCGTTAGAGCCATGCTGGAGTCAAAATTGATGATTTCCGACGGACAATAAAACCATAATGTGTTTAATTTATAGATGAGATATTGACGTCATATTATTGGGAATTTTATAATCTAGTGCATGGCTGAAAAACATTTTCAATTTTTTGTTTAGTTTTCTCATCAGAACCGTTTTTATGCAAGCCTTTTTTAAAACTAGCGATCGACGGTCTAAGCAGATGCTAGATATTAGTAAAACCATATATGACAAACTTATTACAACATTACTTTATAAAAAATAAGAACATTTTTTAGTGCATGGCTGAAAAAAAAACACGATTACTGTAAGTTTTCATTCAAGAAAAGTATATTCAAAAGTGTCAATTGTAGCCATTTTTCGAGATATTAAACGTGTTAGTTTAGGATGAAATCTGAAATATTTATATTTTCTTTTAGACCTAGTAAATTAAGACATTTATGTTCTAAAACATGGTTCAAATATTTTTTTAATAACTTATATGTTTATTTTACTATGAATTATTTAGTATTGCTATATAATCGGCGCGGATTCACGCCACCGCTCATTGCCGGCTGAGGCCTTTCAGAGGCAGGACGTGTGTCGCTCCCATCGCTGCGTGTCGCGTAAAATATTATCGTACTTTCGCGAGTTTTTAGCGCGACTGGGACATATTGATACTTTTTATTATAATATATTTTTATTATATTACAGAACTTTGGTGAGTACATATTTTAATGTAATGGTATTCAATTAACTTAAGAAGATTAAATTAGACTTCTTTATGTATGTTTCGATTTTACTTTTTTTTAGATATAGCTAACAAAAGGCGCTATACGGGAATAAAACGAAAAAAATATGAAAATTTAGCCAAGGCTAATGAAGCTAAAAGGTAAGTTACCGAGGAGCCACTTTTTAACTATGTAACAGGTTATAGCCAATTCATATTTTTCTTACACGGAGATAGAATTCGTAATAATTTGCGTTTATTCTGTCTTATAATGTCATAAACTGAATTGACCATTCTGGGGTTGTCAGTTTTGGATAGTTGAGAATATACCACTGAAACGAGGTGGGTTCTCTACTTATAAAAAAAATATCTATATTAGGTGTAATTAGTAAACCATAAGAAACAATATTATACTTACTACTTTCTGAAGTCAATATAATTTTTTCAAATTACTTTTTGTCTGGGTATTTTTATGAAACACAGTAGTAATAAGATAAAATTAATATCCGATTCGTTGTTATAGGCAGAAAAGAGAAGTTCAAATATTTCAAAATGCTGTTGTAAGTTTTATTTTTTTTTACTTCTTTATATGTTATGGCAATTTTTGAGATTTTATATCTAAACAGACACGTGTTTCCTTTATTTTGAATTAGCACCTATTAAACCAAAACTAAATAAGACATTTCTTCGTTATTTATTTATCTCAAGCCGACAATCGATCGCCTGTCGTGGTGCTTCTTATGGTTTGTGTCGCTTCATATTGTACTCTGCATATTATTTTCAGACTCAACAAAAAGAAAAAGTCACTGAAAAAACACTGGAAATTCAGGAAAACTTGCAGGCGTTAGAAACGGTTCCAACTCAAGATCCTGACGCAGGAAATCTTGTAAGAATGACTTGGACATTTGTAAACATATTTTAGCACAAATAAAACATTGTTGTGTCTCAAGCCGACAATCGGCCGCCGGACACGATGCTTACGGTTTGTGTCACTAACCGACACAAACCGACCAACATGTTATTTTCAGACTCAACAAAAAGAAAAACTCAGTGAAATAACACTGAAAATTCAGGAAAACTCGCAAGCATTAGAAACGGCTTCATCTCAAGATCCTGACGCAGGGAATCTTGTAAGAATTACTTGGTCGTTATATACATATTTTAGCACAAATAAAACATTGTTGTGTCTCAAGCCGACAATCGACCGCCGGACACGATGCTTACGGTTTGTGTCACTATGTTATACCTACATGTTATTTTCAGACTCAACAAAAAGAAAAACTCAGTGAAATAACACTGAAAATTCAGGAAAACTCGAAAGCATTAGAAACGGCTTCATTCCACTATACATAGAGTACTCACGGAGGATTTATGTCTGGTCAATAAAAGTGCAGTGTGGGTGCCTTACACTCTGAACACGGATCAGAAGGAGTTTCGTTATGAAACTGCGCGTAGCCATTTATCGTGGTATCGCCGTAAGAAAAATATACTTAATAGATTCATATGCCTTGATGAAACTTGGGTCGAATTTTATACTCCTCGTCAAAGACATCAGTCACGATGTTGGGTGGAACCGGGCACTTCAGCTGGGTTGCCAGGACCAACCTTCTAGCGAAAACACCATTGAAACTTCTAGTGAAACCACAATTCGGGTTATTAACGATCTGCATGTCAAGATCGATGTTTTTACGTGCTATTTGAGTGAATTCGCAAAAATACTGTTGTTTATTTTATATTACAGTGTAGATTAGGCTAAGCTAAGATTATTATTAGATGTTATTATAAGTTTTACTAGTTTTATATATTTTTAATTATTTTTTTTTTCTTTTCATAGTTTTTATATTGTAAAAAAATAATTTTAAGACCGCGCTATCGCATTAGGGATACCTGTAATGATAGTTGTAAGGGAGATTTAACTAAATAAATAAATAAATAAATAAAATAAATAAAACATTTACCACGTGCAGAGCTACATGAACGAAAAATACTACTAATAGTACCTATGGATGTCAGAGGCATTGCTTTTTGGAGAACTTATGATGAAAATACAACTATGACTGGAGAGCGATATAAGTCATTTTTAGAAGAAAATATTCCTATTTGGGCAGACGAACATCATATAACGAGTCCTATAATTTTACATGATAACGCCAGACCGCACAAATCAAAAATAGTTCAGAATTTAATTGAAGAAAAGGATGGATTGAAATTATTCAGCCGCCATATTCCCCGGATATGAATCCTTGTGATTTCAATTGTTTTGGCCATGTGAAGAGGAAATTGTCGGGTACTCGATACAATAGCAAAAAGGATTTAGATATTAAACTAAAGAGCATTATTGATGAATTAAATGAAAGTGGTACTTTAAATGGTGTTCAAGATTTGCCAGCAGTCTGGGAGCGAGTGATTAATAGTGGTGGAGATTATTGATTAGTGTCACAAGGTTATATAATATAGTAGTCAGTTTTTGTAAAACAATAATAATAAAAAAATATGACACTGGAAGTGGGATGACCTAATATAATATTAATCGTTGTAGGACTTTACATTTGTACTACATTTCTAACTTTTCACCCCTGATTAGTATATGTATATATACTTTACTAGCGACCCGCCCCGGCTTCGCACGGGTGCAATGGAGAAACTGATAATTTTAGAGCCACTATTTCTCGTAAAAAGTATAGGATAAAAAATGGTTATTGTGGGTTATCCCTAAGAGATAGACATATACAATCGCGGACTTTTTTGTAGACCCTTTTAAGGTGTACAATACTGTAGTACATTATTTTGATCTATCTCGACGGGTTCAGCCAGCGTTTACAATGTAAGCGCAAAAAAATGTGTTTAATTACGACATCACATTAGAAACCTCTAAAATTATCAGTGTTTCTCTACTATATTATGCATGTATTATAGATATAAACCTTCCTCTTGAATCACTCTATCTATTAAAAAAAACCGCATCAAAATCCGTTACGTAGTTTTATAGATCTAAGCATATATAGGGACAGACAGACAGGGAAGCGACTTTGTTTTATACTATGTAGTGATTTCTCTACTATATTATGCATGTATTATAGATATAAACCTTCCTCTTGAATCACTCTATCTATTAAAAAAAACCGCATCAAAATCCGTTACGTAGTTTTATAAATCTAAGCATATATAGGGACAGACAGACAAGGAAGCGACTTTGTTTTATACTATGTAGTGATAAAGTATCCAAAACTGCCTATTTATTTCACAAGGTTGTAATAAAAATAAGAATAGTAAATAAAAATCAACTAACGGTTAAATAAGTATCATTATACATAACTCAACGGATCAACATGGGTTAGTTTGACTATAATGACAGAGAGCACACCAACTCTACGCACACAGACACGCGCGCATCTATGTGAGTGCAAAGAGCAATGCAATTACCTAAACTTGGTGCCGCGGATTTGGCGTTAACGCTCTTAAAGGTCCAGCTTTAAATATCGTTAAAAATCTACCTATTACTGCCGCTAATTACTCATTAGTTTGGCAAAGTTTAGTGGATAAATATCACGACCACAGAACACTAGCATGTAGGTATTTCGATAAAATGTTCAACTTTTTACCGTTAACTGAAGATACTACGTCGAACTTAACTTCATTTATAGAAACCTTTGATCATTCACTTAAAGCGATTCAAGCATTGAAAATTAATAACTTAGATGATTTTTTATTATGTCATTTGGCATTACAACGACTCGATCCTCATACTCGAAAGTTATTCGAAGAATGTCGTGATCAAAAGTCGATACCTACGTTTGCGGAACTAATATCTTTTGTCAACAAACAAATTAAAGTTCTAGAACACACTTTTACAGACAGCTCTTCGAATAATACGTCGAAACAAAAGACACAAAATAAAAACCAACTTAAATCTTCGTCTAAGTCAGTTCTTAATACGGCACAAGCTCCGCAAAATAATAACAACCGTAATAATAATAAATCAAATTTGACTTGTGTGATTTGTAAACAAAATCATATGATATATCGATGTGATCAATTTCGTAAATTGTCCGTCGATGAAAGAATGAGCCGTGTTCATTCGCTAAAACTTTGTCATAATTGTCTTAAATCTGATCATCAATCTAATGCTTGTAAAAGTACAATGACTTGCGGGGTATGCGCATCATCGCATCATTATTTATTACATAAAGATAACGCGAAGAAGGAAAGCGCGGGAATATCGTCCGTGGCGAGCTCCCTGTCAGCGCAGCCGTCTCTGTCGCACACGCAGCAAGCGCTAGTGTCGTCTCACTTCGTAAGTGACACAACACACGCACCCGTACAGCAAGCATTGATTAGTAATAACTGCGATTATGGAGTAGTTTTAGGCACTGCACTTACGCACGTTATTGACTGTGTTGGTCAATATCAAGACTGCCGTGCAGTCATCGATTCTGGCGCTCAGAGTTCTTTTATAACTACTGAATGTGCTCAGAAACTAGGATTACAACGTAAAAAATGTCCTTTTACCATTCACGGTATAGGTGGGGGCATAGTTAAAAGTCAAGGCATGGTTACTTGTACATTAAAACCAAGACATGCTAAGGGTCCAACATTTAGTGTTAATTTAGTAGTTATTTCGAGGGTGTCCGCTGATATGCCTAATATCTCTTTCACAGATAATGTCATTAACGAATATAACACTTACAAGTTAGCGGATCCATTGTTTTTTAAGCGTTCGCGAATAGATATTTTGTTAGGTAACGACATAGTGCCAGATATCATTAGAGATAAACCATTAATGATTAAGAATGGTATTCCGAGTGTTATTAAAACCGTTTTTGGTTATGTTATTAGCGGAAAATTATATCCACTTAGTAATAATAGTTCGCAGAATCTTAGTTTATCAGTTTCATATGACGAAGAACAGTCGATTGAGAAAACTTTACGCAGTTTTTGGGAAATTGAGGAAGTGCCGTGCACACCTTCAATAAATCCAATGGATCAGTTAGCCGAGGAGATATTCTCTAATGAACATACTCGAGAGTCGAACGGACAATACGTAGTTCCGCTGCCTTTTGCACTCGAACGCTCGCCGCTAGGTGCTACGCGCGCTGTGGCTGAGCGCCGGTTATTGTACACGGAACGCAAGCTCGCGCGTACTAATGATTTAAAAAATAAGTACAAGGAATTTATGCGGGAATATGAAGACCTCGATCATATGGAACTATATCAGGGTGACAAGCCTAGTAAATACATTATTCCACATCACAGTATTTTGCGACCTACTAGTACCTCCACTCCGTTACGTGTAGTGTTCGACGCGTCAGCGAAGAGTAGCAATAACGTATCTTTAAATGATATTCTATTAGTCGGCCCTAAGCTGTATCCGGATATTGCGGCAATCATTTTGAAATTTCGACTATTTGAATATTGCCTAGTAGGTGATGTTTGTAAAATGTATCGTGCTATCTCCTTACGAAAAGAAGATCGATTATATCAACACATTTTATATCGGGAATCGCCTAACGATCCAATAAAATTGTACGAATTAAAAACCGTGACGTACGGACTTAGTTGTTCACCGTTCTTAGCAATTCGGACGCTACTTCAGTTAGCTAACGATGAAGGAAAACGTTTTCCATTCGCTGCTCAGGTCCTCCGTGAGGGAATTTACATGGATGATGTCCTATATTCATGTAATACTTTTGAGCAAGCTTGCTTAGTACAGGACCAATTAATTGGTATTTTTGAAAGTACCAACTTTACCTTAAAAAAGTGGATGAGTAACAGTGAGAAGTTACTAAAGCGCGTCCCCTCCGAAAATAGGGAAAATTCAGTAACATTCGTTAAAGATGAAAACGATAGTTCTATTAAAGTTTTAGGGCTTCAATGGATTCCAAAATCCGATAATTTTCTTTTTTCGGTTAATTTAACTGACAACGAGTCAACCAAACGATCAGTACTAAAATTGCTAGCGTCGATTTACGACCCCGTGGGTTTTATCGCACCTTGCACTTTTGTCGCGAAGCAGATCATGCAAGAACTGTGGAAGCTAGGCATTGGTTGGGACGAAAAGTTGCCAGATAATATAAAAAAATCGTGGCAAAATTTTATTTTGGAACTTCCTCTGTTAAAGGAGTTACGTATCGAACGTCACATGCTATTACCAAGGGAGACGGAATGCGACTTGGTTGGATTTTGTGATGCTTCGTTGCGTGGCTATGCAGCATGCGTGTATGTTATTAGTCGCGATCAAAAGGGTAACGTAAAGGTTCGTCTAGTGACCGCGAAATCTAAAGTTGCACCAATAAAACCCGTCACGATTCCTCGGTTGGAGTTAATGGGTGCTGTTTTGTTGAGCAAATTAATAAAGTTCGTAGTTGACACATTTAGTCGAGTTAAAATTAACAGAATAACAGCAGCGTCAGACTCGACAGTCGTACTGTCGTGGCTTCAAACGGAACCTTATAAACTAAAGACCTTTGTCAGTCATCGGGTTACGAAAATTATTGAAGTTTTACCTCCTCATTTTTGGCGGCATGTGAGTAGCGAACATAATTTAGCCGATATTTGTTCTCGCGGAGCGTCTCCGGAACAACTTGTCAGTTGTAATCAACGTTGGTTACAGGGCACGAATTGGATGTATCAAAATTATATCGATTGGCCCCTGACGGTGTTTGTTAACGAGAGTAATAATAAAGTACCGGAATTAAAACCGTCTGTTAATTTCTTGGTCGAAAATAAAAATAATGATAATTTCAATGAATCTAAAGCAGAATTTTGTGAAAGAATTTGTCAAAAGTTTTCATCATTTTCCAAATTGCAAAGATCGTTTGCTTGGATTTTAAGATTTAGACGAAAAAGGGGTGATATGAACACTTCTTACAAATCGGGAGTATTATCAATCTTCGAATTAAACGAAGCTCGCGATAAGTTGATAAAATTAGTTCAAAATGCTTATTTTGAAGCGGAATTAAAAATGATTAAAGATAAGAAATACGTTTCTTCCTTACGAAAATTATCCCCATTTATTGATTCCGACGGCTTCCTCAGGGTAGGGGGTCGCATCGGTCATTCCGAACTCCCGTATAATTCTAAACATCCGCGTCTTCTTCCGAAACATAGTTTATTTACTAAACTATTGATCAATTATTTTCATAAAAAATATTTACATGTAGGACCGCGAACCTTACAAAGTATAATTAATGAAAATTTTTGGATATTGTCTGCTCGTAGCGTCATTAGATCGGTTTTATCTAAGTGTAAAACGTGTTTTAAATGTAAACCGTCTTTACTGCAACCCGAAATGGCACCGTTGCCACCAACTCGGTTGATACCTAATAAGGTATTTTCTAACGTCGGAGTTGACCTCGGAGGTCCATTCCTTATTAAAGAAAGCTTACGTCGTAATGCCAAAGTGACAAAGGCGTATTTAGCACTGTTTGTCTGCTTTTCAACAAAAGCAGTACATCTGGAGGTGTTATCTTCTCTCTCCGCCGACTGTTTCCTTGCGTGCCTAGACAGATTCATAGCTCGTAGAGGTCTATGCGCTGTTCTCTATTCTGACTGTGGCACTAATTTTATTGGTGCAAGCAAACATCTGTCTGAAATCCAGAGGTTCCTGCGTGAGAGTAAAGATGACATTTCGGATGGCTGCTCTAAAAGACAGGTTGATTGGAAATTTAATGTCCCCAGTGCTCCACATATGGGTGGCCTCTGGGAAGCGGGCATAAAGTCAGCAAAGTATCATTTAGTGCGAAGTGTAGGAGAAAAGTCCTTAACGTTTGAGGAACTTTCCACGATATTTTGCAAGGCAGAAGCCATTTTAAATTCGCGTCCCTTGTGTCCACTACCTGCTAGCGATAATCCCAACGAATTCAATGTTTTAACCGCCGGACACTTTCTCATTGGTCGAAGCTTAACCTCTATACCCGAGTATAACGTTCAAGACGTAAACATTAACAGATTGTCACGTTGGCAATATATTCAGAGGTGTTCCCAACTTTTCTGGAAACGTTGGAGTCACGAATATTTAAATACTCTTCAGCAGAGAGCTAAATGGTTTACGTCTTCCTCTAATCCAAAAGTCGGAGATCTAGTAATAATAAAAACTGAAAATGTTCCTTCCTGTAAATGGCCTCTCGGCAAAATAGAAAAATTACATCCAGGTCCCGACGGAATAGTCCGGTGTGTGACGCTGCGCACCGAAAAAAGTACCGTACAAAGACCAACCAATAAACTCTGCCTATTACCTTATACCAACTAGAGTCAAACAAAACGTTTTTGTTAGATATAGGTACTTAGATTAGTGTTTATTTCAGAGCTTTTTTTAATGATATAGGTATTAAGGTAATCTTAGTTTTCTAGAAACCATCACTATGGTTTCGGTAGGGGGTATGTTCTGTATTTATCCCATGATTGGACGAATTTAATAGTGAATGTCTGGATGCGCTCGCTAAGTCGGCATGTGATTGGCTGTCCCGTACCCACGAGCTGCTGCACATATTCGCGACAACGTGACAAGCGCGCCATCTTTTAAAAGTTTGGTGTGCGAGCGGAGCCGACCAGTCTGTCGTCCGCCATTGACCCATGAACTATCTAATTTTCGACTCCGTGAGTGAAAATTGGTAAAACAAGGACAAATTGTGCATTACCGTGTGGTGTCACTCGTGCCAATCTCCGTGGTCAACGGTACACTCAAAAGACCGTTCAGATCTAGTGGGAGCCAGCCGCAGCAGGAGAAAAGGTGAGTCGTATTCAGCCATCTCTCTGTTGAATTTGTTCCTGGATTGGGAAGGACGGAGAACTCCGTTCGTACAGAACTACCTATATTTATTTCTACAACCAGCGTAATCTTACAGTCCACTCCTCTATTCCACATACTTCCTGTTCCTTCTCACCCCAGTTCCAAGATCTTTTTGATTCTAAAAATCGATAGAGTGGTTCTAAAACAGTGCTTTTGTTAGGCAAGAATTTTTCATAAAAATTATATAACCCCAGAAAGGCACGCAAGGTCTCTCTGTTGGTTAGGGCCGATTTTTCCTGAATCTCTTTCACTTACGCAGGTGCTGAGTGAAGTCTCTCTGCATTAATCATGTGCCCTAGGATTGTGATGCTGTTCGTAGCGAACACGCATTTCTTTACGTTGACGAGTAGTCCTCTGCAGTAGTATCTGTTGCAGTTTGCTCAGTACTTCTCGTAAGTCTCCGGTTGTGTTCTTCAATCGTGGCTCCAGTGACAGTGATATCTTCTAATATAAACGCCACTCCGTCCATACCCGCTGAGGCCGTCGACATCAGACGCTAAAAAATCGCTGGCACCGCGCTGACACCGAATGGCAGACGATTCACTTTCATTAGATCGATAGGGAGTGTTCAGCGTGTGCAGAATACCTGCGTCGTCGTCCACCTTGTGTGTGTGTGTGTATGTATGTGTACGCGTGTTCTAAATATTCTGCCGCCACTAAGTCTCACAAACGTTCCCACAGACGTCGGCAGCGGATAGATGTCTGTATCTATAGCGGTGTTCACCGTGACACGCATTCGTACTGTCTTCTGGCATCACCGGCGTCACCGGTGTTCCCCACTTAGAATAACGGACAGGTGTCAGTACACCCGCCTCCACCATCTCGTTCAACTGTCTAATGACTTTTCTTAGGAGGGTAGGGCAGCGCGCGCGCCTTTAAGAAACGGGGCGTAGCATCCGGCCGCAGGTGAAGTGACACTTCAGGACATTTGTACTCGCCGAGTCCTTCTCTAAATAGTTCAGGAAAATATTTTTTGATAATGTTCTATATCCTCTTCAGCCCAGCACAATCCTGATCCTTGAAGGCCTAGTGTATGCCATTAACCAGTTCCTGCCCAGCAGATTTGGTTCGTTCCCCGACACCATTCCAGTTCACATTGCGCTTCCTTATAACCTAGCACAACACGCGCGTCTGCTAGTTCTAATACTTTCAAAGTGTCTTTATTCCATGTCACGAGCTTTAGATTGGTAGCTCGTAGGGGTGGGGGTGTCAACCACAGCATCAGGTATGTCTCTTCCGACATAATTGTACGCGATGCACTCGAGTTCACTTCCATAGATAAATAAATGAACGCTGTCTATAATAACGTCTGTGGTAATAGGTTGTGAGTAATTACACTGGTCAACAAAAAACAACTTTTGTAAGTCCATGAAATAAGTTGAACTGTTTTTAAGAGAGCATTAAAAAACATTCACACTGATACTAATTTTACGTCTTGGTTAGCTCGGGTTTTTTGTGGATATCAATAAAAAGACTTACCACTCAGTTAAAAATGTATTTACATGAATAAATTTTAATAATTTTAAACGTGTACAGTTGAACTACTTTTTTTTTATAATTGACATTTACAGCTTCTCTTCTTAACGTCCAACAATAATCTGCTAGCATAGGAGGACTCCACTTTCCTTGATATCGCCGTTTCATGCCCGCTATTTACTGGTGAAAACGCTCACCATGCTCATCGCTAACATCTCCCATATTTCGAGGTAAAAAATCTAAATGTTAGTCCAATATATGTATTTTGTGAGACATTTTACAGCCAATAGCGTACAAGGCTTCAATTTACAAGTCTTTTATTCAATTTCAATCAGTAAAAACTTGTACCATAGATTTCCAAGCCTTACTCTAATTTTTATTTAATTTACTATTAAATGTATTGTCCTTAATCAACTTCCGTATTTGAGGGTCTATAAAAATCCCTTCCTTTAATTTTGCATCTAAAATTTTTGGGAACGGTAAGATATTTTGCAAAGTTTTTCATTATACAAGGTAACTTGAAGAACGAAATACTGATCTGTGGGGTCATCGTTTTCCGTATCATCGTCAGTTCCTTCGCCCAAAGGCGCTGTACGAATTGGATGGTGTTCGTCATGTGGTTGAGGTCTTAGAACTGACGTTGTTTCTATGTAATGATATTTTCTTTTTTTACGAGTACTGATCCCTGCAGTTTTATTCACGCAAAAATAACAATCTTGAAGAGGATCTTTTTGTTCTTTCCACCGCATTGGTGTTGCAAAAGAAAAACTTGATCGACGGCCAGACAGCCAAGCAAAAAAATTACTTAAACAACTACGAGGCATTATGTTGATGAAATACTTAGAATACAAAAACGATATAAATGAAAAAAAAAATACAAAATCAATCAAAACAGGTATAAAATTCACTTAATACTTACTATATTACTATTCACACCATTTGTTAGCTACAAATGTACCTAACAATATACACGTTCAATTTTTGATTGAAACTCTGTTAGTTTGTTTTTGTATTGGGTGTGTGCAAAAGTTCTACCCGTTTCGCGAATCCCGAATACTGAGTTTAAAAAATATATAGTCCACATTAATAAATAATGTAATATTTCGCAATAGTATTCTAGATGACGCAAGCTCTCAGTAGCTCGTGGGTACATAATTTTGAACAAGTACAAATAGTACAGTTTCGACGTGTACTCCATGAGCGTATTATCTCAAAAATTCGAGCTAAGCCAACTGCGAAACGTATATGGTTGTTGGGCAGTTGCTGCGTACTTGTTGATATTACAACTCATTATCGTTGGGCAAAAACCTTGTTGACCAGTGTTATCCGCGCAGACGTATACCCCCATCATATTCTCAGCTGAAGTGTCCACACTCGTGTTGGCTTCCCTCGTGTAGTCGACCTGGTGTACACGACCTGGCTTCTTGGCGCAGGCCGCCACTATGTGCCCAAACTGTTTGCAGTAAAAGCACTCGTTAACAAACGAGCAGCGCTCGTACAGCCCTTGGTTGCGCGTGAACACCGTCGACACGTCGTTCGAGTTAACATTACCAATGTCCATAGGTTCAGGCTCCGTGACACTGGACGGAGTTTGCTTAGACTCTCTAGCCACATACGCAGGGAACAAATCAGGGAACGTCGCTTGGTAGTCCAGACACATCTGTAACGCGACTTCGTATGTCAAGTCTTTCTTTTTTAATAAGTCGCGTCGCAAGCGATCGTCCCGCTCCCCCAGCACTATTCGGTCTCTCAACTGGCGTTTCAAGTCCATGAAATTGCATTTTGTACCAAGCAGACTTATACCCGCCACAAAGTCTTGCACGCGTTCACCTTGCACTTGTTGACTTTTGCAAATTTTTTCCGCTTGCAAAGTGTCGTTAATCTCAGGTTCATGAGTTATCCAAAACACCAAAAATGTTCACTAAAGGTATCTCTGTAGGACGTTTTGGAACTAAAAGTGATGCAATTAATGCGAAAGTGTCTTTGCCGCACTGAGAAGGTAACAGCGATTGTCCTTTGTCGAGGTTAAGTTCGTCATAAGTGTCATAACCCGCCGCATGAGTGCACAGTAATTGTTTTTTTTATAATCACAACACTGATCAGACTTTGGGTTAAATTGTCTCCGGGAAACACTATATTTTGTAACATTTGCCGTAATTTTCAGCGAAATTCAACTTATTTTCCGCAGTCGCCAATAAAAGATATAACAAAGTCGAGATCAGAAAGCAAACTGTTTTATTCCTTTTTACCCTCATTACCAAAATGTTACACTTGACAACTAATCAACAAGGTTCAAACACAAAGTTAGGAAATAAAAACGGAATGTGCTAGCAGATTCAGATTGCCCGTGACTCACAGTTAACTCAGATAAAGGGTTATTTAAATACAACTGATGGGATGACATTACAACATGTTTAATCAGTTAGGAATTTTACTCTACATCAAGAGTAGGCACTCGTAAATCTTACTCATTATCACAATGATTTTAACTGACTCCCATCCGGTAGACTCTGGATTGACTTCATAATTATTAACCTGTGAAATATCTATTATCAGAATAGTGAATTAAATCGACAGAATTCCCGTATCTCAACTTGGATAAAATTTAATAGGATAAGAGCGCCGGAAAACCATTAATAAACTTTACGATAACAACACATAACAAGCAATGTAATAATATGTTGAAGGACTTGAATTTAAAACACGTGAACATAGACTATATTACACGAAAAAAGAACCTGTGAAATGGTATTGATCCTAATTTTATTTTATTATCTTGTACTGTCATAGTCTCGGGCAAAGGTCTCCCATGCATTTCACTTCTCTTGGTGTTATTATTCTTCTCGTCAATTCTTTGAAGTTCATCCAAGGCCGTCGGTCTTGTGCGGTTTGCTGCGACTTCTAGCTTTGTCAGGGCTCCAGTCTTGTATAATATGTAACGCCCGCAAGCATTACATCCAAAACGTCAATCACGATACAGTTATCATTCGCAACATGTATTTTTCTTCCATACTTTTCCATTAGTCGTTACCTTGTTGTCACCCCTTTTCTAGTATATCATCTTTCACACAGTCCATCCATCGTTTTTTTGGTCTTCCCCTACGTTTGTAGCCATGCACATTCATACTCAAAACTTTCCCCACGACCGACTTTCACACAACTTTTATGTTACCGGTGCCACATTCAGACTTCTTCTTATATACCTACTCATTTCTAATTTATCCATTCGCGTAATACCATGCATCTTTCTTAATATTCTCATCTCAGCTGCATGCTACATTCTGATCTATGCAAGACAGCAGGTCTTACTATTGTTTTATAAATCTTCCCCTTATGTTTAAGGGGAATGCGGAAGTCGCAGATTGTGCTCGTGACCTGTCGCCATTTCATCCATCCAGTGTTAACTCTGTGTTTCACGACC
>OX451393.1:5937157-5958102 GCA_949629135.1 Eremobia ochroleuca
AGGACCCTTCGAGTTTTATCCACGTACCTATTCGAATTTCTCTTGATTCAATATTATGTTATCATTGTATCAGAGGTACTTTTGACATTTGGTAAAGAAAATCTTAAGCACTCAGGCACGGATTAGAAAAAAAAAGTCCGTGCACTTAGGGCTGATTTTTCCAAAGCCAGATAATTTTATACGAGGAATAATTTTGAAGTTTTGACAATTCTATACAAAATCTGTCAGACGTCAATTTTATTCCACGAATAAAAAATATCTGTCTATTGAAAAATCACCCCTAAGTTTTTTTTTACATTAAAAATACCAATTTAATGGTATTTTTTTTTACATTATTAAAATTAATTAAGTAGGTTCTGTGTACTAGCAGGAGTAAACAGAAATAGTTGAAGAAAGGAGGCAAAAAAAAAATTAGATCGTAAAGCACTAATGCTTCGCATTATGAGTCGTGAAAATATCTGTTACGATTTTAATTAAACATTTTGCTCAATAAGAAAGATTGGAATAACTCAAATGTTAATCGGCTTTCTTTACTGATCGTACCTTTCGAGTATGAGCGGGAATTGCTGATTTTATCTAAGGGCCTTATGGGTACCGTACCTACCTACCTACCTAAGAGCATTGTTACCTGTAATTATAGGCAGTACGTGGTCCATATCTGGTACAGTCCTTGGTCGAGACTTCAATATGGGTCGACGTGAAAGCCTCGCAGGTAAAGCTTGCTGCGGTGGTGGGGACACCTTGGGCAGGGATGGTGATAAGACTCGCCCCGCTAGGACCCGCCGCTCAGGGGATGAACTGGGTGACCTAAAGAGTAGGGTGATGGTATAAAGTTAGCACAGAACCCAAAGGGATATGGTAGATTTATTTATGACGAAGAAGAAATGAAGTAGTCATTATTATATCTACCTACACACATAGATATTACGACAACAAGTGTAGCTATAGCTACCTACTCGTTGAAGTCTCGTAAGTGTCCCAAGAGTTCACTACTGTGAAACAAAGCTTATTGTTTCAGTAATTTTCTGGAAATGTTTACCTTTCCGGCTTCTCTTTTATAAAGTTCTTTGTATGTCTTCCCCTACATAAAGGTCAAGTTTTGCAATAAGTATGGAAGGTTTTCAAAACTGCTTGCTAGTTAGGCTTTCGAAAATGCTTGCAGGTCCCTGGGACTTTAGGCGCATGGATAAGTTCCTACTCTGTTGATACTAAAAGGTTCCAAAGTTGCCTGGAGGAGATCGCAGCAAGCGATAAGTCCGCTCATTGTATGTTTTGTAGTGTTAATTGTATTTTTTAGTATATATTTTCTGGTGTACAATAAAGTATCATACTAATACCATAAAGGCGAAAGTGTGTGTGTGTGTGTATGTTTGTTACTTCTTCACGCTCAAACGGCTGGACCAATGTTGGCACACAGATAGTTGCGCAGCTAGTATATAAATAAATGCCGGTTCACAGTCGGTTCACTCACTTCATCACTAAAATGAGAACCTCATAATGTCACCAATATTTTTCAATACCACTTTTTAATATAGGTCACAATTTTCAAAAAATCTTCATTAAAAACGTTGCCGTGTCTATTTATTAATAGGCGCGTTGGGTAGGTACCTACGTAACTACATATTTTTCAGAAGCAGAAAGACCAATGTTTACCTGCTATAGGTACCCACCAAGTATCTGATTTAACATTGACATGTAAAAGTGTTTGTACAAACCTACTTACAGAAAATAAATCATTTATCATTTAACATGCAGATACGGCTGTCTCTATACTACTTACTACATATATTATTTTGTAACCTTAAATATGTCTGACCTGTCGCGTTCAATAACAGGTCGTCTCCGCCGACGTCTGCCCCTTTGATCTTTCTTCTTACTCCGTCCCACTCGCAGGGGAATGACCCCGATATGTCGATAGTAGTCGCACAGAGATTTTGCTAGAGATTTGCCTATTTTCGTATCTGATTAGGTACCTTGTTAAGTTATTAAAATTTGAATAGTGCCTCGAGTGCCGTGTTGGTGTAAGACTTAGACCTACTGTTTGTGGCCCCTATAATAAAAGGTTGAGTATAGCTGGTCTAGACGGTAGGAAACGCCCGGGTGTCACCACTGTGTGGATCGCCCGGAGGACACGATGGAGGTCTGCCCGGCTTGGGCAGAGCACCGCCGCGTCCTCACTGCGGCGATCGGCGGCGGCGATCTCTTGCGTCCGGCCCTTTTCCAGGCCATGGTACGGGGCGAGAGTGCATGGGAAGCCGTCACCTCCTTCTGCGAAACAGTAATGCTTGCGAAGGAGGAGGCGGAACGCGTGAGGGAGAGGCAATCTTAGTAAAAGTCTGACACGCCCTCCCCCTCCGCCCAGAGCGGGAGAAGTTTTTTGAAAATATCCCACAAAAAAATAAAGTATGGCTGCTCTAAGTAAGTCTAAGTAGTGGTCCAAAGCGCTATTACTGAGCATGAGGTTATGGGTTCGATTCCTAGGTCGTGAAAACGGTTATTGGGTTTTGCATCACGAATTTCTCAGTAGCAGGCGTAGCAGCTTGGAGTCTGAATTTCAGACTCCGGGCTGCCACTATACTATACTGTATACGTATGTACGTATAGGTACACCTCTATCTAGTCCTTGGGGGAAAACATAAACATCATATTGAAACAGTTACCTAGCTATAAGGATAACTAAAAGTATTAAAGTAAGATTATATCTATTTACTTAATCAAGATAATATTTAAAAAACTAACATTTAAAATAATAATATGTACAGACGCCAGCACATCAAGCTACCCGAAACTGTCAATTTTTCCCAATCAATCTTGAAACTTATACTTCAGCGATAAAATTGAAAATCTATTAAAGAAATTTGACAGATTGTAGTACTAGCTTGATGTGTCAAAAATTCGTCCGAATCGCTGTCAACAAAAAAAAACAGTAAAAGAATTCAAGTAAATCAACATGCATACTAATTACATCAATGTGATGAGATTGGACTGCCTAGTCTCATTGGTATTATTATCTTTTCCAGATCAGTTCCATTGAACAGGTCGGCACCATAGAAATATAAAAATAAATCCACATAGACCTACCTACTTTTATTAATAAAACAATAAAAAAAGTATTTAAAAGGATACATGCGTCTTCTGTATAATGGATGTAAGGTCCTTTATGGGATAATCGTCGTCCCCCTAAGGAGACCAGGAGGGTGTAGGCATCAATGGAGCCCGTGGGCAGAGCCCTGCGAGCTGTGCCGGCTAGCAAGGAGTCTGCGTTGAAGAAGCACGCTTCAGGCCGCCACGCTTCTATGCGCGTCCCCAAGAACTTCGGAAGCACTGCCTGACGTTCAAACCTGAGTAACAGATTAATTACATACACACATAAATTCACGAGTTCTTTCCATTGGGGTATGCAGAAACTACAGAACACCACCTGCTACGATTCTTACATACTCCTTTTTCCTCGTTTACGTTCATACAACTGGTCATACACGCACGCCGGTTGCGGGTACTGCGCATCTGACTTTTCTGAAGAAACGATAATGATAGTGACCTTATTGGTAATGCCAATAAGGCCAGTAAATGTCGTCCTAGGGCGTCCCCTCCCGGTGTTTCAATTAGGCATTTACAAGGGTAAATGCCTAAATAGTACGTAATAATTAAAAAAAATCCCAAAATAAGACGTGACAGGCTTGGGTAAGTAAGTACGTTACTTACTTTCAGAAGTATGTATCTACCTTTTTTTTTCTGACTAAAACCCACCCGTGGTCCTTCAGTTGCCTGTGCCAAGTGCCACGGTAACTCTCTCTTTCGAACAACCCGCGACCCTGGCAGAGTATGTATCTACCTCAGTTAACTTCAGTTCTGCATACTCGTACCGACACAGTATAAAGAATTACCTAAGATCTTAAGAAACCAGGTAAGTAGGTATATTGCCGTAAAGACACGTGCCTTAAAGCAATACTACTTGCAAATGTCGCCTGAAGTTATTTCAAGGCGTTCTTTATGTATGAATATGACGCACAGTCGGGCAAAAAACACAACAAAAAAAAATCGATGATTCCACGACTGGCAGACTTGTTGTTCACGCGGCTTTTAAAAAATAACATAAATGCTTGTGCAATGTTATTGTACCGCCTTACGTCATCTGGTTTACCTAGAGGATTTGGAAATATGTATGTTAAAACAGAAATATAAGGAGTAGGTATAGAAGTATAGGTATAGAGGTAAAAACCAAAAGGAACCTACAGTTTTATTTCTATTTATCGCTATATCTGCTTATTCACAAAATAGGTAGGTTACCTACGAGTCCTTTTTGAGGGAAGAGGTATAAACGTAGTCAGATGAACCTACCTGTAAACATCGTCGTAAGAGTTGCCTCGAACGAAAACACCCTCATGACTTATGTCTGCGTGAATATCGATGATGAAATCCAACTGCACGGTCTGAAACCCGAGATTTCATAGGTAGGTAAGAGGTACATTAGATGGTACATAGGAAGTAATACATAAATATAGATATATATATATATATATATATATGATTCGCATAAAAGAAAAAAGTTTCAATCGGCAACAAAAAAAAAGTTTTGACAGTTTACTGTAAACTGTTTGGGCCTCTAGCACAGGTTCCAACCAGCTTGCGTAACACACTAACAGAAGCAATGGCTTTTATTTTGACAGTTCAACAACACTCATTGCGTTTTTTACGTTGTTGAGTAGGCAAATTTTTCGAACATATGAAGCAATGTATTAGCAATATCCTTCAAAATGATTCAGGTTGTGATTGATGGTGTGTTACGCAATTAGGGTGCAGTTCTCTGAAACACTTACAGTCACACATCAACGTACGACCTTTGACGTTCTGGGTTCGATGTATGCAAGTATATAATATGTAGGTACCTTCTCAGAAGCGAGTTTCTTGAGGAGATCGTTAACGGCCACTAGAGCGGGATGCGCGTAGCTGGTGGCTCGGTTCCAACTTCTGTTGAGGTCGCCGCCGAGTAAGTCCGACCGCTGGTTGCCGAGGAACACTCCGTCTGGGTTCAGCATCGGTATGACCTAGTAAGGTACTTAAATGTAGTTAAAAATATGTTTAGTATATTGCAAACCTAAATATATTTGTTCAGAATAAGTAGGTAACTGAATCGATTCCAATAATTTGTACACCATGTTATATTTTGTCCCAAAAATATTTAAAAAAGGTTACAAGTTGGACATCGAACGACACTAAGTACATATCCGCAATCATATGCGCACAACACACGTCACGGCCTGTCATAGCGGTACTAGGCGCGGGCGCACAGCGGGCTGGAGGCGCGGGCGCCGCGTGGTGTTAGCATATTTTTGTACGGACATCCAGGTAACATAACAAGCTTATAACTTTGTAATTTTTCATGATACAATTTTCAAATTTTGTACATAGATCTAAGGTCTAAGGTTAGGTATAGGTACTAATTTATGTGTTATCTACCTACTTGGACTGGCAAATATGAATAAATAGCGTAATTAATTGATAAGGTGTGATTTTTTTTACCTCTAACACAATATTGTTTCTCAAAGCCACTGCCTTTTCCGACGACCCCAGCAAGTAATCCAGGAAACCTGCTCAAGTTTAGTAATTATGACGACTTATAAGAAACCTATCTAATGTATTCAGTATAAAATAAACTCTATTTTTATTATAATTTACCTTAAGCTTAGCTCAATTTTTACTTACCAGCCTATCTATTCTGTAAATATCTCACCGTGAAAACAAAGGTGAAGTGAGCGTGAAGTGAGTCGTCAATAGTGTCAATCCCTAGCATCAGCAAGACTCACAGCTCTTTCTTAGCTCACTTCACCTTAGTTATCACGGTGAGATTTTTGCAGAATCGACCGGCTGTACTAGCTCTATTCTATATGTACATATATATTTAGGATAGCCAACAAAAGATATCCACAATACATTACATATAAATAAAGGGCAACATCAGAAGGTCAATTCTCATAATTATAATAAAAACGTTCAAAATCTAGTCCCACTTTCATCTCGGTGGCAAACAAATTTCAAAAAAGTAGGGTCATTAAAGATATTTTTGACATATTGAGACTAACACGGAAGGTATCCCGACGTGTAACCTCCGATTTTTTTGTGGCTGATATATGTTATACTCGATCAAATTTTAAGAGCCACGTATTTTTTTTTTTTTGCCAACGCGCCTTTTTTGTGGGTGAAATAGCCCCCTAAACATTACCACCTTTTGGTGCACGTCGGGATACTTTCCTTGTGAGATCAGACTGTCAACGTTCTTAAAATCTGGAATTGCCGCTCAGGTATCATACATAGATGTACTCCTTCATTTATAGGAGACCACAGCATGCGGTAAAGTTGGCAACTAAGCTAATAAAGTTAAAATATTATTATTTTATCGTTATCTCAGTAAAGTTTGCTCTATTGACGATTGCTTACCTTGACAAACAAATGACGAAGGCGGCTCCCCACCGTGTGTTCTTGCTATGATGAGAACGACCCGTTTTTTTGACTCTGCTGGTTTAATCCTAGTTATCATAGGTTCTTCTTTAACGGCTTCTGTTTTTTCTTTGAAATTGTAGTCTCCAATTGTCACGAGGTCGATGCGACGTTTTTGCTAAAACAATAGCTGAGTTAAGGGTCGATAAAGTTGAGATGAATATGTTTTCATTTGGTTTTCGGCTAAAGAATTAATAATAATAATGATTTCATTTATTTCAGGTTTGTGACCCATATAAAACAAAAATAGATAAAAATACAAATAAAACACACATAAATGATTGCTCGGCTATCCAAATCGAAAATCTCAGAATTACATCAGAAACATTATTGAATTAAATTAAGTAGTCAAATGTCAAATACAAAATCGATCGAAAAAGAAAAAATACGTATCTCATCATTTTTCATGTAGATTATTATAGTAAAGCCGCAACTAAATCGGTGAGGGACACCTCGCGAGGTTTCCTTGTAAGATAATATCTTCAATTGAATCAACTTACAGTAGTCTGAGCAATGGACTGCCTGGTGGCAAAGGCCTGAGCTCTCTTCTCCCACGTGGCCAGGTGCTTCTGTAGTCGAGAGTAAGAATACGATGCTCCCGTAGAGAACTGGTAAACGTCCTCTTCTCTATCGAAAGCAAACGCGATACTCAGGATCTTCCGCTCCTTGTGCACTAATGACCGGTGGTAGAATATCAGTCGTCTAGGAATCCGTTGCCTAAAAGTTTCATATAAGAATGTTTGAAAAGATATATAGTCCCCAAGTAACATATTTGCATGCAACGTTGTGTACGAATAACACCACTGTCTGAATTAGTTAACATAATATGAATCTTTGCATCTAGTTTGCAACTTGTTGGCGCTTGCGAGTTGTTAGAGTATTTCATTATATATAGCCAGTAGATACATGAATTTCTTACATAGCTCAAAGCACCAGATACTTACCATTTCGGCCTCGACGTGGAACGAACCAGCGGAGTCATTTCTCCATCAAATAAAGTTGTTTCTTTTGCCAAATTTACAATATTTAGTATCACTCTCTGGAAAAACACACAATGCTGTTAGTATCGGCACCACAACACTACGAAAATACACTATCTACACTAGAAGTGTCACAGCATCAGCACTAATTCAATATTCACCTGATCCTGCTTAACATTTTCGATGGTGAAATTGAACCAGAACCTGGCCCTCGGTCTGCAGGTGTCCGGTCTGACGTATAGATCGTACTCCAAGTCAGTGATATGGTCCGCACGTCCCAGGTTCCCGCACTCGAAGGCCGCGTCGAAACACAGCTGCCCTCTCTTGGCCTTCCCACTTTGTCCCGGAGGACGAACGATCAATCGATTCAAATTGCCCAAACCTCCCTCTCCATCACTTTCTTCGCTATCTGTAATAGCAAAGTGTTTCCTATAAATGTATTACGCGAATGACATCTTGAATATCTATGTTCCCGCCATCAAATTATTTGCTACGCTAAGCAAACAAAATTGATTTGATTGTACACCTACACGCTTTAGAAATCCCTAAAAGCATTATTAATTCGGAAATATAGCTCAAAATTGTTTTACAACTTCATTGCTTAGCTAACGCCTGCTGTCCCAATGCAACGACTTCAAAATGCCGATTGGATTGAATGAAGCTCATAAGATTTACATACACTAATAGAATTCACCAACCTACATGTGATAACGTTGTTCAATCACAAGAAACATGATTTTGTACCTCGTGAACGCAACTATATTGGTCTATTGCACGTCATACTTCTTTAAAAAAAGTTTTAAACTACATAATCTTTAAAAAAAATCACAGGCAATCCAGTTCCCCCTCCAAAAAATCTATTTTTTAATTACCACATGCTGGACGTCGATATATGGAGGTGTGATCCAGAGCGTCGGTGCACGCAGCCATCGCTACACTGCTAGGGTTCCCAACTAGTCCGCCTTGCTCAACTAACTTTAACAATGTAGGTGAACAGATTGGCTATAAGATTGACGGCAATGCCTAGGCGATAAGTGCACGAATATGTAAGGAAAACAGTTTAGCGAGACACGCCAACCTATATTCAAAGTTTTTTTTCTTCAGTCGATTGAAATTTAAATAGTAACCCGATTCTTTCTTTGATACCTCGCCAGTGTTTTATGTCGAAACTATCGGTAAGTATTTCTTTTGAAAGTTATGGCTTTTAAATGTGCTTTATCTTTCAATACTGTGTTGAAAAGTTCAATAAATAGCTTACTTGTTTACGACTTCCGAAAGTTAACGTATTATATGTATGATTTAGTTGTATTTGGTGCTGGTTGTTGCCAACCCCATGTTTCTTAGGTGCATACAGGCGCTCTTTAGGGAATCGGTAAGTGTGCCACGCAGCTACGCCAATACGACATCCAGTTATAAAATGACCTTGGCTTGGAATAGTACTTATTTTTTTGTTGTTTTATTTCTGTGTCCCAGTTTCTCGTGTGAAGGGGATAGGCAGTAGGCTTGGCATTACACGGTTCCGGTTAACCTATGTTGCCCCACTGCTGGGCAAAGGTCTCCCCCATTTTTTCCACTTTTTCTTTCTTTGGGCACCCTTTGTGTGACGAATCTGGCCTATCTGACCGAATGCATCCTATAGATGTGACCCGCCCAGTCCCACTTCAGCTTCGCAGAGTTATCGTCAACATCGGCGATATCCGTGTTAGAGCGTATTGTGGTATTGCGAATTTGGTCGGTCAGTTTAATTTTTAAGCTGCTACGCTCCATTGCTCTTTGGCAAATCTTAAGTTTGAACTTCTGAGCCTCGGCCAAAAACCAAGTCTGAGCGCCATACGATAGGATAGGCAAGATACACATGTCGACGACCTTAAATTGCGCTTTAAGTGAGATGGGAAGGTCGCCCTTCATGGACCAGTAACTGCTCCAGGCATTTTCGTCTTGGCGGTCGACCTCTTTGTTTTGTCTGTTATGGAAGGAAACTAGCTGGCCCGGGCAGATACATATGTCGACACAGTGTCCGTGTATCCTATCGCCTTTGACCTTATATATGGCAGCATTGAACCTGACTTTAGTCTACAACAACTACAATAAAAACTATACGTACTCAAGCAAAAAATTAATATATCAAAATTAAAAATGTTAACAAAAACTTATTATCTAAATAAAAGCCTCAAAGTAGAAAGGGCGTGACCGCTTACATATTTATGCAATGCTGGGTTCTGTTTACATAGCTGTCACTTGAAGTCACAAGTGATAATCTAGGATCATCGAAGTAAAGTACTCGTAAATGAACAAGTTATTAATAATGACATCAATAAAACCATGGTCAGCAAGACGACCAGTCACCACAAGCAGCACCCGTTCACGAGCATAACGCAAAGATCAGCCATTACCCCCCTCGCCAAATTTGAGGGAAGGAGGCAACCCGACCCCTGATGCTACCGCAAGCAGTGACATTTAAGGGAGCATGACGAACTTGCTGAAACAACTCGAGTACGCACGTCTGCGAGTTTTTTTTAATAAATTTGAGGAGGTATTAAAAAAAGGCGTGCAGGTAAATTGTTTAGGAGAAAGCGGATCACCCTGTTTTACCCCTTTGTCGGTTTTAAATGTTGTGCCTATGGAATCCAACTTAACGTTGGCCCTGCTATTATTATAAATTTTGTAAGTTTCCTCTATATCTTGACTTCGTTAGGCTGAAAATATTGCACTGTGTCTAATGCTGTCAAAAGCCATGTGTAGGTATACGAACGCCAGATATAGAGGTTTTCGAAATTCGGCGTGTTTGTCTAAAGTTTTCAGGTGATCCGTGGTGGAACAACTTGGGCGAAATACGGCTTGTTTCGGTGGTTGATGCGAGTCTTATTTAGCATCTATGCGATTGTGGATGATCTTGATGACTGCCTTATAAAAATGTGAGAGTAAACTAATGGGCCTGTAGTTGTTAATATTGGACTTGTCTCCCTTGTTACGAGAAGAACAATGTTTTAGTACCACATATAGGTTGAGAGTTTACCTGATTGTAAAATTGCATTTAATTACACGGTAAATTACTAATACTTCATTCTAACACCCAACATGATAATCACTGACATAAATCTAGTCCAGCGACATAATGAACTGATAAGTGCAACTTAATGGCACTCATCGGTTACAATGTTGGCACTAACACTCTCTCGAGAGCGCTTTATCGTGTAATGCTGGCACTGGATCCGTCCACTCATGCTCATCGATCGAAGTGAGGACTTTATATGCTTTGTGTGTAAGAATATTATGTAAATTAGTAGTAGCATTTTGTATGTCGGACTATTGTAGACTCATCTTATTTTCCCTGTAATTTTGGAGGATATCACCGTCGACGTCGGTAATTACGTGGAGAAAATATTTAATTAGTTTATTATTTTAATGATTTCTATTATTTTAATATGATATGTGGTTGACATAACAAACTGATTCCCGTCATCCCCTCTACGAATACATAACAGCCCAGACTTAAGAGCCGGAAGAGGTTTCTCCGCTATACACAGCCTATCCAAGACCAACTGCCTAAGGTGGGAAGAGACATCTGTGGGAAAAACAGCACCCGCCACCACCCGACTTCGTTCAGCCTCAGGAGCACCTGCCGCCTGTAGTGGCCGGTACGGAAAACAATCAATCGACTGCAAATCCAAGAAGGCCGCTGCACGCACAATCTAGCGCAATGGGGGATTAGTGACCCAACCGAGACCCAGTGCGAATACGGTGCTCCTGACCAAACCATTCCCCATAGATTGGCATGTCCAAAGTATCCTGCACGTCTGAGGACCTAAAAAACGCCACTGATGCCCCGATTCGCATGGCCACCTACGGGGACCAACTCATTTAATAATTTACCACCGACTGAAACACATGCCTGTATTCTCTATTGAAGGGTCAGGCCGAGGTGTACCTATAGTAATTTCGCCAGTTGTAGTACGTAAAGCTGTAAGTGGCGTAGCGTAAGCGTAGCGCGCGCTACGGCGTAGCACTACGTAGCGTACTCAAATTGTTACGTTGTGTTGTGAATAGGGGTAGTTTTTGATAAATTAGGAATAACCGTTTGTAGCATTTGACGTATTGTACAGTTGGATACATGTTTTAGGGGTACACAATTAAACACGAACTATAATTCACACTCATTCTGTATTTGGGCAGAGCAACATCCTTATCACTAGTTCACAATATAACCAATGTTAAAAATGATTCGCCTCCCTTTTTGTACACATAACCGTCATATTCAAAATCTAATGTCAGTTAATTACTCAAATTGTTAATATAAAAAATCATTCCAACAATATTTCTGTCTTTTATCATTATTTAAAGTTCTCAAGCTCTTAAAAAACACCCTTTACTTTACTGTATACCACTAAAATACATAACAAAAAATAGATCGAACTCTACAAAATATACAGTGGGTGGCCTTATCGCCTTCTGCTAACTCTTACAGGCAACATTGGAATGGACAGTAATATGTACAACTAAAAACAAGAATAAAAATAAATTTTCAAAGTTCTTTATTATATTCCGCATGTATTTTTTCTTAAGTCGCATTCAATATTCCACGCTAGCTGCGTTTACAAGTGTACACATCGCTGAACAAAGCTTGTCGTACTAACATCATTCATGCATTATACTGGGTGTCCGAAAAGTCATGGATTACCTTTTATCTGCTGATGGTCCACATTGTCATCTACCAATAAAAAAAAATGACCATAGTAAAAGTCTTACGGTTTCCGAGTTTTTTTGATATTTAATGAAATTTTGGAAAATCTCTACCTTTGATCAGTTTTTTTCCATGCCATTTCTACGAATGAAAACTTTTTCGAGTAGAGGTTTTTTTATTTTCATCTTGAATCATCCTACTATCGATTGAATACAATAAAGTTACAGATATCATCTTTTAAATACCTAAAATGTAGGTACAAACTTAATGTTTTCACAAAAAAAAAATTACATTATTTTTGATCGGCCCTGGTGAAAAAAAAAAAAATGTTTATTGGTAGGTCATTTTTTTTATTGGTAGATCCCAATTTGGCCCATCAGCAGGTAAAAGGTAATCCATGACTTTTCGGACACCCCGTATGTTGTCACGTGTGTTTGCTATGACTACGGAGAGACGCGTCCCTGCTTGCAGTATAGACATACTATTTATCGTTACTTACACGAACAATGTAAATACTAAATATTAATATGACCTACTGTATTTATCTCATCTACTGATAGCTAATGTATTCATTCTTGACTGTTTATCTTATTAACTTATCACGATAATATTATAAGAGAAATTCAACAAAGGCAGGATATAAAAGCAAAACCTCTTTTGTGAGTTCAGTATTGTAATTCTTACCTGACATTTTCCACTAAGTCGCCATCACACTTCAATTAAATAATAATTAAAGCCGGTGGTTTTCTCAAGGAGCTGCATGATCACTGTTTTCTTCCTCACATTACTGTTACCGCAGGATCCTGACTTTCTTTGTGTCCTGCGAGGCGGCACGTTGCCACGATACGCCGCGATGCGACATTTCCGTCATAATAATAACAAAAAATAAAAATTATTTCACTCCAATGCGTACTTAATATTGGCGTGACTGGTTAGGGTTGCTAGGTAACGGTAGCGTCTGTCTTCCTATATGCACCGCTGAATTAAATTGATGAAGGTAATCTAAGAAGCTGTAAATGTAAGGTAGGTAAGTAAAACATACTTACTGAAACAAAAGAGAGTACAATAACAAGATTGTCTGCTACGTCGTAGCCCCGTAGCACCTTTACATTTGTATCTCAACACATTACCGATAAAGTAAATCGATGTAGGTCATTTAAGTAGCTTACCTGTAAAAGTATCTATATACACTCTACTGAGACTACATAAGAGAGTTCAAAAACAATATTGCTACGACGTAGCCTCGTAGCACCTCTACGCTTGTGGGTCTACGCAATATTTAATGTTAAAAGCGAAAATTGCCCCTTTTTGTGATTGATATGTGATTTTAGCAAGATAGAGGTGCGATTAATAATGAGAGAATCGATTTCAGATGGAAATAGAGACACCAGCTACGGCGTAGCACACCCGAACAGAGAAAGCCACACAAATAGCTTCACAAATTAATCATTTCGACTCATAAATGCAATTATGGTGTCTTTCTACTGCAGTGAACAAAACAGGGTTGTGTAGTCTCAGTGATTACATAAAACCACAGTACATAAGCTTCTTCCGTCGAAGATTGCTACGAACGATACGCTGTAGCCAGTGGTCTCGAACGTCGTAGAGTAGATCGGTAGGTATTTGACAAAAAAATACAATATTCAATCAAATTCGTTTATTTATTAAAATAAACGAATTTGATTGAATAGAAATACCGAAAAATCGGTAGTTTCGAGACCACTGGCTGTAGCATCTGATTATGTAGGAGTAAAACTTGACCTTATCTAAGCTTTGTAAATAAAACAAAGTACTATGAATATTGTCATTTATTCAATAAATAATATGTTGTTATATTAATAATATTATTTTTGGCATCAAAACGCCTCACGCACCACAAACATTGAACAAAGCTCAACGTTTAATAAATACTGAAACAAATCATGCGTATGTTACTATAAAATCTTTAGCATTAATATTTACAATTTTCTTCTATCGTTCCAGTTATAAATATACATAAATAACAATTACATAAATGTAAATAACCCAAAATTTTTGCGCGTACAAGTTATCTAAAATATATCTCTTCATACACGAAACATATTAAGATAGAAACGAAAAAAAAATTGATCTAAGTATATTATTTAAAAAAATAAATAATTTAAAATTACTTGACACACAAAATAAAAGCGGGCTCCTTCTTATTTTTTCAAATCCATTGCGCTGATTTCTACGTAGTATTTACTGTCATTGAAGCAGGCCGCCGCGGAACGACGGACGGCGCGCGGCGTTTTATGAATGATCACAAAAGAGAACCACGCGAGCACCTCCCTCCCTCCCTCACCGCCTCTCATCATTCGCGCGTCACACCACACGCGGTATGCGCCTTAGCAAGAGTCGGGCTTAGTATCACCGAGAAGTACCAGAACATGATAGAGTGCTACAATAACAGTATCATAGGAGCCACTAAATACCTAACTCGCGAGTGCCGAATGTGAAGTGATTAATCCGGTTTGGTTGTGCAATGACATTGGGTTTTCTGTAGGTAAAGAAAATTGTTAAAAACAGCATGTATACCACCTCCAATAGTAGTTATGTCCACGACTGCCTATCCCTGGCAAGTTTTTTATTAAATAAATTCGCGCTACGCACTTTACACTTCTTACAGTTCACATCAACCAACAATCAGCTCTCGGATACGAATCGACGCATTCGTAACCTCACAGAGGTCATTAACTCAGGGCTAATTTTTCAATCGACAAATAATTTTTATTCGTGAAATAAATTGACGTCTGACAGATTTTGTATAGAAGAACTATCAAAAATTCAAAATTATTCCTCAGATAAAATTATTTGGAGTTGGAACAATCAGCCCTTATGCGGATTCAAGTTGCACCCGTCATATTATGTTTATTGGTACTTACCTAGTTTACAGATGTGTAGTTACTGTAGATTAGAATTTGTTTTAATCGCACCTAGGTTTCTTTTCGTAATATTTACCTACTTAGGTTTAGGTGGTCACCAGTGATATTGTTAGGTCCCATGTAATAGGAGGTGAGGGCAGGTGTTTGTGTCCGGCAGTACACAGACTGTGAGCAGCGGTAACCGTCAGGACGCGAAATGACTACCATGCTTGCGCGGACGCGCGAAGACAGGCAATGCAGGCGAATACAACCTCACTTACACGCTGCGCGACACAGAGTAGACGAGAGTTGACGAGAAGCCGCGCCCGCGCCGTTCGCTCTCGCCGCGTCTGGCGAGTCATTCATAGAATAAGGAGTAAAGGTTTTATGCAAAATGTCTCAAGCAGTTATAAAATTACAATAATTACGTAAAATAAAAAATACTTCCATTTTTTTTTCATTTGTATAGCTTCTTTACCAATATGTTTATCTCTTAAAATATTTCGTGTATGAATAGTTATACCTTATATATTTTACGATCACTATATTACTCATACAAACTAGTACCCGTGCTAATTCAAATTAAACATAATGTATAACTAAAATATTGATCCCTAACACCGGTAACAATTTCAGAATACAATAAAATTATCACGGAAAGTTCAAAATGTTAGTAATGAATTTGTGCAGTTAGGAAATAAGATCGAAAATGGAAGATAGACGGTTTGCTTGTGTGCGAAATATAACAGAACAAGGATGACATAACTGTGGATAAAGCATTTCTATGTAATACTAACAATATTCGAGCAAGTTTTAAAAACATTCGAATGGTAATATCTATTAGTAAAACTTTACAAGTATTAACAATTCCTCATTTATAAATAGTCTCTCATAATTCCTTCATTGAGTGTAACTCCATATTTAGGTATTTGAGGAGGTAACATGCAAACAGGCTTAAGTCACAATAATGTAAATTTTCAGAATACTGAAAAAATCTGTAGAGATTAGTCAGCAAGTTGTTTCACCCTCTAATACTAATACAAAAGTATCTGAAAAGCAGCATGAAATTACTGAAAATACCATTTCTAATACCTGTCATCAAGTGGGAACACCACCTGTACCTTTTTCACTAGATCCGTATCCAGAAGAAGTACTGACTCCACTAAATATAGAGGTAACCTCTAGTTTTAATAATTCACCAGTGGTATACCTAGAAGAATTGTAGAGATTCTGTTTCTCTACAGATTTTTTCAGTATTCTGAAAATTTACATTATTGTGACTTAAGCCTGTTTGCATGTTACCTCCTCATTTACTTTCCTCTTACATAGAAAACATTGATTCATATTTCAGCAGTTTCTATAAAGTGCCACAATTAATCAATGGAATGCGTAAAGTCGCAAAATTCGTTTAATAAATTAAGAAAAAGAGGAAATTCCTGTATTCGTATTTCGGTAGTGCTCAGACTGAACAGAGGAATTCCATGCAAACGATGACATACTTTTATAAAGAGTAGAGAACATTGAGATACTGAAGACTTGTCGAATATACTCGATACTGTTAAGATCATTTACAATAGGACATCTGCTGACACATACAAGGAGTCACACGAGGTACAGGAAGCTATTTGAACAGCGACACATGAAACCTGATAGGTACATTTACAGTTATACGTAGTACACAAATCCTAGGTAAGTAAAGATACAAAATCACTCCTATGCACTATGGACATGTTACGGGTAATGCTAGCAGAGAAACTGAGTCTGGGGTCACATGCAGCAGGTAGTTTGCGTTCCTCAAGATCATTGGGTAAACAGAAGGTATACGGTGTCTTGTGTCGTTTTCTTCCAAAAGGAAAGTATGATTGGAAGAATATTAAAGTCACGGCAGATAGTTATATTTTACGTAAAAACCGGCCAAAAGCGAGTTGGACGCGCATACGAAGGGTTCCGTACCACCGTACAATATTTAAAACTACATATAAAAAACACGTTTCTTGTATGATACTTTCTTTCCTTTAACTTTATTTTATTTTTATTATTAATTGTTGTTATAGCGGCAATAGAGATACACATTCTGTAAAAATTGTATAGCTATTACGGTTCATGAGATACAACCCGCTGACAGACAGACGGACGGACGGATGGCGGAGGCTTTAGTAATAGGGTTCCGTTGGCACCCTTTTGGCTACGGAACTCTAAAAAGGGTTTAAATATGTATAATCAAATACTTGTGATGATTAGTTTGGCACCTAAACTTGAATATCAGGAATAGTGTGCTGGGATGGTTTAAGCAGATATCTTTCCCATTGGTTAAAATTACCCAGGAATCTTGAGGTGTTTTTGACAGTCCCAGGTTTACACTTTCTACTAATATTACTCGTAATAATATATACCCGCGGTACAATCATACTATCTGCTCAAAACTAGAACGATGAACAGTCATAATATGACTATGTTACCGTATGATTGTGGACACCGTTAGTTTATAATCTATCTCGATAAATTGTGAACTGTACCACACTGATGACAATATAACGTATTCATTTTTGATAGTTTATAATCTATCCATGTCAAACCGTCAAATTGTGAAAGAACCTGCACTTGCCGACAGGACTCGGAATTTCCAGGGTGATAAAAACGGACAGATTGTGAACTGTCCGATTTTATCACCCTTCGAGTGCTACTTCCAAGTTTGTCGCAGTTGCTTGGCTATTTAGTATTAGCGCATAGTGCGATCCGTCGCATGTAAGTTTGATACCAGCAGGTCTATTCTGTAAAAATCTCACCGTGAAAACTTAGGTGCAGTGAGCTTGAATTGAAGTGAGCTGTTTTTTTTCGTTGACAGATTACAATCTATCGAAAAATAATACGTTATATTGTAAATAGTTTGCTGCAGTTCACAACTTTTCGAAAGTTTATAATCTCGCGAGATAGGTTATAAACTAACGATGTTCATAATTATACGGTGACAACTATACCACCCATATATAAAGTATAGGTAATAATAAAATTATTTGTAAAACTATGTTAACTCTATGCAAAACTTTAGCAGTACTTTGACTAGTATTTTGTATTGTACAGGTCACTTTCATTTAGTTGTTTACAATCGAATAGTTTGAGTATTAAATTCTTTGATCAACTCCGGCTGTTACATCACGAACATGTTATTATAAAATTGTATCAAGATTTAAATAATTTCCCATAAAAAATATTTATTTTCCCAACACCTAATTAGTGATGTCTTATATTACAGATAACAATTCCAGATCTAAATATTTGTTTAATTCCTATTGCTTAATGGACCATTCATTCTCACCCATCAGTTTTATTTATTAAAATTAGGTTGCATTTACTGCCAGTAAATATTAATATAAATAGTAGTTATGTACGAGTTTGCTTAAATTATTCCATAGTGGGGCAGACATTGCATAATAATTTAACACTAAACGACTCACTCTCGCATTAAAAATATAACTTTACACCCGTAGCAATCGCTCTAACATCCTACTAAAATTCAACCAATTCTTACTGAGACATTTAATAGTTGCACGAATACCTACCGTGCGAGTAGATGCGCCCACGGAACCGATACCAAACAGTAAGATATGGTGTCGGTCCTAGAACACCACGGAATAGTAAACAAATGGAGTGTTAATGCGCGTATAATCATCGATCCAGTTGTCGATTGCACGTCGGCGTACACTATGGGAGATTTAATTAGATTGCTACTCCGTGGTGAACCATAGCATGCAATGCAATACAGATTGTCACAAGCAGAGATGATGACATGGGTAGTGTGGGACGGGAGTGCGGGTGCGATCACGCCTGGGTGTCGGCGTCGGTGTAGTGGCTGGGCCCCTCGGCCGAGCACACGGAGTCCTCGGGCGTGCGCGACGCGTCGCCTGCCTCGCTCGCCTCCACGGCGCTGGCGCTGCCACCTGTCTTGCCCTTGCAGCCGCGACGAGCCTGCAGTGCCTGATACACGACACACATCATTATAACAAGTCGATATCTATGCTTGATATAGTCATGAAACGAGTTGATTTCTGTGTGAAATAGAAGACTGCGTAGTAATTAGAGAGTTTGTACACAAGCATATACTAGATTTGTAATCATATCGCACCCAGCCCCTAGTCGTCTATTATTTTATGGAACATACACAGTTTTTCTTAAACGCACTTATATTTAAACATTAAAATTGAAAAATAATAGACGACCAACAAGCCTGAGTTAAATTTATAAGTGTTACAAAAGCGAGTGACGACTCACCCATGTGTACAAGCGCTCTTAAGTCAATATGAACTTAATTTTGATTTGTGTTGTGTTGTGAAAGTCGCAGAAACAATGCTCCGATAAAAGTCAAATAGATCGTTTTGTCAATTATTGAATATTTAAAGGAAATCAACCGATTTCAGGTCTTAGCGTCGCTATTTAGAAACAAAATCTAATTACGATTGGGATTGAAGCCGCACTTGAAATAACAGACATAAAAATATAAAAAAAACACATACAGCCCCCTAAGTCAGACAAATGGACAAAGAGTGCCACATGAGACAAATTTAGATGGTGACTATCCTGCCAATTTGTAATTGTTTAGTTCGGCACCGGGAGCACAGATAAAGCGTATATCTGAAACATTGCGACAGTCAGGTAGTGTGGCTGGGGAGTGCAGGGGCTCGGGCGCAGGCGCGGGGCGCTACAGGCGACATCCACAGGGGTCATGCGGGTGCTCCACGTCAGTGTGCATGCGATTATTATATACGTAGAAGGTAGGTATGTACTGTACGCCTCCTTACCTTTTCGCGACTGCCCTTTTTCTAATGTCGGTGTAGGATGGAAGATGAAACATTCAATTAATGACAGTGGAGATAGACCGATATACGAGGGCTGAAAATACCTAAACACTAGTCACATTACTAACACTTTGGGTCATCATTTTAAGCTAAAGTTAGGGTCCTTAACAAAAGTACGAGACTATATAATCTGAATCTAAATACTAAACAATGAATCATCCTCGGTAGGTACTATAAAAAAGATAATTCAAAATCATTACAAAAAAAAGTGGTTATTACAGTAGGTGTCAAACTCGGTCATTATGGACTAAAGGTTAGGACCACACGTCAGCTAAAGGTGGGAAGAGAAAATGTAAAAACTATATCACTGAACATACCATACTGGAAACTCTTTCTTACGTATGAATAATATTTGTCTATACTTATTTTTTCGAATCTCTGATTTTCAACTTATGGAAACTATGTATGCTACCTTGTTCCTATCAACTTAATTTGGTTAGTAAAGAATGAGGAAGTATTTGTAAAATCTGATTTTAACTGATGTTTTCGTATGTTCGTGTATACCTGTAGTGAGAACCGTCGATGCGGCGGTTTCCTGCCGCCCCGTCGCTTGCTGATGTGCGGGTTGTCTCTCCGCAGCGTCTTGTTGCGTAAGATCTCGAGCTGGAGGTACAATCTCTTCAGTTCGGCTCGAACTTCCTCCGAAGTGGGCTCCTCCTCGCCCTCCGCGCCGAATCCCTCCGCAGGACCGCGACGAGACACCTTCGAATGATAAGTTACGATCACTTATATTTTATACTGGAATCGATCACAGTTTTTTTTAATGCCAGTCTTTCTGTCACAAATATAATCAAATATAAAATGTGATAAAGGTTTTTATTTTCTGTTATGTTTCAGTAAATAATTTACTTTTATGTTTTCAATAGGTTTTAGCAATCATATTAAGATTAACAATATTAGCATTCCATTTGTTACCTACTCTGTGGTTTGGCAGGATCATATCACAACTGCCTCTTATTTTTTATCAAAAAATGGTCGTGTCGTTCCCGAACATAATGATTGACATTATGACAACAATTATGACATTGTTATGTAATGTTCCTGGAATAAG